>CM076581.1:582538741-582815530 GCA_034641835.2 Pinus albicaulis
ATGATGAGTGAATCTGAAGGTGAAAAAGAAGAAAACTACCCAGAAAATCCCAAGAAACTTCGCAGTATACCCCTTTCTAGTATGAGAGTTATCCAAGTCCAAAATCTAGTAATAGTCAGGGTGTTGGTGGTCTCCCTACTCCCCCTACCCCTCCTACCCCCCACCCCCATCCCCCTCCCCATTACACCCAAAAAAGGTGTATGGTTGATGACATTAAGCTACCTGTTTTCAGAGAAACTCGATCATAGGAGCTAGAACAATTTTGGTTTCTAGCCAAAGATGTATGGACAACAAAGTAGATCAATGACAATGATGTAACGAAGGTGCAACTCACCATGATGCTACGAGATAGAAGGCTGACATGGTACATGAAGTATTTGACCACTCATAATGGTACATTTTCATATATTAAGAAAGCGATGATACAATAGTTCAAGAATCCAAAGTCTTAATCACAATGCATTACTGAGTTAAAGGATATCAAACAGAAAGTCAATGAGTCTTGTTGGGAGCTTGATCAAAGGTTTAAGGTGTTATCGTATCAAGTGAACTTAAATATACCCCAGATCAGCATAAACAATGGTTTATAACTGTGTTATTACTACATATCAGGTTGTCGTTAATGAAACAGAAGATACAACTCAAGTTGAAGCTTTGGAAATTGCAATCAAGTTGGAAGCTTCACTGATAGATTTAGAGTCAATTGGAAAACCTGACCTTGCAATTGTAGGACATCAAAAAGGTAAAAGACATTAGAAAAGAAGTGTGGTGTACAAAATGCAAATCAGAGTGCCATTCTAAAAAAAAATGCGCTATTTTCAGAGATTACATGGCTAGTGGAACACCTAATCCCTTGAATGTAGGATCCAGCCTATGGTGTGAGATATGCAGGATGAGAGGCCAACATCACTTTGAAGAATTTCATGTGTTGCATAAATATGTGCAGTCTGAAAGGAACCTGTTTTGCAAATTTTGTAAGTTAGTAGGACATGATGATAATAGTTGACAAAGTTATGATCTAATGATGGAGCACAATGCTCATGCTTACAGAATGCAAGCAGAGGAGTGTGCACATGAGGGTAGTGGACAACGTGGTGGTAGAGGAGGTTATCAAGGAAGAGGTCAAGGAGGTGGACTTGGTCAAGGATGATTCCACATCATTTGGTATTGCGGTCAGGCTGGTTTTTTTGCAAGATATTTCTAGAATCCTATTATGAAACTTAAGTACTGAAAATCCTTTGATAATGTAATTGAAGGTTGTCCTGTGCTTATGGAAAAAATGCAAGAGAAAAGAAACCAACAACCCACACAGAACATCCATATGATAAAGAATGAAAAGAGAACCAATTAAAATTTTGTTAACATTGTCACTAGAAGTGGAGCTATGACTGGAAATGAAAAAAACAATGGAAAGAAGGAATTTGAAAATCTAGGTGCATGTGTTAGAAATAATCCAGAGAAAACTCTTGCTTTTTATGTTAAAAAATAAAAGAAAGTGTTTATGGAAGCGAAAATAAGTTTTATGGATGTAGGAGCTTAGACTTCTATTGCACAACTAGGGCCTAATAACTAAAACATGACATTAGTTCTGACACAAAACCAAGCAATGACGGGGGATCAAGATTTGCAACAAAGTTTAGCAGATCAAGCAAATATGTTGAAATATTTTCTACAAACTTGTTCTAAGTTATTAAGAGATAAAAAGGCTGTAGAAGGGATTCAAGAATTGATATATTCTTGCGCATAAAAAGAAACACCGTGGAGTGAGATGTGTGTAGTTATAATGTACATTGACAGAAGAGAACTAGAAACGAAATGAGACTTGGTGCACATATAGGAGAATATGAAATGGATCAGGTTATTATGGATTTGGGCTTTGATGCTAATGTCTTAACAAAGTAGACATGGGAAAAAATGGGTAATCCAAACCTACAATGGTCAAATATTCAGTTAAGATTTTCAAATCAACAAAATATCTTTCCTATGGGAAGACTATCAGATGTCATAGTAGATATTGATGGAGTTTGCACTGTTGTTGATTTTGAAGTAATAGAAATTTTTGATGATAGTAATCCTTACCCTGCTTTTCTTGGAATTGATTGGGAAAAGGAAAATATGGAAATAATCAATCTGAGGAAGAGACAAATGATATTTGAAGGAAAAAAATATGAGGGTGATTGTTACTTTACATCCATCCAAAGGAGTAAGATATGCATATCCAATCAAAGAAGAATACATCGCAACATACATTGATAACATCTATCAATTGATAGCCAAGGAAGAATATTATATTAAACATACTGCATATACAAAGTTAAGTCGGGATCATGATAGTACCTGCACATCAGTTCATAAGAAGAATTGGAGAATTGGCAGAACAGATTGCATCAAATATCCACAAAGCGTTGTGCAGGAATAATGAAGGTAGTTCACTATATGAAATCCGAGGTATGTAACCTGATTTATTATGATGGTTTGGGAAATATAGAAATTTTTCTTAATGATTATGAAGAGTGGGTACTAGAAGATCAAATATTGTCAGCTTTTGATACAACCCTGAGGTCTACCCCTCCTAGATGGCGGGGCACACACAAGAACAATATAGGAGATTGATAGGTATGTAGAAGATTAATGTGGATAAATTTTGGACAAGTGGAAACAGAAATGCAGAAGAAATATGATGGTGAAAGTGACCGTAGAGAGCATATCCAGCTACACATTACAACATGGAAGGAGATTCCACATCAGGAATGTAATATTCCAAATTTTACATCTGTTTATTGGAATATTAGAGTTCTTACTTATTTTTCTTAACTAAGTAAATAAATGGGTGGAGGGAGCCATAACCCCTTAAGATTAATAAATCCACTCCTAAGAGTGTGAACATGGTTAATTAGCTAGTAAACCTACATCATGGAATAGTGGAGAAGCTTATTAATGAATCAAAGAGTGGGGATCAAACATCATTAATAAGAAATAACATGGAGAGATGAAGGAGTAAAATAAGATCTAGGAGGAATCAAATTAAGATCATAGAGCAATAAATTATGAGATGATAGAGGAAGTGGTGCATTAGTGCACACATGATGGAGAGGGTGAAAACTTAATGTAGAGATCATGGAGATCACAGAGAGACAACGCAGTCAACATGGAGACCTATGTCCACATGTGAAATGCAGTTATGAGGTGGGCCAAGGCATGGGAAGGCTCATAGTCAATACAGTGAAGATGAAGGAAAAATTAGAGGCAGACTTGTATTGTTGATTTGAGATCTGTTTAGATATAGATTTTTCATTTGATATTTCTATGCACGCTTATGCTGTTTATCTAAGTTTGCAATGTTGTTTAGCACAGGGTGTTTCCGAGCATAAATCCCACCCTTACGCATGGGGGACTTTGAGTGCCTACTCTAGGAAGGCTATTCTAAGCTACCATTCATCATCAGGCATTGGTGCCACATTGTTCCTACTCTCTGTAGCCCATACATCTTCAGGAATTACGCATTCCTGCATTAGGGTTTTAGATGAGGAGGTTGTCATTCAATATTTCAGCTGAGGAACCCATGGAGGATTAATCCTTGCACCTTGAGCTTCAAGATCAGACTTCTAGTGCTTTCAATCCATATCAAGCATTAGGCCAAACATATCATACCTCCATGCAGTAGTAGTCCCATCAAGGATTGCGCAGTTTAGAATTGTAGATCCATTGGAGGAGGGAAGTTTCCAGTACTTTAGTTGGAAATTATGTGAGGGATCTTCCCCTCACTTTGTACTTACTGTTTCAATCATTCTTGATATTAATAGACATATTTTGCAATAGGAATCAGCCTCTCCCTCCCAGACAGGGAAAATTTTCTATTTGTTGTGTATGCAACAATTGTCATCTTTAGAGGAGGAAGAAGAAGCTACATCTCAAGCTTCTAGCTTGGATATATGAAGGAGGGATCAACCCTCAAAGAATAGATGTGATCTATAACACACTGCAGCCATATTACATAATTTTATGCTTTAGATATGCATAACCCAATAGTCAAGGGATCAAACCCTAGGAGGGTGAATTTATGATATTCTTAGATCTGGATTTCCTTTTCGGTTTATCTTGGGTTTCCATCATAGTGCCCAGATATTCAATATTGGCACCGTCAGAGCTCCAAAGAACCATATATATAGACTTTCCCTTTCAGCCAGCAGCTATAAGACCATCATTAGTTGAAGGGACAATGTAGTATACAAATTCTAGCAACTCCAGTTACACAGTTTTTGCTTTGGCATGATTTTACAGTCATCTAGGCCATTTCTTTGGCTTGAGTGCTTCTATTTTATGCACCGTTGTATCTTTTATTCATCTCCTATGTAATAAAATGGCTCACCTATTTTGGATATTTATGTGTTGTTCATAACTGATGTGTACATAATATGTTGTTACAAATATTGTGTTTGTGTATTATTGCATTCTCACTTTAGGGATATTACAGTGGTATCAGAGCATGATCTTTAGCTTAGCTTGTGGAAATTCTTGACATCACATGAAAAGAAGATAGTAGAGATCTGTAAATAATGGAGGGATTAATTTTTTCTGCGTCTCTCTTTAGAAATATGAAGGATCTCTCCAAGGATATCAATGAAATAAGGAGAGATTGGAAAAAATAAACCTCAAGAAGGTTTCAAAATGAAGAAGGTCCCAGTACTTCTTAACAACATAAAATAATACCAGAGAAGCATAGAGCTCCTCAAAGATATACAATGCCCAATTTATTTGAAGACGAAAGTGAATGGTATGGAGATAGAAGTAATTTGGAGCCTGAAACTCATGAGACTCGAAGTCTATATCTTGAAGAGTACAAAGCACAATATAGATCATTCAAGGAGAATCTAAGTCTCGAGAAGTTTTTCCAACTCAAGGAAGAACATAGATCCTACATCAGTAATAGAAGAAAGAGGCATAATAGATTCTATTTTCCTACATTTGATGGATCTTCCTCAAGCACTACAAAGGCTTGGGGGAAAGATTTAGATGTATTCTTCAGGCTACACCCTGTAGTTGAGAAAGAGGTTGTTCAGATTACATCTCTTCACCTTCAAGGTGAGGCAAATGAATGGTGGTTTGGTCACATGGAGCATGCAAGGGTGAATAAATATTCAGACTTATTTCAAAGAGTAAGGAAGGAGTTTGATAGGAGAGAACTATAGATATTTTACAAAGAGACACTTCCTAAGAAGCCAAGGGAGAATGTCATTCTTGTCAATCTAGACAAAGAGTCACTACATTCACCACCAGTTGCAGAAGTACTTGTATCAGGAGGAGAGAAACTTACATGTATGCAAGGTAGTATTAAGCTCTTGACATATGGAGTCCCATGAATGATTTAGGAGATGCATGAGGAAGAGGAGGTAGATTCCAGCACTGGTACATTTATAGAAGAGCAACCATCACTCTTACTAGAAGTTGGAGAGACCATTTCCATGGCTGAAGGAAATCTTGTAGTCTTGCAAGATGTTCCCAAACATAAGTTGATCCAAGGTTTGAAATCACTTCCATCCCATATTGTTTCAGTACCTCTTATTTAAGATTGTGGGGACATGCCATCAGGGCCATTGCATAAGCAAGGATTAAAGAAACATGTTGATTTGAGGCAGCAACCCATCACTGCACAGAGGACCCTTGATCTAATCAAGGAAAAGATGAAGAGCTATCCCATTTTTTAATTTTTGAGCTACACCCAACCCTTTGAGTTGAAGTGTGGAGTTTCAGAATATGGGATGAGCATAATCCTATGTACAATGCAGGGCTATGAGTTTAGCATTATGCCTTGCCTTGAGGAAATAGATACATCATCATGGATATCGACACCATTGTCCATGAGCAGAAGTGATGAGAAGAGGACCCATTTATTGTTGGATCATTCCAATGGTAGCTTCACTCATGAAGCATTAGAGAGACATATGATAGATGGTAGAAATATTGAGAAGGGAAATATTTTTCCTTTTCAAGATGACTCTTTCTCAATGAGAACCTCATAGCTCAAAGAGAAACCTCTACCTATAGTATATTCATAACCTTATGGGTTTTTGAGGGCCAACGATGAGAGGATCTCATGGGAGGTGCACTTCAACATATCATGGAGTGAAAATATCTTCAACAGTTTGGGGAGGTTGGTGTCTTACAATGGGAGGATACCAAGTTTTTGTAGAATGAGATCCATCACCCACATTGGGATGAATGGATGTTGATGTGGAGCAAGAGGTTTCAAGGCCACTTACAGAGCTATGATATAGGCCAGCAAGAAGTTTGGATGCGCTGGTTGCTCTTGGGTGAGTATGGTTACTACCCAACAACACACATTTCCATGATCCATGCCTTACACAACACTGATGTAATGAAGGAGGAGGAATGGTTGCACTGGCTGCTCTTGGGTGAGTATGGTTACTACCCAATGGCTCATATTTCTTTAACTCATGCCTTAAATATCAATGACATAATGCAACAGAAGAAGGCATGGTTACTTTGGTTTTTGTTGAGATAATTTGGCCATCACATGACATCTCCCATGTCCTTGTGTTTTGTATTGTTTGGAACATGGAATAACACTCTCATGATGTCTAATGATGGAGTTTTTTTTGTATTGGGATGACATGACATTCCACATGTCAGTTATTATGTTTTTTCTCCATGATTCACATGATGATGTGAAGAGGCAGCAAGAGATCTTTTTTCTATGGTTACTCTTGGGAGAGTTTGGATTGACATACTCCCCTACTTTGCATGGTAATGATGGAGGATGGCATCAAGAGGCATTCCTTAGATGGATCTTATTGGGAGAGTATGAACACCATACTTGGTATGATGATGATGTGGTGGGGTAGAAATATGCATTGTTGCATTGGCTCCTCTTGAGAGAATATGGCCAACCCACTTGGTATGATGATGGTATGGTGTGGCAGCAAGAAGCTTTGCTGCAATGGCTTCTATTGGGAGAATATGGTTTTACATCTTCCATGTCTACCCATATGTCTCTACTTATTAATTTTCACAATGTTGGGATTATGATTGGATCCAACAAGGCCAACGGGGATAAAGATGAAAGCATGGAGAGACATAGTCTACTTCATGAAGCATAGGATGGATAATTTTTTTTTGAATTGGGGCTTTCCTTTTGTGGATTGAACCAATTAATTTCATGTATCTCATGTATTGATGATGATGTTGGGAAAAATATGGTTGTCACTTGGTACTTCATTGAGGATGAGGGACATCTAACTACACAGTTGGAGGTCACTCTAGACATTCTAGAGAGGAAACTTGGGGTATGGACATGCATAACACATTGTAGTAGATGGGGAGGAATTCTTTGTGAGGATGCCATTTGGAAGGAGATAGATGGCTGGGGCATCTAATTTTACAGTTTCTTGAGGACAAGAAACATTTTGGTGGGGATGACTGTAACAACCAAATTTTACATCTGTTTATTGGAATATTAAAGTTCTTACTTATTTTTCTTAACTAAGTAAATAAATGGGTGGAGGGACCCATAACCCCTTAAGATGAATAAATCCACTCCTAAGAGTGTGAACATGGTTAATTATCTAGTAAACCTAGATCATGGAATAATGGAGAAGCTTATTAATGAATCAAAGAGTGGGGATCAAACATGATTTATAAGAAAGAACATGGAGAGATGAAAGAGTCAAATAAGATCTAGGAGGAATCAAAGTAAGATCATAGAGCAATAAATGATGAGATGATTGAGGAAGTGGTGCATTAGTGCACACATGATAGAGTGGGTGAACATTTAATGCATAGATCATGGAGATCATGGAGAGACAGTGCAGTCAACATGGAGACCTACGTCCACATCTACAACATAGTTATGAGGTGGGCCAAGGCATGGGAAGGCTCACAATATATATAATGAAGATGAAGGAAGCATTAGATGTAGGATTTGTATTATTTATTTGAGATATGCTTAGATCTATATTTTTCATTTGATGTTTCTAAGCATGCTTATGTTATTTAGCTAAGTCTGTAGTGATGTTTAGCAAAACGTGTTTCCGAGCAGAAATCCCACCCTTACCCATGGGGGGCTTCAAATGCCTACTCTGAGAAGGTTATTCTAAGCTGCCATTCATCATCAGGCATTGGTGCCACATTGTTCCTACTCTCTACAGGCCATACATCCTCAGAAATTATGCATTCCTGCATTAGGGTTTGAGAGTAGGAGGTTGTCCTTCAGTATTTTAGTTGAGGAACTAGTGGAGGATTCATCCTTGCACCTTGAGCTTCAAGATCAGCCTTCTAGTGCTTCAAATCCATATCAAGCATTAGGCAAAACATATCATACCTCCATGCAACAGTAGTCCCATCAAGGATTTCATAGTCTAGTCCTGTAGATCCATTGGAGGAGGGAAGTTTCCAATACTTCAGCTGGAAATCCTGTGAGGGATCTTCCCCTCACTTTGTACTTACTGTTTCCATCATTCTTGAGCTGAATAGACATATTTTTCAGCATGCATCAACCTCTCCCTCCCAAACAACACATTTTTTCCAGCTATTGTGTATGCAGCAGTTGTCATCCTGAGAGGAGGAAGAAGAAGCTAGATATCAAGCTTCTAGCTTGGATATTTGAAGGAGGGATAAATCCTCAAAGCATATATCTGATCTATAACACACTAAAACCATCTTACATTAGTTTATGCTTAGAATCTACATAACCCAACAATCAAGGGATCAAATCCTAGGAGGGTGAATTTACAATCTTCTTAGATTTGGATTTCCTTTCTAGGTTATCTTGGGTTTTCATCATCGTTCCCAGATCTTCAATCTTGCACTACAAGAAAAAAGCACATTGGTGAGTGTCATGCTTGTGATGGACCTTTAAGGTCCGTCACCAATGTCACATATGGTGACAGTCCTTAAAAAACCGTCACTGTAAGTGTATATGGTGATGGTCCTTTATGGTCCGTCACCAAAGACATTTTCAATGACACTTTTGGTGAGGGTCGTTAAAGGTCCATCACTAATTCTCTCTTTGGTGACACTTCTAGTGATGAACTTTTAATGACCCTCACCAATGCTCTTTTTGTTACTATTGGTGATAGTCAAAAAATGTCTGTCATCATTGATCATTAAAATACCGTCACTGTAAGTGTATATAGTGATGGTCCTTTATGGTCCGTCACCAAAGACATTTTCAATGACACTTTTGGTGAGGGTTGTTAAAGACCCATCACTAATTCTCTCTTTGGTGACACTTCTAGTGACGAACTTTTAATGACCCTCACCAATGCTCTTTTTGTTACTTTTGGTGACGGTCAAAAAATGCCCGTCATCATTGATCGTTCCAATGAGTTTTTGATGACACTATGTGCCTGTTATTATTTTTTTTGTCAAAATATAACGTTTTAATACCATTATTGTGGAGTATTTTTTATAATATGTCCAAGGCCATAGTGGTTAGGGTCAATCAATATTTTTAGAAGTAATTAGTGTGTATCATTTCCCTCAAGTAATGACTAGTCGAATAGAGATTTCTTATGAGTCAACACATGATTCATATATATTAGGTTTATTATCTAGCAAATTCCCTTTAGATAAAGTTCCACTATTGTGTGTAGGAAATATATTATTTAATACATAATCAAGCTTTGAAAATTCTATTAATGAGAAAGACCTAAAAATCCTCAACAATCTGGGCACACCTTAAATTAATGCTTTGGCACACACTAACATTTCTTAGCACCCCACATGTCTTGGAACATCATTGTACCTAGAACATCTTGTGATGACACCGATGCCCAAGCACATGGTGGCATGTGCTAGCACAACATGGAACTCTCCTAGCATGTGTTGGCATGCTGCATATAGTCCCTAGCATGCCTTGGAACACCTTGGTTGAATGCATTGACATACATTAGCACTTGGCACACAATGCCACTTGGCATGTATTAGGACCTATTATTAGTGTGCCTAGCATGCCCCTTTTCAAAAAGATAAAGTCTTGACTTATTAACCCTCTTATTGGTTCTTCCTTTTGTTTCCTTGACACATATTGACATACCCTAGCACCCTATGCCACATCCTTAGCACCTAGCATGTATTGACATATCTTGGCACTATTAATTTTCACATGATATAATTAGCACACCCTGGAACTCCCAAGCACACTTTGGGAATTCTTGACATGCCTTGATATTCCCTAGCATGTCTTACCAATTCTTAGCATACCTTGTCACTCCCTCCTTGGCATGACAAATAACACTCATTAATACTAGTCTCTGGCACAAGTTCCTCATATTCATTAACTTCCATGAATTTTTACCTAGTGCTCCCTTTATGTTTTTTCCTAGTAATCCTCAACACTCATCAACATGCATTATCACTCTCTAGCACACCTTAGCCCTCTTCAACATTCCCTTCCACTTCCTAACATGCATAACACTAGTCCCTGACACATATTGGCACTTGGCATGTGTTGGCGCTTGGAAAGTCTTAACATGATTGGAATACGTTGAGATGCCTTGGTATGATTTGGCATGGTTTAATATTAAATTTATTTGTGATGATCAATTGTTGGAAAGTAGATGAGAAGCAACAAAGGAATACTTGGCACTTAGAATGCACTAAGACTTTGCACTTGGCACCTATTGCCCCCTAGTGTTGGTGTGCCTAGCATGCCCCTCTTGGAAAAGGTAAATTGATGACTTATTAAACCTCTTATGTGTTCATTTCCTTGTAGTTTAACTTTTTTTTCCCTTTTGTTGTCTTGACAGACCCTGACACGCATTGAAACACCCTTGCACATCTTGGCATGCCTTATCACTTGGCACATCTTAACATGTTTGACATGTATTCCCACTATTTGGCACATCATGGGGGTGAAGAGAGATGTAGTCCTAAAGTAGGTCGAGTACGAGGGCCAAGTAAGGGTACTTGCTAAAGGGAGGTCATGATCATCCTCCAAGAGCAAGATCATCATGTGAGGGTTCAAAAGAATGTTGCATACCTTAATGGTCAGTTTGTGCTAGGAAGTAGGATGGCATATTGTTGGTTCTCTTCTAGAAGATCGAGCTTAAGAGAGGTTTATCATGAGAATCTGGGCATGTGATTTTAATGGTGTCTTTGTGTGAAGGCCGCATCAAATTCTGAAATGTTGAAATTTGCAACAAGAAACAGTGAGATTGGAAACCAGAAAGGACAAAAAAAAATGCACCCATACTGGTGAGGAATTTTGATGCACCAGGAGTGAGGAATGTGGGGCGTCTAATTTATTTTTCCCTTAAATAAATTAGAAAATAAATTGTAATTTCATCTCATAACAACTTGTGTCAGTTAATTAAGTCATGATGACCATGTTAGCTCAATAAATCCAAGTACTTGAGGGTCTAAGATGAGGCATCTAGAGGGATTCTAATATTTTTGGGGTCCATTTGAAGTTGATGCATTAGTGGGGTGCAAGTGTAATTAACTCAATTAAATGAGTTAAAATTAGTTTAACTAGTTCTAGCTGAGTGATGAGCTAGTGAGAGGTCCAGTGAATTAAATTAGATTTAATTCACAATGAGTGATCAATAATATAACTGAAAATTTGCTATTAATAGTTGCATGCATGTCAGTTTCGAGGAATACCTAGCTGAGACAGAGGTTAAAGGGAACATAACTATCAGTTGTATTCAGAGAAAATCTCCCATGTGCAATTATAAAGTCATTGGGATGCCATGATGGATTGCGCAATCAAGGAAGACTGATTTTCCTAATTAATAAGGAGTTAATTCCCTAGGACTTGCATGAGCAAGGCAGGCTGAAGTAAGGATGAGAATTGGCTAAGTACTAGACTTAGTTTGCCTAGATCAATGGGAGACAATTGACAGAGTGCTGGAGAATCTCATGAGAGATTAAGCATTAATGTATTGTTTCATGATTCCTTGACTTAATACACAATAGAGATAGAGGGGTTTTGAGCAGTTTCTTTCCCCAAATATATCATGTTGTTGTGCGATTGATAATTTATTTCTCTTACTTATATGTGATTGTGCAATCGTGTTTTGTTTCCGCAAATTGTAGGAAGGATTCAATATCTTGTTTTAGTAGATTACAAGATCAGATTGAATCTCGTTGGTTAGATTTTCTACATGGTATTAGAGCACGAATTTTTTGGGCAGTGAGTTTGCCGAGAATATCTAAATATATTGGTGTAAAATTTTTAAAAACAAATATAATATTTGGATTTCTTGTGAAAATCTACCCAAATGGAAAAAAAAAATCGGTTGAATCGAAGCTCGGATGAGGGAGATATCATCAATTTAAAATCAACTCTTTTTTAGAAACTTTTTGTAACGTAGGGACAATTACACTATGCGCGAGTTAAGAACCTATATGTACTTGAGGTAACAGATGCATGAAAAGCTTTTAGGAGAAAGGCAGAAGTTAGAAACTTGGTGGTTTAGAGGGAGCATAAATTACCTCTCAACATGCATCCTCGTGAGAAGCAGAGAGGAGACCGAGTGGAAGAGTCGACTCAAGCAAAGACCTTCATGAGGGGGAAATTTTGAGCCAGATGGGAAGAGGGAGCAGCCATACCTCAAGGTGTTTTGTGGGGTGATGTGTAGACATAATCCCAAGATAAGAAATTTGGGCAAGGTCCATTGCGATGGTGTGTCTCATGGATCGAACCTGGCTACGAGGAGCCCACAATACAACAGTAGTAGGAAGGATCAGTTAGATTGGTGTAGTCAGATGTCAGCAAGACAGAAATCAGAGTGACAGATGTCAAATACTGGAGCACAAATCAGAGTTAGCAACATTTCAAAGGGCACGGATGCAGATGTCAGTAGCAGCAAGGAGAATCCAGTACCAGACAAGTGCAGTAGCTAGCAGCAGTCAGAAGACTCTGATGACAGATGCATTATACTGATTCATTTGTTCGAAGGCTATTCAGTTTCAGGATTTGCAGGTGAAAACAACACTAGAGAAGTGTAGCATGCAGAACATTCCAAAGGTACCGGATGGGGATAGATTGAATTCCTTTCTTGTTGAGAGGGAGTGTTGAAATTTGCAACAAGAAACAGTGAAATTGACAACTACAAAGGACAAAAAAAAATGCACCCACACTGGTGAGGAATTTTGATGTACCAGGAGTGAAGAATGTGAGGTGTCTAATTTATTTTTCCCTTAAATAAATTGGACAATAAATTGTAATTTCATCTCATAACAACTTGTGTCAGTTAACTAAGTCATGGTGATTGAGTTAGCTCAAGAAATTTGATTGAAGGTGACCGAGGTGGATATTGGTGGCCACCCGCCTATTCCACTTGGGCCCTCGCCATTGTCTCTTTCAGTTTTCCAGTTTCCTTAATTATAGCACAATTTACTATTTTTGTCAGTTTTTCAGGGCCTGAACTTCTGGAGTCGTTTTAAGGCCCCAAACGATGTTTTTTGGGCATGAAAGGTTTCATGATTTCATAGAAATTGCATTAGCAGTTGTAGTCCTTGGAGAGATCTTTCTAATGAGGTATCATGTGCGTCAAACGAAGATAATATGACCAAGTTACGACCCCGAGAAGTTGGCTACCCAACTAACCCCAATGGGGCCCATAAAATCTTGGTGTTACATCTCCTCGAGTTAGGGTTTTGGTTGATTAGGGTTTTATCTTATTTTTAAATAATAAAAATACCCTTCATCCTTATTGTAACACAGTTCAAAGGAACATAACTATCAGTTGTATTTATAGAAAATTTCCCATGTGCAATTATAAAGTCATTGGGATGCCATGATGGATTGCGCAATAAAGGAAGGTTGATTTTCCTAATTAATATGGAGATAATTCCATAGGAATTGCGTGAGCAAGGCAGGTTGATAATTGGCTAAGTATTAGACCGATTGTGCGTAGATCAGCAGGAGACAATTGGCAGAGTGCTAGAGAATCTCAAGAGAGATTAAGCATTGTATTGTTTCATGATTCCTTGACTTAATACAAAATAGAGATAGAGGGTTTTGAGTAGTTGCTTCCCTAGATACATCTTGTGTTGTGCGTTTGATAACTTGTTTCTCTTACTTATATGTGATTGTGAGATCGTGTTTTGTTTCCACAAATTGTAGGAAGGATTCAATATCTTGTTCTAGTACATTACAAGATTAGATTGAATCTCGTTGGTTAGATTTTCTACATGAAATAGAAGAGAGGGTTGATACCATCTTGCCTTGTGGTGGTTAGTAGGCCGCAAGGTCTATGATAAAGACCAACATAAATGGAGGCTTGCACGCAATTGGAAACCATCGCAGTCGACACGAGCGTAATGATTGATTAACCTAATTTCCCTAATTTGAGGGTTGACATTGAATTATAAGTTCTGTCAAATTGATCAAAAATACCCGAAGTCTATGGATCCATAGCAAAACTGGTTCGAGTCTCCTTGAAGGCAAGAATTAAGTGTTTTCATATTGAGCCCGGGGTTGTTCTACAACAATTAGAAGTACATAAGTATAATACCCCTAGTTGGGAGCCAGTTTCCGTGCATGTTTAGTTCTGCGTGTCACAACTCATCTCAACAAATTTGCGAAAAATCCTCGGTGTGACCCTTAGAGCGAGGTTTATTTCTGCAATAAAGACCACAGATCTGGAAGATGGTTTGCAGATTCAGTATGTGTGGAGACAATAGATCCAAAGGAGGGTGGAACCTGAGCAGAAGATTGAGCATGCAGAATAAATGTGCCATATGAAGAATGGATTGACATGTAGAGGAGTTGATTTTGGTGGACTTTCCATAGAGTTTTAGACAAAGATCTGAAGAAACCTATGAAAAATTAGTAAATGGACTGTTAGTGGCTGATTTGTGACCCTAGTTCAGTCATCTATAGATTGTTAGAAGTATGATAAGAGGAGTAGTTCATATTTGTTCATATATTGGACAACAAAGATCAAATTGTTGATACACAAGAACAATGATCTTGAGAGGACTCAAACCATTGTTAGGTGGCAGATTTGAAGAGCCCTAGATGAAGACAATATTGTGGGCCCTAGATCAGTAAAAAGAATTGACTGTGGTTGGGCAGATTGATGGTAGTCCAAGTACAGTTGGAGGGTTGTTAGGTTATTGTCAAAGAAGAGCCCTGACTCTTGTTCTGGTGAAGGACAACAAAATTGGTAGAAGGGTAGGTGTATAGGGCCTAAGGATGTGCATACTTTGAAGGAATAAAGTAACAGTCAAGTGGGCCAACCAACTAGCCCTAGTTCACTATATTGTAGAGGATTGATTTAGAGAGAAGAAGGGTTGCCTCCATAGCTCTGGACTTCTCATCTTGGAGCTGTAGTATGGCAAAAGTGGGCATACCAGAGAGTTGTTCAAAAATGGAATTGTGAACAACTTGTTACCACTCAAACTAGTAGTGGACCTAAAAGGGGTTCCTAAGAGGGCAACTGCTAGGACAAGGGAAACGATGGAGGCTTAGCCCATTGTTACCACAGATAAGGCTCCTTACTCTTCACGGACTTTCATCGATGGGTGGAGTCTCGGTAGTTTAGGAAGTCACTTGTAGAGTACAGGTCAATGAATAGGTGGGAAGTGACCCTCGAAACCATTTCCCTAAGATAAAATAAAGAGTGGGACTTGCTTTCCTTTTAAGCAAGGGAATTTATCTTCTAGGGAGAGAGGAGGGGGATTGAAGGGTTGAGGGAGAAGAAAAATACTTATGAAGGAAGTTCTCAATCCCTAAAATCCTTTGGGAACTTGGATTCCCAAATGGTTCTTGATGAAAAGCCTTTGCACCAAATGGGACCACACTTGGCCAAGTGGACCCAGCCCAGGTTTGGGGATGGAATTTAGCAACCAATGATGTTCCTATCCTGGACAAGGTGAGGGGAAAGGATCGGACAAGAGTTTTTACTTCGATAGGTGAAATTGATCCTACTAGGTTCTATCCTTGGGAACACCTAGGCAAAACTTGATGCTAGAGCTAGGGATTGAGGTATCCGGAGATTCCACCATCAGAATTGGCCCAAGTTCTGAGGAGAGTGAGGGAACCCAACAACATAGCTGCCTCTAGGATATAGAAGTTTTCCTCTAGCTAGATTCCTAGGAAATTGTTGCCCTAGGTGACCTAATTGGGCTAGACCTAGGGAATGTGAAAATTTCTTAATCTAAGAAACCCTACTGCAGTATCTTGATTTACTTCTCCTACTTGAATTAAGTTACAAGTTAATTTCTGAAATATTCAATAAATTAGCGAAGTAAATAGTAAATACAACTAGCAACCTACACATACAGATCAAATATTGAATAATATGCTCATAGACAAAGTGACAAACGGATTTTCTAGACAACTGTCCCTGGAAAAAACCCAATGCGGGAAAACCAGTGCAACTAACTCTGGAGGGTTTTCATTGTTATGCATAATCTAAGTACAACAATCTTGGGCACCAAAACTGGTTCACCCAACAGAGAAATAAAAATGGCAGTAATACGATGCTCTGAATCCCTCTATGTCAGCCTGACTGGCCTGTTTCGGCCTCTGCGCTGCTCAGTAAGGGCCTACGTCACACCTGAAGGGCTTACACTACCCCTGTGCTGCCCTAACTGGGCCTACGTCAGCCCTGCGTGGCTCCTGTTGCCTCTGCGCTGCCGCTGGTGGGCTTTGGTTGGACTGAGTGGCTCCTGCTACCCCTGCTGCTCTGGCTGGCTGGAATGCTTATGCAGAAAAAACATAGGTAAGAAATAAGGCACTGGCCAAAGGTAATGCATAACGGTCAGAAAAATTGAAGAAATGAAATGACAATAGATCAATGTCCACAAATAACTGAAATAGCTCAATAGGACTAGAGAGTAAAAGCTTTGACAATAGCAATAAGTGCTGATAGCATTAGCTAAGAGAACAGAGGAGACTAGTTCACGAGGTTAAAATGTTGTATAATTGTTGGCACAGGAAAACTGTAGAATTGTTAGAGTAAATCTTTGCAGGTACCATTAGTTGGTGATCATCGATTATCATTTTATTTCATCAAATACCCTGATGAATGGGCCTTACAAGCTATTTGCGTAGACAAACGCCACAGAAGCTGTGTGATGGAAAAATATTCACACTATATTGAAGAAAACACCTACCAAATAAGGATGACATTTCAAATGGGGCAAGAAACAATAGAGAGATAGACATCGAAAAAAGTTAAAATGCTAGGGAAACAGGAAAGCAACTAGGTAGCATGGTAGAAAGCACAACAAAGAAAATTATAAAAATGGAAAACCCTACAAATTAGCACCCATCCAAACATCACCACAAATTTTTCTTTAACTCTAAATCTCCAAATTCATCAAATTATATCCTGTATTCAAACCTGATCCTCTCTGTTAGCCATTCTGAAGATAAGGCTGAGAACTTACTACAGAACCATCACCTACATGTAGTGATCTTATTCAGTGACCAGACAACCTACTTTCGTGAAGACACAGAAAGGTAAACACTCTCTAAGATTTTCCATAAAACCCATGTTAAGCAACCACATATATATCACCAGTTTTTTCTCTTCAGATTTGTAACTTAGAAGAGCTTTGTCTAACCACCTCCGGGTTGTTCCCAGAGTCACCCAGGCAAGCCCTCTCAGCATCATCCTCTTTCTGTAGTACCTAATTAGTAATTTAATTAACCATAACAGTTTCTTGATCATGCAGGTATTTCAAATATATTGCCAATAAGCATAAAGCTTTCATGTTAAACAATCAGGTCAAAATACTTTAGACTATGATGCAAAAAATACAAAGAAACCTCACAAACACTCAAAGGACAAACAAAGTCAAACCTCTACAAAGTATAAATAGATATCTGATAAACTTCATTCCACCACAAAAATGTGCTTAACTAAATAAAATTCTAATTATTGTGCTTTCAAGACAAAGCTTTCAAGGGCAGTGATGTTATAAACATACCCCTACACCTCGTGAACAATCAATGTGTATAATTAGACCATCATAAGGCTCATTTTAAACATCATTATTGTCATTTTATAAATCATTTTCATCAAATCAACAAGAAGCAAGCAACAATTGCACTCAGTTCCACTGAAGCAAAGTATATGGAAGTTTCATATACTTATTATGAAGCTATCTAGATTTGCAACTTGATTGTAGAGTCAACCAATCAGTTGTTGAAGCCCAATATTGTCTCTTGTGAGAATCAAAGTTACATCAAGCTCTATGAAAATCAAATGTGTCATGACCATTTCAAACACATTGATATTCAATACAATTTCCTAAGATTCCAAGTTCATTAGGGAGTTGGTAGTGTTGGACCACATTTTGACAAAGATGCATATGGTTAATAGTTTGACAAAGCTCCTAACAAAGGGGAAGTTTGACAAGTTGGGGGAGAATCTTGGGTTATTGGTCACTCCCTCCTTAGCACATCCGAAACTCACTGACACTTCCTGTCACAAACTCTTATTCATTCTCTTTTAAATATAGTTTTATCTGGTCTGTTATGATGAACTGCCTAGTGGAGTATCCATGATAGTTTATGAACCACCCCAACATCTATCCTTTATGCAAGTCATATGATGATATTTATTCACACTTGTTTATCTCTAGTTGTCCAAACACAGTGCAGGTAATCACCACCACCCTTGCAAAATTGAACATGATAGGCTCGTGGTCCTATCTAAGCTTGGAAGAAAATTTCAAAACTTAGTTACAAAACATGATGGAATATTATTATAAAGGTTTCCCATGCATTTTAATCAACAATATCTAGTGGGATTGGAACAACAACACATTTTGTTCACGAGAAATATCCATGATATTTTACGAATCACCCCTTGTTTATCTCTTATCCCAACACGGTGCAAGTCATCACCACCACCCTTGAAAATTTGAACATGATAGGCTCGTGGTCCTATCTAAGCTTGGAAGAAAATTTCAAAACGTAGTTACACAACATCATGGAAGATTTTTAAAATTTTTTTCCCATGCATTCTAATCAGCAATATCTAGTGGGATTGGAACAACAACACATTGTGTTCACGAA
This sequence comes from Pinus albicaulis, assembly GCA_034641835.2. Taxonomy (NCBI): domain Eukaryota; kingdom Viridiplantae; phylum Streptophyta; class Pinopsida; order Pinales; family Pinaceae; genus Pinus; species Pinus albicaulis. The sequence continues at coordinate 582,557,745 of CM076581.1, forward strand.
AAATATCCATGATAGTTTATGAATCACCCCAACATCTATCCTTTATGCAAGTCATATGATGATATTTCTTCACATTTATTTATCTCTTGTCCCAACACAGTGCCGGTCATCACCAGTACCACCCTTGCAAAATTGAACATGATAGGCTCATGGTCCTATCTAAGCTTGGTTGAAAATTTCAAAACTTAGTTACACAACATCATGGAAGATTTATTAAAAAGGTTTCCTATGCATTCTAATCAACAATATATGGTGGGATTGGAACAACAACACATTTTTTTCACGATAAATATCCATGATAGTTTACGAATCACCCCAACATCTATCCTTTATGCAAGTCATATGATGATGTTTCTTCACACTTATTTATCTCTTGTCCCAACACAGTGTAGGTCATCACCACCACCCTTGCAAAATTGAACATGACAGGCTTGTTGTCCTATCTAAGCTTGGAAGAAAATTTCAAAACTTAGTTGCTCAACATCATGGAAGATTATTCTAAAGGTGTCCCATGCATTCTAATCAACAATATCTTGTGGGATTGGAACAAAAAAACATTTTTTTCACAATAAATTCTAACAAAGATCACAATTAAATTGATAAAAAATAGTGTTTGGAAGACAAGATTCATCCTAAACCACAAAATAATGGATTTTGGTAATTCCTCCACTCCCTCTCGGATGCCCTTGTAACTTATTTGACGGTGTTGCACAAGTTATCCCACCTAGCTGCAAAGTGGGTGTGGTACTCTTCCTCTCCCAGTCTTATAGCGAGAAAGTAAGACATACCCAAAGTTAAGGCTCCAACAACTGAGTTGATTCCACTGCTCTTTGTACCCTTCTGGAAATTGCATCCATCAAAAGAGTCAAATCCCTATAGATCATGGGGGATTCAAAAATCATGATCAATTGGGTCAATCATTCATGATAGAAAACATCTACCTACACCCCATCCTATAAGATATCATAGATTCCCCCAACTCTTTGGACTAGCTATCTTTCAAACACATTTTGAAGGAGATAAATACCACAACATACAAGCTTTCAAAAGAATCTCTCAAATCTCCCATCGATACCTTTGTGGTATCAGACTCCATCGATAGGATGGAGTATGACCAAATGATTATTCATGTCTAAGCTCGAAAAACAAGCCAATCTAGATTGATGCATGCACATTCCAATCATGACAATTAATTTCTGCATCTTCTCAATAGAAAAAACAAGTAATATTTTTTCTCTATTCACTTTATAACATAAACACCAATTTCACCGATATTGTTAGGATAAGTTGAATGATATGACCGAAAAGGTGGGAGGACTATTTTGTGGTGTATTGAATAGGACTGGGGGACACACATGTAGCATGGATGGGTAGAAGTGGGATGTCCAAGCATGGTTTACTAAGATCTATAATCCAGGCATTAGAGAATGAGAAGGGGGATTAAGACCTAATGTCATAGGGGCTAGGGGGCCTAGAGGGAAGGTAACAAGAGAAATTGAAAGGGGAACCCCTCATAGTGGTGATAAACGCATTAGGGGCCCCATTATCACAACCAATAAGTCATTAACCCATAACCATTAAATTCCCTATCCGTTAACCCTGAAGCCATACTCCCTTAACCCCTACACTCATACCTCATAAGCTACCGAACCCTTGATGCATTAAACCTTAAGCTATTAACTCATAACCTAGAATCCATGAACCCCCTAAGCACTAACCCCTTATTCACTTAACCTATGACCCTTAAACCTTAATCCATAACCCCCAAACACCTTAAAACCTAATCCCTTAGCCCCTAACACCTAAATCCCTTAATTATTAAGCCCTTAACCCCTAAATCCCTTACCCCCCAAGCCCTTGGCCCTTAAATCTTAACTCTTGAAGCCGTTAACCACTTAGTATCTAAGGCAAAACACAACACCTCAAACCAACAAAATAACCTCTTAGGAAAATCCTTCACCTCTAACTAAGAATATTGGTACCATTTTATTTTTAGAGAACTGGGTATTGGTATCGAGAGTGTGCGTTTGTGGGTAATGCACTTATAACATGTATACCAAATGTAGAACAACTGGATAATTTGAAAAAACTCGATAAAAATTTCTCACAATATCTACTCTTCATGTTGACATGGAGCTTGTAGTGTTCTCCCACATAAGGAGTTGACAATGAATAAATCACTCATAATGACACAACCTATTCAACCCTAATGAACAAGGAGCTAACCCTTGATAGAAATATTTTTTTTGCTAAAAAACCACAATTGTGTCAATGTATAATACTATACATAAGAGAAAATAAAATGATATTATCCACATCAATTCTTGAAATAGCCTCACATTTTCCAGGAGTGGTGAGCCAAGGGGTGAATGTAGGGCACTATTAAAGTTACATCATGTTTAAATTCCTTTTACATCATGAGATTTTTCTCCATTAGGGTTGATGCACCATCACAAGGGAGCATGACACCTTTTTGTGGGAGAGCGATTAAAGTTGTAACACAATTCAAGTGACATACACCTCCAATGTAAATGACATCATTATACGTTTGTGTCAATTTGTTAAAGAGGTTATTTATAAACAATAAATTTAGTACTTGGACTTCATATTTTCATGGCCTTGACTCTATGATGGATTTGTACTAGGAACACTTCATGCAAATAAGAGGGGGCCTTAATTTTGAACCCTCATACACACAAGAGCACTAGATGTTTCCCTTCAGATCCCCCATGGTGGTTTCAAAGTGGGTTTACATTAGTGTCTAGTTGAAACCAATGACATCATGATATTCCTCTTCTCAATAACATCTTCTAGATTTGCCATATACACAACATTGAGTTAGAGGATCACCTCATCTAATGATTTTACAATTACAAGTTGTAAAAGTTCACTTGCTAAATTAATACTAAATTTGAGAAATCTTAAGTGACCGAACTAAAAATGACTAACTTAAACGGCTAAGAAAGTCATAATACATTACATGTATTTATCTGATCTCTAGGATGAAAGGGAAACCAAACTCAAAGCTAGACAACGTACATACATTGAAGATGGATTCAGTTTTGGAAACTATCATTTAAAAAGAGGCTAGCTTTGCCCCAAAATGGCAGTCCCTCCTCCAATACCTTGCCACAACTTCCATAGTTGTCAATTTTTACAATAATAGAACCTCTAAGTACAAGCTTACCATATACTTAGAACTTAGGTTGGAATTTATTTGATTCTTGAACTCTTTAGATGATGACTAAAGATCATTAAATATATAGATTGAAGCATTTGCTTGTAGTTATTGATGAACTTGTTAACCATCCATAGAGGAATACTTCCCTCAAACATGTACTTGATTTTGTCCACAATGAAAGAATCCTACTATGTTTTTGGTATATTCGACAGGACTACATCTTTAAAGTAATGAAGATTTAATTATTAATGTTTGAAAATCCTTTAAGAGGTGGAGACAATCAAATTCACATAAGAGGAGGTATTCCCTTTGTTTAGCGAACCTCCATGGAGAGAAAGCAATAAATGCAAGATTAACCTATTGTTTATGTGATAATTAGGGAATGTATATCCATTCTCTCAAAAATTAGTCTTAGATAATGAGAAAGAATCTCCTATTTATTCTAAATAATCCTTAACGCTATTTATAGAATACCTTCTCACCATCACAATCACAATAGTCATTTAAAAAAAAAAAAAACTACAACAGAACTTTAAATATGCAAATAAATAACCTCCATACATGAAGGTGAAAACATATTTAAAACAAATTTAAAATAAATTAGAATATAATATAGAAAAAATAACAAAAATCTTGATACAACATCAATTTAAATAATTTTCTTTAACACAAATATATTATTAAAAACTACAAATTAATATTAATAAATAAATAATTTATATAAAACCCCATTTTAATAATGAATAATTACTGATTTATATATCGATTCAATGTGACTCAAAGAAATGAGACAAGCCATTATAATTATCCCACCCATCACTTAGTTTCATTCCTTTGCCCTCTTGTTCCATTTATTTTTCCAAATTAAAAAAATATTAAACCATTCCAAATTCTTTGAAGTCATTTGACTCAAATACAAATATATGGCACCTTTACATTTAATGCCTCTTTGTATTTTTCCACTATTGCATTGTCCCTCTCCCTGCCCTGAAATGAGCTCACGCACTGAAACGAGCTCAAGAGCTCGCTTTTGTACAATCCTGGTTTGCAATCGCTCTGGAATAAATCCCCGAGCCCCCAGATCCCTTCATGCACGGCTTCCAACAGATCATTTATGCACGACTTCCAACAGATAATTTGCACTTAGGAGGTCGCTTTTGTACAATCCTGGTTTGCAATCGCTCTGGAATAAATCCTCGAGCCCCCAGATCCCTTCATGCACGGCTTCATTTATGCACGACTCCCAACAGATCATTTGCGTTTCTTCACCGAGTTCAGAAAAGGTATTTTTCTGCAAGAGAATGCTTAAATTGCAAAGTCCCATAATTTTTTTTTTTGTGGCTGTCACGAATCCTGTATGCTATATCTTGGAGAAAATTCATTAAATAAGCCATTGTATTCTTTGAACCAAATTTGTCGAAATAGGTCTTGCTCAAAACACTGTTTTAAGCAGCAGAATTAGAGAAAAAAAAAGTTGATTAAAGTATCTACAATGGTTCTTTGGTTCTCTCAGTTCAATTATTCTAATCTTTCAATGGAAAATTTTAACCTATTTTTGCTTATAGACAATATTTCATAAGCTAAGGCTCTCTATAAATGGACTAGAGGAGGTTGTGCTCAAAAATTTGTTTAAAAAAACGACAGAGTTTGCGAATAAATTCATTGAGTTAAAGGATGGGGATTCTGATACATTTCGAGTAGTTTGATTGAATGATTTCTCTTTCTGTTCTGCACATTTCAAAGTCTTGGGAGAATGGACATTGATTATTCTGGTATTTGACGGTATTATATTCAAATTACACAGAGGAAGATAGAAAGTTAGGGCTTTTAGAGGCTGGGCGTACAGAATGCCAAAATCTTTACAGGTTTTTGTGAGATTTTTAAGACTGTCAAATAGGATAGAACATTAGGGCTTTCACTAAGCCAAGAAGGCTAATGTCACATTATTTACAGATTTACTTAAGAGTTACGAGACTGACCATTTTTGATGTTCAGGTGGTTCATAGATATCTTCAAGTGGTTTCTATTTGTATGGAACAAGCAGTTTCTGTTTGTATGCAACCGAGAATTTGATACGTCAACTGAAATACTATGCTTTAACATGTTTTCCCTTTCAGATCATCTTTGTGCAATATAATACAATATTTAATGTTCTTTAGTGTATGGATAAGTCAAAACTACTGGATCAAGAAGCAGGGACTATAGAAAAATTTACTAATGGAGGGAAACGTTATTCTTCACAAGATAACAACGTAGAGGTACTTTTTTGCTGTTTTGGCCAGAATAGGCCATCCAAGTAGGCCTTATAAGTTACAGAGAGAAGCTCTTTGTTTTCTTTTACAACGGTTGAAGTGGAAAACTGTTGCCACATTCTAGGGTCACCTCTGTCCATTATAGAAGGAGGTCTTGTAACCTGCTCCGAGTTGCCAGTTTCTCTCTAAGAAGTTTGTATGGAAAACCAATGTTCTATTGAAGGTTTAATCATACAAAGGATGCATAAAATGAAACTCCTTTAGTGAGTCCAAGAAAAATACCTGGCGAAGAATTGGTGCAAAATGATACTTGTAGAAGAGCCGACAAAGTTCCAAAATTAGAGCCAACTTCGCCAATTAAAAACTGCAAACAACATGGAATCCTATCTTCAGGACGAGATTGTTTGAAGCACACAAAAAAATCAAGTATGTTGCTACTGTGCTACCTTTCTATAGACTGGAATTATTTCTCTTATTGCTGTAATATCAGTTATATAGTCCTGGTTCAAACATTTGAAAGATAGACTTGATTTTTCATCCAGTTGATTATGAGACTTTGTACTCAAGGTCATGAGAAAAAGAATCCAATACTTTTCAGCTAGTCAAGCATAAGTTCTTGAAAGTTAAATAGTAACTGTCTCTATCTAGTTTCCCACTGTGCAGCGGGCATATCGTTGATTTTAGCAAGTCTTAGCATTATCCTCTTTAACTGCATAAGGAAGCAAATTTCTGAACTCTTCCCTGACACACATGAAAGTCAGATGTAGTTTCGGCAATGGCATTCGCAAATTATAAGAAACTATTGTACAAGAACCTTCTTACATTCCTTGCTTCTCAATGCTAAGCAGATGCTACAATGAGAATTTTTTCCAACCATCCTTAGACTTTTAGCTATTGCAGTATGATTGATGGAGCAAAGATTTAACCGTGTCCTTATTGTTTATTTTCAATTTCCAACCTGGATTTTTTATCTGCTCTTAACAGTTCATTTCCTTGAGAGCACAAGGCTGCCTTTTAAGTGCCCATTTTCCCTTCTTTATTACACAAATATCCAAAACAACCTTGTTACCTTGCATCTATTCTTTGACTCCTTCCTTCTTCCATTGATCCTCTAGATGATAATATGGAGGTTAATCATAAAAACAAGACAAGATACACTGCTCATATTCCAGACATGATTTCTTCATTTCTACATGTGCCAGAACCCAGTTGAATTTTCCTTGTGACAAATACAAAATGATACACCGCTTATATTCCAGACAGGATTTCTCCATTTCTACATATGCCAAAACCCAGTTGAATTTTCCTTCCTCTTATCATCTTGATTCTTGCTTAGCTTAGTCCAACTTCTTACTTTGGAAGTTTACAAAAAAGTTACAGAAGCCATAACATCTTGTGTACCTGAGTGGTGCATTTCCAAAATCAATAGGTGAAGTCCAATTTCCCAGCGTCCAAATTCATTCAATTCACTATTGATACTAAACAAGAAATTATAGCTAGCTGCTAACATTCTCACTTAAATCTTTAACAAGATTCCCAAGAATTACATATATCCTTTAGTGTTTCTAGTCATCATAATTTAAGGAGCCAGTTTAGAAAATCTCACACATAGAGGGAAATCAACAAGAACATTCTTCAAGAGATTAAAGCCAGACTCTCCTTAAAAATTACATCTCTATCATTCCTACTAATAAAAATACGAGTCGATTAGGCTTGTACTAGTGCAATAAGAACATATACCATGCTAGGGACTAATGTTTTATTCTTATTTGGCACAAAAGTGACCAGGTTTATCCCCATTGCTAGCTTCCAACATGAGTGGTTCCCTCTGGTGATTTCTCACTGTCAACATTTAGCCTACATAGGGCTTGGTCTAGTGGTAAGTTGGACCAATTTCGATGCTAGAGACCAAGCTTCTATTCCCTATAGGCATAGAATTTTACTAGGAATATCTTGATTGGCTAGCCTGCAATGTTAGTGGCACCCTTAAGAGGGCTTCTGGCCATGAACATGAGCTTCAAGAAAAAATGATCTACCAATAAGGGGGAGTGCATATGATGACTTGGGTTCAAACCCTGACAAGTGCACTCCATTGTGTTACTAAGGGCCCATGATGAGGCCAAGAGGAAAATACAAAATTCAAGTCCAAATGGATTTTATATGGGCATAGAAACCCCTCAAATGCGACAACTTAGCCAATGTTCCACTGTGTTTGACAGTGCTCTTCCCCATGTTATAGTGGGGAAGTGTTTCCCCTGCTTTTGACCAAAAATAAAATAACAACCTAGAGAAGATATTAAAGCCAGAACATCCTTAAAAATCACGTCTCTATCATTCCTACTAATAAAAATATGAGTTGATTAGGCTTGTTCTAGTGTAATTTAAGAACATATACCATGCTAGGGACTAATGTTTTATTCCTATTTGGCACAAAAGTGACCAGGTTTATCCCCATTAACTAGCTTCCAATATCAGTGGCTCCCTCTAGTGATTTCTCACCATCAATATTTAGCCTACATAGGGCTTGGTCTAGTTATAAGTTGGACCAATTTCGATGCTGGAGACCAAGCTTCTATTCCCTATAGGCATAGAAGTTGACTAGGACTATCTTGATTGGCTAGCCTGCAACATTAGTGCCACCTGTTGTGGCCCTGTAATTTATAAGATTGGCAAGAATAAACGACAGAGGACAACATCAAACGGCTTTGGAGTCTAGAACCTATCCTTCCTAGACTCAGAGAGGGCTCTCTTTGTTTTTATGATTTAGCTTGATGGTTATAAAGGCTGATATTAGGCTAGTTATAGAAATTATGAGGGCTATTTGTTTTTATTGATTATGTGGTTGGACAGATAGAGCTATGAAACTTAATCCATTGGGCTATGGAATCATAAAAGGCTGAATTGTGCATCAACTTTTCAAGGGCACTCACATGGCAAGCTAACTATGCAGACTGGATCTTACTGGCAGTGTGAATATGAGATGGAAGAAAACAATGAGTTCAGTAATAGCTAAAGAGAAGTTAAGAATTCTTTAACTATACTTGAGAAGAAAACATTAAGATAGTAAACACAGACAAAATTAAGGTGCTCTCTTAGCAAATATTAATCTAAATTTTCTGTTTCACAATCAGACAAATTGATGCTCAGCATGAAAGGCAGAGAAAAACATTAACACAGAAGAAACATCACCATTAACATATCTCAAAAATCCTCTGAACGGTCTCTTATTATTGATGCCCCAAAAAAAACTACAGTGCTCCAATACAATGATCTTTACAACGCAGAGTCTAACAAGGTCCAACCCTTGATAATGAAAATACAAGCAGTATTTAACTGCAACTATGCTGGTTGCCCTAATCTACTTTGGCAATCTTCATTAACTACAATTTAATTAGAATTTGAAAACTATGGCCATGTAAGGCCCGAACAAAAAATATCTCTTTCAAAACTGACTGTAACATTAACTTTGGCAGCTCTTCGTAAATCAAAAAGGTATGCTGAAAGTGGCTGAGGTGGTCATGAAGAGGCAACGCTGGGTGGCTTTGACATCTGGCTATGCCATTCAGACCGCCTTTGCTGGATCATTAGTTCTAATGCGGCGCTGGCTACCATGTGTACCCTCGAATATCTCTGTCCAATATTTGCCATCGGTCACCAATTTTTGCATCTACATCATCAATTTCTTTTCCTATCTTGTGAAGCATAGCATTGATCCTATTTATCAGAGAAGACGAAACATTGCTTCCTACAGAAAATTTAGTCGCATGACACTTTGCATTCTTTGATAGCTAGACACAGAGAATCCTTCACCCCTGTTAGGAAAGGCTGAATTGTTGGCTTCACATTGCTGTTTACGCTCAGTCACACTGTCTGAAAGAAGAGATTGTGTTGCCTTTTGTGGTATCTCAAATATACCCTTTACAAAACAACCAATTCCTCTTGCTATCTTAATTTCCTCCATGTGGCCCTCAATTATATCTTGTAACACCTGTGTTGGAGTTCGCTTGACCTTTTTTCCACGATATGACATTTGTTTCCGCTTGTAATCTCTTACTTCAGCTAATGATTCTTCTCTTGTTTTCTCCCTCTTTTTCCCCTAATAGGAAGAATGCTGCCATATAAGGCCATCCTGCTCAAGTATGGGTTTATAAAAGGAATGCCTTTGCCACTCCTTTGTAGCCTTCCTCATGACATTTTCATGCTCAACTAATAGCTGAAAGCATTCAAAATCGCAGGAAGCTTTGCCTCTTGGACAAAGGAAAATAAGACCTCTGCATGACGAATGATGAACTCAACAACATCCGAACCGAATCAATAGCAGAACACTGGCCATACACATTCTCGAGGTTTTCCACTACAACGTATTCTCCTTGTGAAAGCTTAAACTTCTGAAAGTGCATCATATCCCATTTTAGGGACAAACTCAAGGCAAACATCAATATTCGGAACAGGTGGACCAACAGTCTCGATTTTTGAAATAACATTTGGAAGGGAAACAAAACTTCCCACAAAATTTTCTATCAAACAATAGTCCTGTACAACATGGAAACATGTCACTACTCGTAGAAACTTTTCCACATATCTTGCAAGTGGAGCTGCTCCTGATGACATTACACGGACACGTCCTCCCAGACCTTGTTTAATCTTGCTAAAGACAACTTGATCAAAAAGTGGAGATGCTTTTTCATGTTTCAACCCTTTGCGCATATTATTAAACTTGTATTTGTATGCAAATTCAAACACTTTTCTATTCAGAAATCCTCCAACGACGAGCTCCTGGTTTAAACCTGAATATATGTGATCAAAAAACATGTGGGACACCACAAAAGACAGCTGGTTTTAGTTCTGCAATATCCTCCACCAAAAGCTTCACATCCCCGCGCCAGAAGCCTATTGAAGCACTTTTTGATATGAAAAATTCCTCTGTCACCCAATAAAATATATGTGCTAGAGGAAGAAACGAGAAATAAACATCCTTCTCTGTGAGCTCTTCATTCTAACATTTAAGAAAATAAGCAATTTCAGTCACCATAGAAACAATGTTTTCATTTTTGATCAATATGCCTTTAGGTTCATCAGTTGTGCCATTAGTGTACATTATCATGAAAATATCGCTCTTTTTGGGTAATGATAGTTCAAACCTCCTTTCCTTTCCCAGCAACAAAAATTCGTTCCAAGTATAGAATTTGAGCATTTGTTTTACGAAAACCCAAAACCGGATTTTGGAGAGCCCAACAGATGGTAAGCCGTATTGTGATGGGGGGGGGGTGTGAACATATCCTTTGCTTCCCACGTGGTTAATGGCTAGGTTTGAAAATTACCCATTTCGAACCCCCCCTCCACTAAAATTCGAAACACTGAGGGGGTCCGAAATCAACTTGAACCATCAATCTAAACCAACGGTTATCCTTCATAAGTCGAACATGCGTGAGGTTTAGCATAATATCGGTAGAAGCTCCACTGTCATAGTGTTATAGTTCTTAGCTCTTAAATCTCCTTCTACTAGACCATCCTCTGTCGAAACACCAATACGCATAGCCTTACTTGCATCAGGTTCATCTTGGGATTATCTTACTCCACTTCAGGAGATCTCTGCTCATTTGTAATAATAGATTCTGAATTGACAAAACATTTAGCCATTTCATTGTTTATATTGCTTTTAGACACACCTGTCGCTGTTGATATAGTGTGGGGAAAAGACTTGTTTTCATATTTATAACATTGAACCACCAGCTCAATCATTTGAGAATCTTCACTGCCTCTATGTATCTGCTCAATACAATCTTTACTGAGGTTTACTATGCCAATGTTTTTTTTTTTTTTTTTTTTTTTGCTGATTCAATGTTTTGCAATGTCATATCTTTGAAACATGGGTAGTCATCGGATGTCACTCTCGCTATCTCCCTGATTTCTCTGTTACTAATTGATAGCTCTCCACCCGCTTTATTTGACGAGCAATAATGTCAGCACATCTTGGAAGAAGTTCAACTGGCTGCCCTCCAGGGATCACAATATATTCAATAGCAAGTCTGGCCTCTTCTAAAGCATCAATCTCTTCTCGGGAAGATCTTCTCTTGGTTGCTCCATCTGATATCTCAATATCATTCTTAAGCTTTTTGAATGAACTAAAATAACTTGCACCAAGAGTCTCCAAACCAAGAATAGTATGCATGGCCCTTACCATCTCCGCCATCATGTTTGTCTTCATCACAAATATGGGTAGATGCTGATATTTAGCCACTCCTCGAACCCATGAATTCTCCTTGAGCTTAGAATGTAAAGCAAGAATTGCATCAGCTGCTCCAATGTCATTATGAATTTAATTGCATTCTCTAGGCCCATTACTTCCACTACTTGCTCCAGATCAGCCTCCATGATCTTTTATAAGTATATAAAATAAGTGGTGAATCATCATCCTTCCGAAATTGCTCATAACTACCTTTCAACCCAAAAAGATCATCATCACCACTCTCATTACCAGCCTCAAAAACACCATCGGACTCTAAACATGTCAAAGTGCTCCTAAAATGGCTTCCAATGCCTGGTTCTGTTGTGGCAGGACTTCCATCTGTCACTACCTTCATAACCATCTAGCGGACCTCAAATGATGGAGATTTTCCTATTCACAACATATCATGGAAATTTTATATGAAGTTTGAACAGGCCAAGATAGATACTTGATTAATTATTTCTGTTTTTTAATTGACATTGCATACTGTATCATACAACATATTTATCCCCTGGGATGGATATAAAAAACTTTATAGAGCACCTACTAATATGGCATCCACAGTTGCTACTAAGCTGTGATGAATACGTCATTCGGTCCTTGATGTCATCTCTACAGCATAAGTAAATGAGGATGGTCCTTTTCTCTCAAGTATAGCCTTCTGAACTCCCCTTCTCTTTGCCTCATCATCTCCAAAGGTAACACTCTGCACACCCTCTACAAGCATCTCTAAAGAAGGATTCTTTATGAGATTTTCAATAGTCATTCCATGCGCAGTTCTAACCAATTGGATTTCACGCTGAGAAATAGTACTGGCTGCCATTGCTTCAGGCTCTGTTCCAGTTTCATCAATAATAACTGTTTGAGGCATATGATTTTCAACTGCTTCAATCATGACTTTATGTTGCATATCAACATTTGGTACTTGCATTCTCTGTGACCGACCAATGCATGCATGAGGGATGTTTCCATCACTAGCTATTTCATTTGATGTATCAACTACCACAGTGCGCTTCTTATCTGGTTCCATATTAGGCTGATTGGATGGGAGAGACATTGATGTTTCTGAAACATCAAACATATTTCCCAATTTCATATCTACTCCCTCACTTATTGCTTCAACACTATCAACTGCAATTTCTTCCACTGTCAAGACACTCTTCTTCTTCATTATCTAAATGTGAATCAAATTCAGCATCAGAGGAAGATGAGTTTGCCTCTGATTGAACTTCAAACCGCTCATCGTCAAATGAGTTAAACCTATTAGTTCCATCTTTGTGTTTCCCACTATCATCTGTGCCATCCACAGCTTGAGAAATGCCCTCAAGATTGGGTTCAGTTGCAACATCATTTGTGTCTACAGTGGGCTTTGATTTTTTGAGAAATATCTTGTATTTTAACATTTCTTTTGCTTCTTTTCACAAAGGCTTTCCTCAACTGTCTGCATAGAAATTCCACCTCCTTTTGTCCTGTGACAAATACCAGTATACCACCAGGTGGTAACTTCTTATGAATAGCTAAGACCTTTTTGTAAGCCTTCCCCAAGTAATCTACCAGCTCTGTCTTTGCTGAGAGATGAATGGTTACGGGAAGTTGCCTTGTAGCCACTTCTACTACAGATGGACTTGAAACAAGAACTACAAAATTTGTGCCCAAAGGAGCACATTCAAAACTCTTAGAAGTGGCACTGGTTTGTGTATCTAGCTTTGTTAACAAGTGGCTAAGGGCTTCATTGTTGTGAGTGTCAATAAGATTCAAGATACTGAGGCAATATAGAACATAAGTAGCAGGTCCAGGTGGTGGGGCACTAGTTGGTGAAGCCATTTCAAATTTGTCCCATTTTCGCTATTGAATTTGAAAATATGCAGGACAAAGTGTAAATTTAAAATTTATCCCGTGCCAACACTACCCTTAATAGGGCTTTTGGCTATCAAAAAGAGTTGCAAGAAAAAATGGTCTACCAATAAGAGGGAGTTCATATGATGACTTGGGTTCAAATCCTGACAAGCACACTCCATTGTGTTACTATGGGCCCATGATGAGGCGAACAGGAAAATACAAAATTCTAGTCCAAATGGATTTTATATGGGCATAGAAAACCCTCAAATGCAACAACTTAGCCAATGGTCCACTGTTTTTGACAGTGCTCTTCCCCATGTTATAGTGGGGAAGTGTTTCCCCTGGTTTTGACCATAAACAAGATAACAACATAGAGTGTTGTAATATGTGCACCTCAATGCAATTGATTAATATCAAAGGCGGGTCTTTTTTCCATCTTGGTAACTCCCTCATTATCGCAAAAAGTATTATGCTTATCCTAATGAACTTGCATATCTGCAAGTATTTTCCCAATCTAAATTGCTTCACATGCCCATTTTTTTGCTACTCTGTCTTGAGTTTCCTACATTCAACCTTGGAAGTTAGGGGAGAGACAGATCTAGTGAACTATAACCTTGTCCAAGGACTTTGATACCTTTTGCAGGGAAACAAGGATCAAGAGGATGCTAAGAATGGGCTTGTAGAGTAACAAATCCATCATTGAGATAGCTAAAACCATGATCCAAGACATGGATTTACCCATGTGTCTTTAAGCCAAATCTTGCAACACATTGTCTATATCTTGAACCAATGTCCTCACAGGATCTTGAAGGTCAAAACACCAAAGAAATATTTTGTTGGTGAGAAGCCACAAGTATTACATTTTTGTTTCCTTTTTTTGTCCAATTTATATTCATATTCATGATGAGAAAAGGACTAATCTTGAACCCTTGAACATAAAGGCGGTCTTTGTTGGATAGAGTAAGATATCCAAGGCCTACATGATCTAAATTAAAGTGCAACTTAAGACATTGGTGAGCAAGGATATGAAGTTTGATGAAGATGAATGGTCCTCAAAACCATAGAAACATCCTATAGTGATTAATGCATGCGAAAATGTTGTTCCAGATTCTGTTCTAAAACTGAAAAAGAAATCAAAGTCAGATCAGCAAGATTCTAGTCAAGGAACAGAGACCTAATTACTTACTAGTGTAGCCAGGAAGTTAAGATGGCTTACTCAAACATTGTGGGGTGTACAGGAACAAGTGGGAGCATCTAAGTCCATGTCTCAGGCGAGTCAACCTAAGAAATTTCCTACTTATGTTGCACTAATGTCTTCTATTCTTCAGACAATGCCCTCCCTTTTTTAGTTCAATTTCATCTTTGTGAAAGGATGTTTTCTTGGTAAATTTTTGTCATTGTATGTCAAGGAGATCTGCTGAGATGAGGAGATAAATGTGGCACTTGATGAGAAGTGGCTCACAATTGAGGTTGAACTAGCTTTCAACTGAAAACACATAAGTGTGTTCTTCCAAATGATCATTGAGAAATGTCTTTCAAAGCTGCTGAAAAAAAAAATGGCCACAAATTTGGACTAAAATTGACATCGTTGTTGTGCCCTTGGGATTGATTTCTTTTACATGTAGTTTATAAGTTGCAGATATAAGGATACCATTTTGAGTTCATGATGTGCATATATCCTGAGCTCACATATTTTTGGTGAATGAAATAAGAGGTATTGGTGGTACTAGTGTGAGAAAGAAAGACCATCCTCCTTTTTGAATTATTCCTTATAGGTATAACTACTATAATGAAGTGAGTTCTAGGTGGGAAGGCTATCTTCAGTAAGCTACAATGGTCCATCAAAGTGTTTTTCTGTTAGTTCTATTGCCAGACTTGGCAAGAGATGGCTCAAAATTCTTGCAAGTGATCCACCAAATATATATCATGGAGAATTGTCAACTCAAAATGGCTACGATACAGAATAAGGGATGCATCAGGGATCTGATTTATGATTTCTGGTCGTTTACCTTGTTTTTGTAGCTGATTGGATTATTGCCTTAAGGAGTTCATGCTAGTAAACTTCCTTGTGGACCCCTAAAAGAAATATGTTCATAATCATTTAAATTCCTTTCCTGTAGGTTGTCATATCAAAGGACTTAACCATGGCATGATCAAAGCAACTGTAAAGAAAAGGAAAAGAAAACTTTTCTAAGCTTAATGACTTATTTCTATTGCTAAGATAACTAGGACAACCTTGAAATATTTTCAACGAATTTCTATGATGATGCTAAATTGGTCTTCCAAGGCCTGTCAATGGCAAATTTTACAGCTTGATTTCACAAATGGAAATTTAGGGTGACTAAAATATCTTCTATAAAGTGCAGAGGACCAGTCACTAGAATGCAAATAATTGTTTTGCTACACTGTTTATCTAAATTGATGGATAGACTTTTAACCAGACTCCTCAAACGATGATGTCATAAAATGATTGAGTGGCTCTTCCAATTCAACACCATACCCAGCATATTCATGATCATCTTGGATGATATTTAGGCCATTAATGAGATTGGAAAGAGGGCTCTCATATTGGAATCAAATTCAGCATATAAATAGATCTATCTAGGTTTGTACAATAATTCAACTCATCTCAAGGTGGTACAAAAGCCCCTTCAACTCATCAAAAGCAATGTCTTTCTAATTTATTTCATCATTTGAGTGAATGCCAGTGCTTTGTGCCCTACTGATCTTAAATTCTTAAATGTCTGAGTAAAATCACTAACTTCTGCAATTTACCACAGTCAAACTGTATAAGTCACCTATAAGGAAAGAACAACTGCCTTCACACAATAACATGTCTAAGAGGTTCAAGAAGCACACTGAGCTCTTTGCTAGCATTATCTTATAGGATTCAATGGCTTAGAATACTGAGCTCTTTGCTAGCATTATCTTATAGGATTCAATGGCTAATTTAGTACACCACTAAATTGGTAGAGGTGCTCTTGCAGGTGGAATTGCAAAGACAAAAGAATCTGAAGTTCAGCAACATTTGACACCACTATGAATGTAATGAAACAAGATCAGTATTCCTTGATGAAGATTTCAGATAGCATGAGCTTCATCCATTGTGTGAAGATAAGTATATTTATGATACCAAATCCCTTGAAATAGAATTGGGTATAGGGTGGTGGTCTCACTCTGAAGACAAAGGGTTCACAGCTGCATCAAAAAAGACACTAGAAATATTTAGTTGTGTAATGTTTAAACAAGGCCTCTTGTCTTGAAGATTTTTAGTTGAATGCCTTAAAAGCATTGATGACTGTGTTAGCCTTGTCAATATTCAACAAAAAGGTTGTAAGTTCATTCATGCTTGAGGACTATCATACTTATCCAAAACAATTTATGTGCTTGTTATGTATCTAGACTCGGCCTACTTTCCTTGTTTATGGTATAACATTTTCAGATCAGTCCGTTTTGGTGCTTATCCTTCTGTTTATAGGACCTCATATTGTGTCTTGTTGGATAGGGGACGTAGTTGCGATCAATAAACCTAAATGCAGCCTTGTCAGAAGAATCAATAGCGTTGTGTGTTGAAGATATTTTCATTTATCTGTTATCAATACAGGTGTTAGGCCCCCTTGGTGATCCAACAAATTACATGCTAATTTTTTTTTTTAAATAAGCCCAACTTTTGATAATTTTTGTGAGATGGATGTCCAACTGTATAGTATCAATAACAAATAAGATGCAAACTTGGACACTTTATGAAAAGGAGATCATAATAGTGATCACAAGCCTAAGATCATTGATGTATATCAAGCCATTTATTCCAGATGGATTGGAAACAATGCTTAGATGACTCCTGGAAGTGCTTGTGACATCATTAGATATTATTCATTCTCAACATAAAAAGTACTAGGAAAATGGAGAATCAAAGATAGGAAGAATGTGGGAGATGTCCTTTCCGATGTTTCTCTTATGAGTTTGGGATTTTTGCCTGTTCTTTGCAGTTGTGTTGAAAAAAATAATGTTGCAAACATATCTTTAGCTGTAATTGATATGCTCTTAAAAGGTTTCCTTGCATCTAATACATGGATTCCTATTTTTCAAAAGCATTTTCCCACAAAGCGTGTAATTAGTCAGCTTCGACATGATAGTTGGAGAGAGTCAGCTCTTGTAATCCTGAATTTATGTTTATCTTTAGCATGTGTTAGAGGAGGTGCTGAGATATTGCAGTTTGCTGGGATTTTTTCAAGCTTGTCAACATTTACTCACTTCCTATGGGATGAACTTTCATCGGGCTTTAGAGATAGAGAGGGTCCATTCTCTGTGTCGCATAAAGATAGACAGTGTGATGGGTTATGGGGTTTAGGGCTAGCAGTTGTAACAACGAGGGTGAATTATATTGGGGAAAATGCTACTGTTGTTTCAGTTCTAGACAATGCATTGCCATTTTAATTTTAATTTTTATTTTCTGAAAAATATTATATCTTGTGTGCATTGTATGTCGCTGACCTTCCAACCAATTCACTTGGTAGGAAAATAACATAACATAAATACCCTAGACTTCTCTTGTTGCATTACAAGAAACAGAGCATGCCATTACTCTTATGTGCCATCTTGCAAAGAACCGAGTGACATGACTACATGTTATGCAATGTGTAGATTTAGAACTCAGGGAAACTAGTATACATCTATTAGCCTTTATTGTTGGAGGTGGTCTTATCTATACTCAAGATAATACTAGGGAAAGTATGTTTTTTCAATGCCCTCCCATTCAAAAGGAAAATATAGCTACATATGAAAAACCTTAAACAACAAAAATGGATGGTTTGGTGTTTCAATAAGGGGATCTATGGCTAAAAGAAAATGGTGGATAGCCTTGTAATAATTTGCACTTGATCTTGGAACAAACATTTTGTCATTATTCTTGGTAAAGGGTGAAGCTAAATCAGAAAATATCACTGCTTCCTTTACGAAATACTCAGATTTGGTTTACAAGTGTTCATAATAAATTTTCTAATTTTGAATTTTTTGTGAAGGCAAGAAAAAGAAACAATTGAAAGAGTAGAGGAAGCTGACAATATCGATCTTGTTCATTTCATAGAGCTTCCAGTGTCTGAATATAACACATACCCAGTAGGAATGAATATTTAAATATGAAAGTCGTTGGTTTTATGTATTGTTTCTTGGGTCCAGAGGTGTGGCCAAGTACAAGTGAGGTTTTCCTTTGGCATGGAAAGTACATGCTTGAGACCTTGAAAAGATTCCAAATGATTGTTTGTAAATCCATGGTCACCCCAATGATGCTAATTCTAGGTTGCATGTTGACTTGAACTCAGACATGGTAGATCCTTTGATGTATAGACAATTGATTAGATACTTGATGTAACACCAAACTTGATGTATGTTTCATAGTGAACACCTTGATCTATTTCACAGTTGATCTGAGGCATATTCATAGGGTAGTTGCAAAACATGTTCTTTGATATTTTAAGGGTACAAAACAGTATGGTTTGAAATATGAAAGAGATGGTGAGTTGATGCAGCATGGATTTATTGATTTTTATTGTGTAGGAGATGCAAGTGATAGGAAGAGTACTTTCTGGTGCTGCTTCAATTTGGGTTTAGAAACAATTTTCTGGTTGACTAAGAAGCAGGGTTTAGTGCGATTGATTTTAGAAGAGACAGAGTACATTGCAATCAACACTACTAGTTGTAAAGCCATATATGGCTTCACAAGTTGATTGCAGCACTAACATGTGAGATGTTGGAGCCCACTTGGGTCAATTGTGACAATTAAAATTGTGTCGAACTCTATGATAATCCAATATTCCATGATTTCTCCAAGCACATTAAAATCAGGTACCATTTGTTGGAAACATGTTTTAGAAGGGCGAAATTGATCTAGAGTACATTCAGACAGGTTGCAAATATCTTGACTAAGCCCTTGGCCAAGGGAATTTCAAGATATTCATGGGGAGACTTGGATGGGTGGAGAACAATTTGCTCAATAAGAGGTAGTATTAAAATATTGTACTTGGATAGTCTTTTACAATTTGGTTGCACATGTGGCACTCCTCGGCACATGTATGAATGAGGTATGAGTGCTTTAGTTGCAGAATTTCGACAAGATAGTGAGGGGCACACTTCCTCTTTCCAAATTCAACAGTATGGTACTTTAATTATGAGGGAGTGATCAATCTTATAGATTGGATTTTTGTTCTATTCTTAACAATATATTCTCAGCAACTTGCGTGTGTTTTCCATGTAAAATAGGGTGCATGCACTTTGCAAGTGTTAGTTTTAAATTCATTTAAGTAGTTTTCTAATTTTGACCTAGTCTGAAGTCTAGTTAAGAAGGGTGCAAGCAATCTAGCGATAGGTTGTAGATCTCAAGGAGATTTTATCTCTTCCTTGGAGCACACTAATTAAAATCTGTCCATCATGTAGAGATAGGATGCAGATCCCAATGACCTTAAAACATGTACTTGCATATTTTTAAGTTTTGTATTGTCACAATTATTTGACATGGGTCTGTATTATATACTAGCAAGTTGTACTAGTCACTATTATCAGAATTATAGGTTGGTTTTGGAATAATGGACAATGCCAAAATGGAAAATATGTAGTAAGAATGTCTACAGGTTTCAATCTCCACCTATTGGTATGAATGTATGCAGGTTCGAAACTTTACCTTTCTTATTCCATTACACTTCCCTAACATTGTGCTGGGATAAAAACTCGTACAAAGTTTTGTATCACGTTTAATTTGTTAAAAAATACAGAAGAAAACTACAGCTTAGCTGCTGAATGTCCATATCTAGATATGAATATGACCTATCCATGCTAAAATTAGAATCGTATGCCATTGGTGTTCACGTCTTCTCCTTTTCCCCATCTTAGTTTTCTTTAGTTCTGCTATATGAAATTGATGGTAATACCAGGTAAGGATGGACTTTGTAATGCTTTTTATTTTTTTGGAAAACATGTCCTATATTTGTAGAAATTATTCAAAAACAGTAGAGAAAAAAGTGGAGATCATAAACTCTTATCAAAATATAAGAGCATATAAAAATAAACAATGGGATCTAAACATTGGGCATCTTTGATCAATAGTGTCTTTGGCCAAACGCTGATGGTATACCTTATCCCTCCACAGAACATAAGCATAGAATGAGCTATCCTCATGGTGAAAAACATAAATCTTCCATAGATTGAATAATGCCAAACTCTGTAAGGACTGCCATATCCCATAGAGGGCAATACGAACTAGAGATTGACAATCTCCAAAAGATGTAAAACACCAATGAACCTTTCCTTGAAGCAGAACTGAACATTGATCATCTATATGTCTCCAGCAGTGTTTGAAAAACTAACACTCACAAAAGATAGGTAGGACATTGGTCATCAGAAAGGATGGTGGAGAGGGAGGCATTCCATAGGTTCCATGGGATGTGTCTTCCTTGTGGCCGAGTAGTGTGGTGTTTAGGGGGTTCAGTGTCTTGGGAGGGCTTGTATCTACATCTTCTATGATTAGCGCAGGATTAGAAACTGGAAGCTTATCAAGAGAAAGAACAGTTGCAATTGAATTAATAATAGTGAAATATGAACTTTTGTAGTTCTACTTAGGTAGCTGTGCCAATATTGACAATCAACTGCTCTAGAGATTGAATTCTTTATGGAAGAAATCCAAGATATTTGTGGTAATTTTCAAGCTTATTATGTGAGTTGATGAAATCTTCCATACCCATTACTCTTATGTGCCAACTTGCAAAGAACCAAGTGACATGACTAAATGTTATGCAAGGTTCCTTACCCATTACTCTTATGTGCCATCTTGCAAAGAATCGAGTGACATGACTAAATGTTATGCAAGGTGTAGATTTAGAACTCAGGGAAACTAGCATACGTCTATTAGCCTTTATTGTTGTAGAAGGTCTTATCTATACTCAAGATAATACTAGGGAAAGTATGTTTTTGTGATGCCCTCCCATTCAAAAGGAAAATATAACTACACATGAAAAACCTTAAACAACAAAAATGGATGGTTTGGTGTTTCAACTTTCAACAAGGTGATCTATGTTTTGAGAATTTTTAGGGCTAGAGATTAATTCGAATTCTCTTCTTGATAATTACTTGTGAGTTTGCTTGAGTTACTTATGTCTTCTCTTGCTTATCTTATTTAGTCTTTCATGGGAGAGGTTTTGCCCTCACTCTAGGAGCCTAACTTTGTGTTTTTTGTATTTTGGTAATGGATGGTTTGGTTTTTCAACTTTCAACAAGGTGATCTATGTGCTGAGAATTTGTAGGGCTGGAGATTAATTCAAATTCTCTTCTTGATAATTACTTGTGAGTTTACTTGAGTTACTTATGTCTTCTCTTGCTTAGCTTATGTAGTCTTTCATCAAGTAAATTACCAAAATACAAAAGACACAAAGTTAGGCTCCTGGAGTGAAGGCAAAACCTCTCCCTCTTGGAGAGGAAAACCCACAAGAAATTCTTCTTATAGATCTTCAAATGACAAGTACCATGACCAGGACTTAGACCCTTGACCTATGAATGCTTCCAAGACCTCACCACTGCTTCCAATGCTGATCCTTTATATTTTCATCGTCTTACACTGATCTGCTCCAACATTTGGATAACTTGGTTTCTACTTCTATTTTCCTTGGTTTATTCAAGACACTGCTTCTTACTTCATATTCACTTGAAATATATATATTACTTTCTTGTGAATACTAAGAATAGGAAGGTAAATCTCTGATTTACCCTCCTTTCTTTTACTTTCTCTCTATGCAGATATACACCACTTCAGACTTCAAATGATTAACTTGGCAATTCACGATTTACCTTCCTTTCTTTTACTTTCTCTCTATGCAGATATACACCATTTCAGACTTCAGATGATTAACTTGGCAATTCATATCACAGTATTTGCACACTTTTTCAGTCCTGATTTGTATATCTCTTCACTGGATTCTAATTCTTTAAAGGGTGCTAGCTCAATGGAAGAGCACCTGCTTTACAAGCAGGAGGTTGGTGGTTCGATTCCATCATGCCCTGATATTCATATGGAATGGTGGCGATCATTTTTTAGTGACGAAGCTCTTTTGACCATCACCAATGAGCTTATGGTGACATTTTTCGACCCTCACCAAAATATGAAATGGTGAGGGTCAATGAACGCCACCATATATACGCATCAATAGTGACGACCATGAAAGGTCCGTCACCATAAATCGTTGTTGTTGATATGAAATGGTGAGGGTCACTGTTTGTCATTATAGTCATTATTTGTGACAGAACTTGAAGTCACCAATGAACTTATCATGACATTTTTTGACCCTCACCAAATATGAAATGGTGACGGTCAATGAACGTCACCATATATATGCACCAATAGTGACGGCCATGGAAGGTCCATCACAATAAATCGTTGTTGTTCATTTGAAATGGTGACGGTCACTATCCGTCATTATAATCAATATTCATGACAGACCTTGAATGTCACCACAACACATACTTTTGGCGATGCCACCTTTGGTGACAAAGGCTATTGTCCGTCACCATTGCTCATATGCAATGGTGATGGTCACTAACCATCATTATAAATCATTATTGGTGACGAACCTTGAATGTAACCACAACACCTATACTTTCGGCGACGCCACCTTTGGTGACGTTCAGTTTTTGGTGACGAAGGCTCTTTTGACCATCACCAATGAGCTTATGGTGACATTTTTCACCCCTCACCAATGTCCTTTTTTCTTGTAGTGGATCCTTGAAATGATAAAGTACTTCACTCTTCATATATAATAGACTTCATCTTCATCTATTCCAGAATTTTCACTTTAGGGGGAAATCTGTTGCACTAAAAATTGTCATCTTGACATTCTGCTATTTGTATGAGCTCATTATCACTCATACTTCCTCCTTTGCAAGTATAACACATCAGTTCCTCATGTCAAGCCTTGAAAATAAGAGAAAAGTTCTTAAAAATCTCCTTAACTCTGGTATCGCACTTTCTCTTTGTCTTTCCTGCGGTCCCGCACCTAATGTTCATGAATCCTACGTACCTGAACACACTTTCTCTGTGTTATGGGTGCGGACCCCTGTAAAATATTAAAAAGGCGCAAGTAAACTCAAAAAGCTCACTTTCAGTAAATTGTATAAGCCTCTAGAAAGAATCTTGCGGTGGCAAAACCGCTCTTTTGAGGTTCATGTATCCCTTACCTTAAGGAGATAACCCCTTGATGTGAGGAGCTTATCCCTTTGAAGGAGGATTCTATCCCTTCATAGTTGGAACTGAAACCTCCTCTTTTGCACTATAAAAAGAGGCATTGAGTAGCCTCAAGGGGAGTTCAAGCTTTAGAATTATTTGAGGTTAAGTGTTGTTGGGATTCAGACTCATTTAACTGATATTTTGTGAGGAGAGATCACATACCTCTATCTGTCTCGGTTGGAAGAGTGCAAAGCTTGTCAGAGTAGAGGAGATTCCTGCTTCAGACCCTAGGAAGGCCTGTTCAACATCAAGGCTAAGGTTGTAAGGTTTTATTTATTCAAAGTTAATACAAATGAATTCATTTTTCTCAATAAGCTGTTAATTAAATGTTTATTTCATGGATTCCTTAATCACCATGATAGGCATGATTTATAATATTTATTATACAGGTGCTATTTAATTTTTTCTTTTTTTTGACTGCAGGTCTATAAGGATAACTCCTTCAAGTGATCGAGGGACAACTACTTCGAACAAGCATTGGATCTATGGTAAGACCTTAACACCTTTATAGTATTCTTTTGTAAATCGCATATGTCTAGAGAAAGATAGGTTTATTTGGATGTTTGTTGCTAGATTACCTTTTGGTACTAGGGAGATCGATCTTGTCTCCAAGATTGATTTATTCGGTCAACAATTTTCTTGAAAGATCTAAAAGTTTTTTTAGAAGAAGACTCATCTACCTACTTTTTTGTTTCTACCATCTCATTTGACATGGATTTAAGGACCTTTTTCAATCCTACAAGATCTAAAGGATATTTAGGAGTTTTTATTTTTTGTTCATCCTTAAATGTAACCTAATTATTTCTTTCTTCCTAGGTAGTCTTCTTTTCTAATGCAAGTATTCTCTTTTGAACTAACAAGGCTTCCTTCAAGCTCTCTACTAAAGTTAATTTTTTTACTCTATCTACAAAAATTGCAATATTAGAAGGAAGAGAGGATATGTATCATTCGATTTGTACTTCAACACCAGGCTTTGATGTAGTTGGGATTTTGTTTAACAATTTATTAAACTCAAAATTAAATTATTTGATGTTTTCTCATGAATTATCTTTGAGATTATAAATATCAGTTATAAGAGTAGCAGTAGTGTGATCATCACCAAATTTGGTTAAAAATTTCTCCTCAAATATGTCCCAACTAGTTATAGTTCCTGATGGTAGAAAAAAGTACCATGATCTTGTTGATCCTTAGAAGTATAAGGGAATAACCTAACTACATAGTCTTATTCAGATACTCCATTGAGTTTCATGGCTAGCATGAAATTATTGAGATGTTCCTCAGCAGGGATTCCATCGTCAAGATCATACTTGGGCAACCATTTTTCTGGGTGCTTAGGTAAATCATGAAGAAGTCCTGCCCATTGAACAACCCTTGGATTAGTCCATGGTCTATTTTCCATTGTTTGACATATAGGATTGAAAAATGTTGTAGTAGTTCCAGAGGTTTATGTAGTGGTAGAATAAATAACCACTGAGATAGCGCTATTTGAGGCGACACTAGTTGATTGAGATGAAGAGATATGAATATATGAGGTGATTGGTTGGGAATAAGGAAATGAAGGAGGAATGAATGAAGGATTTTATGGAGGAAATATTATATAATATCACTAGTATATCTTTGAGTTTCTTATGTAGGATTCTTCCTTCGGTGAGAATGAAGTGGAAACTCGAATCGAGTTATTCCAATTTTTTCACCTTGAGAATGAGTCAATACGCCACTACCTTGAAAAATTGAGGTTACACTTCCTTCAGAAGTTTCATATTGCAAAATATTTTCTTTTGAAATAGAAATATCTTCTAGTTTTTTAATCAAGGTCTAAACTTCAGGTGATTCTGGAATGTAATCTGGAGGAATTACCTCAGGAAATGTGCTAGGAGATTTGGGAGATGATTGAACAACTTCAGACATTAAGGGAGGATATTTTGAATGTGACCTTGAAGTTGTAGGAGATTTGGAGGGAAATTGACTCTTTTGATTGCCTTTAGATTTATGATTATACCTTACTTCCATTCATAGTCTAATAGACACTCCTTCTAGCACCAAAAATGTTGATGCCTCGAAAATCGCTGCAACAACATCGAGGGATAACCACTTGGTCGAGAACTTGAAAACCATTCCTTTTCTGTTTGGAATAGCAGTTCCAACTAGGGATGACGAGACCAATTTCCCAACAAAGTATAATTGAATGGATGTGGGTATTTATAATTGAATGTAACTTGATAATGGGAGTGATAACGAGCTAACAAAGTATATATATATACCTAACTATATCATGGGATTAATCATGCTTCTTTATATGTGATCTTGAAATATTATCTTTAGTGCATGAGAATGAAGATTATCAAACACTTACAAAAGTGAAAAATAATTAAAGTTAATTACTTTGATTAAATAGTTAATCAAATTTATTGATTAAGCTCATATCGCATTAAATAGTTGTATGTCTTGTATATATATTAAAAGGTGACAATATTTTCATGTTCAATAGTGAATTAATGCTCAATTGTATTAAAAAGATACATATAAAAAAAAAATATAAAATAAGTATGATTTTCAATCACATAGAAACAGAACAAAAATATAAAGATAGAAGTACAAAAATATAAAGATAGAAGAAATAGTCCTTGGTCCAATATTTCAAGAGTAGAAAAGTGCAACTTCACAAAGACTTATTTACAAATTTTCAGGACCTTTTCTTTGTAGACATGAAAGGGTTTATATAGTAAACACTAAAAATATAAAAATATAAAATACACAAAGTATTGAGGAGGTTTAAACAACTCTCCTTAAAATAAGTGAAAATAGGGCATAAATATAATTTGTTGCATGACTAGCTTAGGAGTGCGATGTTTTCTCCTTTCCCATTCGTTGCTTGAGCTGATGAATATCCAACATTGGCCTCACTTCAGGAGTCTGAGTTAGCCTGAAGTGTAGCTATCCAGTAAAGATCACATCAGACAGTGCAAGAAGCATATGGGAGTATGTGTCAGTAATACATCGCAACATCAGCCAAAGACTGTGTGGTTTGACCAGATATTTCTAGTACTTCTCCCAGTCAAGTTTCGCTAGCTTCCTGACTAGTTTTTTGACCTCTGATGCTTTGTCAATTGTGGCAAATGAATAAGCACCTGCAAATTGTGTCAACCTTGTTATATATTAATATGGATCAAATTTTGGATCTTTCCACACTACTTTCATGGGTATATCACTAGGGGCTAATTCCTGTGATTCATCACTCTTCTTCTCTTTCGTTATTTGCTCATTACGGCCCGATGTCTGGGACTGTAAAAGATGTCAAAAGGAGGGATTTATTCTATCTTTAGAACAATTTTAGATTAAGGGAAGTTTAGGATGAAGTCAATTTCCTCTATGTTAATAGCTTTATCGAAAGCCCCAATAGTGAATGGGCTCTTATTTTTGGCTTGGGGTGTGTTTATTGTCTCTTTAGGATCAATGGTTTCCACATCTTGTTTTCATTTAATCTGTTGTTCAAATTGATTCCAGAATTTATCCAATTCATGTTGAACAATCAATTAATAGTATGTTCTTCTATTGATTTAAATTCTTTTGATCCCTATAGGATCTCAATGTCCTTGGGAGGCTACTCCAACTTCTATTATTTCTCTAAAATTGGTTGATACACCTTTATGATGTTGAGAGGGATACTCTCCAACCTTTTGTTCTTGTTTTCTTTAAACATGGAAAGTTGTTCAGGGTTAAGATGAATTGCTGTTATCTTTTCAACCAATGAATAAGTCTTAATGGATTCAAATGAATCATCATAGTCATTAGATTCATGAATTAATTTCATGATCTTTACTTGAGTTTTAAAGTCTTAGGCCACTTTATTTGGATCAAACTGTCTGCTGGGAAAAGTAGATAGCTTTAAACATTGATTTTGATTGATTTCCAATCTAGCATGTTTGTAGTTTTATATAGTATAAACACCACAATGGATAGGGAAAGAAGGCCATGAATATTTTTGAGCTTCCTTCAAGGTTTTAGTTAACCCATACCTTACTGTTTGATAAGCAATTTCTCTTTCCAGGAGCTTATCTGGTACATATAGTGGGAGAACATGGGGTTTGGAAAGACTTACATAAACTCTAACATATGTAAATAGTTCTTCCCCAAACCATTTTCTAATGCCTGCGAAATCATATTGGACTTCCTTTGACATTCTTGTGGCTTTATCACCAAAAACAACTTGGTGAAGTGGTAAAATGACTCCATGGAAAATTCTGTAAAAGTGAGACTCATACCTGGATTCCCAGAGGATAATATGGTATACATGGATAGGAGTAGCTTATTGAATGGTCCATTTCCATCCCATGGTTGGGAAATACGAAGTAAAACACACTTCTTCCATGATATAAGCAGTCATAAAAAATGGGGGAATTGTCTTGGAGGTGACTATACGATTATTTCTATATTATATAATTTGTGAGGAAATATTATGGGAAATAATGGTTCCCCAATCCATAATGTATTAGTCTAATACAAATTCCATGAGAGGGACCCATTCAATTGAGAATTTACTTGTATTAGGGAGACTGAAAATTCTACACATCATAGCAGCAATATAGCAATAGGGACCAATGAGAGAAGTTACATAATACATACCCTTATCGTCATGCTTATGCTTGTTAGGGTTATGCCTCCATTGTCTTATTGGATATGACTGCAACTTATTGTCCTTTGCAAACTTCTCACGGAAACTCTTGTCACATACCTTCTGTGGGTCCAGTATATGATACATTTTATTCAAATCCTATGCCTTAAAAGACCCTATCATGACTATATCCCTTGAGGTCATAGATGTCCTATCACCAATATTCAAATTGTTGATTATCCATTTTACCATATCAATATATGGAAGAATATTTGGGAGAATAAAAATTATGTGGAGAAATGAGTTGGCGACTT
This sequence comes from Pinus albicaulis, assembly GCA_034641835.2. Taxonomy (NCBI): domain Eukaryota; kingdom Viridiplantae; phylum Streptophyta; class Pinopsida; order Pinales; family Pinaceae; genus Pinus; species Pinus albicaulis. The sequence continues at coordinate 582,586,436 of CM076581.1, forward strand.
CACTAATAGAGTTTTTGGAAGATGTTAAAGCATCAGTTGTGGCTACTATTTGAATTATATTTTGTTTTTCATCTTCAAAAAACCTGTACATGGATTCCCGCGAGAGAAGACCCACTTTCTGGAGCACATGTTGTGTCAGATAATAGTGGAGGCATATTTGTTACTTCTGAAGAAGGAGGTGTTGGGCTTGGAGGAGCCATGGGTTCATTTCTGTTCATTGCAACCTTTGACATCTCGCAAGGGTTTTTCTTCTTAGGAGTAGCCCATAGGATGAAAAAAGGAGAATGAAGAAAAATATTAGCAATGCAGAAACAATTAGCATAAAAACTTGAAGTGATTGTAAATATGGTTTAAATGTGAAAAATCAAAACATTAAGTAATAGGCCATCAAATCAATTTGAAGGCTCGAGACCATTATACCATTATGGTTGAGTAATAATGGGAAATGTGAGTTCACGTGCTTGACTTGGAAAACTTAGCATTTAATTAAAATCTTGCATCACAACATTATTTGGGACCATGATTTTTAAACACATGTGATGTGTTAATAATACCAATATGCGATCAAGAATTTACCTTTAAATAATCCTTAAGCTCTTTATCGGTGGTTTGAAGTTATTAGAACATTGGAGGAGTAAGAGCACTCTGAGTTTTATGATGTGATAACCATATCACAATCGTAACAATAGTGAATTGTGTGAATGCATTGTAGGATGGCAAAACTGCGATGCGATATATCACATCAGGTGTTTTAAAATCGAGCTTAGTAGATGGTAATGCTAAGGATTTGTGATTTGCGATAATGAAGGATGACATGGAGGTAAGCAGGTCCTACCAATGGTCATTATATAATGATGTTTGTCGGGAAGTGTTTCCTTTGTTATCGTTTTGCTTTGCCTTAAAAGCCTTTTGTGATTTATTTTATGCATTCGCTATATCGAATTGCAACATTTGAGTGGAGTGCTTTGTGTGCCACTTGTTGCATTTGAAATCTGTGATATGCAATGGGGTTTTCTTGGATTTTCCGCTTAATTCCTTTTGACCAATATGATATGAGTTAATCCTTCGGATATGACATTCTTGTCCTATAAGAAATAAAAATGTTTTATTCTTATAACTTTAAAATAAAAAAGGGTCCCCATTATTTTCTAAGGTATTTATATACAAACAATGGGGGCTTTTTGAATAGAACAACACATCCCTTATCCCTTATTCTATCTACGCCATTTTCTTATAAACTCCCTAGTTCCCCACATCACACAAAGATTTAGCCACTCATCTTGTTAGACTCTAGTGACATCACCACTTGGTCGCAAAGCAACATCTTAATCCATGTAGGTAATATTTTCAAATAATTACCACATGGTATCCAAAATAAATATCTATCAAATGTGTTAAAATAATGAGTAGATTATACTACAAACTCAACTACGCAACCTTCTAAAACCCTAAATAGAAAAATCAACAACTGTAGATACTATATTACTTACCATGTTCACCCTTCATAGTAGATCTAGTGTCTATTCATATGGTTATGGCAAACTTCACAATCCTTATTTCTTTTCCTATCTCTTTAGCCACTCCCATAGAAGAATAGAAAATTCATCAAAAATATCATGAAAATAAAAATATACATACATGTTTAGTCATTCCCTAGACTGAGATGAAGGTTCTTTAATTTTTCCACCACAAACTATTACTTTCTACTGTTTAACCACCATTCTACCTCCTATCTTGTCAGTCTCCACATCCCCTCTTTAACATAGACCTCAAGGTTTTGGAAATGAAACCATTTATTGGCACAGTGGGGTGACCCAAGGTTCATATTTAAGCCAACAAAACCCCCTCAGACATCAGTGTTTCAAACACTCGTGAGCAGGTGATGTCTCACCTGAGGTATACTAATGTGTTTGCGAGAAAATTTGAATATTACGGAAATGAAAAGGGGAAACAAAGATGACGATGATTCAAAATAGCCTACCCCAGATAATGGTATATGTCAAACATCACAAATATATTCATTTGACATAATTGTATTCGAACACCTTTACAACATGAGTGGAAACATTCAAAATAAACTATGATACACATCGTTCAAGTCAAAACACATTATCTAACCAAAAAAGTGACTATTTGACATAAGTTCAATATTCAAGTACAAATATAAATCTCATGCAAAAAAGGAAACATAGTTTTTATAAAATCATTTTCCACCTTTGTATATTTGATGCTCTGAGTTATGGCCTTGGGAAACCCTTTCCCTTCAGACCTAGTCCTTTATCTAAAAAAAATTATTTTAAATTATATACACAAATATGCCCTCTCATAAGTATGTGCACACGCAGGTCCATCTATACCCAACCCACGTATATAATTTGAAATATGAAAAATATATACAAATTCCTATTTTATGGGTGGGTTTTATAGGTTACACTGAAAGCCTACTTGTAAAAATTTTAATACAATTATGTATTGCCTGGATTCTCATGATCTAACAATTATATGATGCTATTAAATACAAAATCACTTCTACAAAAATTCTTGCGGAAATTTAAAACACGATCACCAATTTCAAACACATGAGGAAGGATCATTCACACATAACACGGATGTTTTTACCGGGAAAGGATAAAGCTAAAAACTCCACTATCATATATTATGTATATATCATGGATCATGAAACAATCTCATAAAAAAATCTAATCAAAGAGCTCTTAGTACAATATACAATCATCTCACACTGTCTTGCAGAAATTTGAAAATGCCTTAGCCAATTTTTTTCCTCACAACTACCTGCCTCCACTGCACAATCCAAGATTATGACAAAGACCAATTCGATGCAGTCATTCCCTCCTTGACTATGAAATCCTCATGAGCATATCCAATTTGTTTTTGGCTTTCAATAGTGCAATCCAATATAGTACAACTAATAGTCAACTTCCCCTTTCACCTACCTCTCAACTGGGTCACCACTAGATTTGACATGCATGTAGTTAACAGTAGTAAATCTTTAGTTGCATGTGAGATCACTACATGTGAATTAATTTAATATTTAATTCACTGATCTCTCACTAGTGTATCTTCAGTTACAAATATCACAACTGAGTTTAACTCACTTAACTGAGTTAAACTACTTTAAAACTCACATAACTACACATCCAACTCTGTTACAACTCTGAATCACTCAGTTACAACAAATTCCACTTACATGTCCCACCAACCAACCTTTGAACTCGAAATTCCTTCAACTAATTGGTTTTCCACTTTAGTTAACTGATTCCAAGTGCTCCATGGGAATAGATTAATATTTATTATCCAACTATTATTAAGGGATAATAATAGTCAGCATGCATCAATAAATAGACATGCGATCTATAAATAGAACTCGCACATACATCTAAAAATAGAACATCATCTATAAATAGAATTTTCTCACCATCTATAAATAGACATCATCTATAAATAGAATTTTCTCATCCATTCTAAAAATACACTTCCATCTAAAAATAGAGTGAGGCTCCATCCTAGTGTAGCTGCTTAATTTTCACCTAGATCATCATCTTGTTGAATCTCAACACTTCCTCTCAACAAGAAATGGATTATCCTTCACCCTGATCCTCTCTCTATGGTATTCGAATTTGTTCTTGTTGAGCACCTTCCTCAGAATATCTGCATCCTGATATTTCGTAGAAATGTACTTTAGCAACATGATCTTCCACTGTACACAATCTCTGATATGATGATACCGGATATCTATATGCTTAGATCTATCATGAAACACAGGATTAATCGAGAGTTTAATGCAACTCTGATTATCACAATGAATCATTGTAGGTTCTAAATGAGAACCAAACAAACCAACCAGGATCTTTCTCATCCAGATAGCCTCACATGCAACTTGACTTGTTGCCATGTATTCCGCTTCCATTGAACTGAGTGCCACGGATCTCTATTTCCTTCTATACCAAGAAAAAACTGTAGATCCGATACTGAAGATCCCCCCTAATGTGTTATTTCTGTCTGTTGGGGTTCCCACCCAATTTTCATCTATGAAGCCATGCAACTTCACCTCATCTTTCTGTCTGGACCACAAGCCATACTCAGATGTGCCCCTCAGGTATCTTAGTACATGCTTTCCTACCTTCCAAAATAGCTTGGTAGGCTTAACCATCACTTGACTAAGCTGGTTCACCGCATAGCATATGTTCAGTCTTGTATTCACTAAATACATTATCGAACCCACTAACTATCGATAGAAAGTAGCATCCACTACCTCTCCAGATGTAGCGTCCCCTTTCCTTTAGTTTCCTAGAAGAGGAGTATCCATGGGTTTGTAGCCCTCCATGTGAAACTTACCTAGTATCTCCCTTGCATACTTGCCTTGAGACACAAAAATTTCACCATCTCGCTACCATATTTCCAGTCCAAGGAAATAATGAAGGAGGCCCATATCCTTCATCTCGAACTCCTTTGCAAGGTCCACCTTGCATGAGTGTATCAGCTGCTCATCACCATTCAGTATTGAATCATCAACATAAATAACAATGATTAAAAGCTTACCCTCCACCACAATTGGTATATGTTTTCACCCGCCTCACTCTTGGTGAAGCCAAGTTCGGTGAAATAGTTGTCTATCCGAGTGTACCAAGCATGAGGTGCTTGCGTTAGCGCATAAAACACACTTTTTAGTCTGCATACATGTGACTCACTGCTAAAGATCTCAAATCCTTTAGGTTTCTCAATGTACACTTCTTCCTCAATGATCCCATTGAGAAACGTAGTATTCAAATCCATCTAATGAATGTTCCAACCCATCTGTGCTGAGAGAGCAAGGATGGTCTTTATGGGATAATACCGTGCGATAGGTGAAAATTTTCTTCATAATCAATCCCCTCAATATGTGATAAGCCTTGGACAAAAAATATGGCCTTGTATTTCTCAAAACTCCCATCAACAGCTTGCTTTACCTTGTAGATCCATCTTGAAGCTACCACTGATTTATCAACCAAACTTGGAACAATTTCCCAAGCATTGTTTCTGACAATGGAGTCATACTCCTCAACCATTGCATCTACCCATGTGGGCTCCTGCACTGCTTCCTGAAAGTAATTTGGCTCAGTCACAATACATTTTCTCATGAGAGCCATGTATCCAGTGAATCGGTCAAGAGGTTTTCTTTGTCTGCGCTGTGAAGTAGGGACTCCTACATTCTGCGCAACATCAAGTCTCAGCCTCTCAGCTTCTATGGTACGCATTCTGCCAGTTCTGATGTTTGGCTCTGTGTGAGTGGACTCCTCCACTCCATGAACCTCCTCCTGTGGCTAATCCACATCTAGGGACTCATATTTGGGAACCAATAGTTCCTCCTATGAATGCAAGTCCAACTCCCTCTCAAGCGACAACCGCATGGCTTTCCCTTCATCGAATTTTATATCCCATCACATAATAGTCATCTTAATGTTAGGAAAATACACACAATAATTATGGGGTGTTTCTTTGTACCCCACAAATATCCCAACTTTAGCAGTAGGCTCTAGCTTCTTCCTGGTATTCTTTCTCACATGCACATAAACAGATGAGCCAAAAATATTAAAATGAGAAACATCTGGTTTCTTACTAGTGAAAGATTCTTCATGTGTACTCATGCCAAGTACTCTATGAGGACAACGGTTTTTCACATAAACTGCAGTGTTGCATGCTTCTGCCCACAAATGAATTGGTAGGCCCTAATCATGTAGCATTGCTCGTGCTGCACCAACGATCATTCTTTTATTCCTCTCTGTGACCCCATTTTGTTGTGGGTTATGAGGCGCTATGAGTTCTCTTCGAATTAATTATTTTCTTCAGAAGTCTTTGAATTCATTAGAGATGTATTCTCCATCATTATCGCTCCTCAAAGCCTTCACTTGCTTCCCTGACTCTTTCTCCACCAATGCCTTAAACTCACAGAACTTTGAGAATGTTTGATCATTCTTCTGCATGAAGAAGATCCATCATTTACAAGAAAATTCATGAACAAAAATAACATAATACCCGTGTTTTGTTGTTGAAGCAACCGAGAATGGTCCACACACATCTGTGTGAACTCTCCCCAAGATCACCGAAGCATGGTTCTCATTTTCATGAAAGGTAGAATTTACATACTTCCCCATGGTGCAACCCTTGCACTGATATAACTGAGCAAGTGTTCCCATTGGAAGTCTAGTGGATATTTGCTGCATGAATTTCAAGTCTCCATGATGAAGACGACCCAATCGCCTGTGCCATTTTTCACACTCATCTCGGCTCACAATGTTTTCTGCCTTTCCCATCATGGCAGCATAGCCATCTACCTCCAGCTTGTAGAGATTCTTAACTCCAATCCCTATCCTCTTGGATTGACCCATTGTTTTATGTCACAGGAAATCTTTTCCATCGCTGAAAACAATGTCATAGCCTCTATCCTCCAACATCACAACTGAGACCAAGTTTTTCTTCAAACCTGGAACATGCATAACATCTTTCAATTGAAATGGTTTACCTGACTCCCTCTCAAAGATAATGGTACCAATTCCAGTCACACTGTATCATCCATCATCATCCATAGCTATATGCATTTGGAGATCTTTCTCCTCCAAGTCACTGAAAAGCTCATTATCTTCTGTCATGTGGAAGGAAGCACCACTATCAAGATACCACACCGATCCCAATGCACTTGACACCATGCATGTGATAAAAAAGAAATCAAGTTCAAATTGCGAGGCAAGGGCCTCACCAGCTGTAGCTCCAACAACCTTCTTGTTCTTCCTCTTCTTCTGTGGGCAGTTAGTGGCGAGATGCCCATGTTCGTGACAGTGAAAACACTTCACCTTCGACAAATCCATATTCTTGCCTTTAAACTCATATTTTGAATGGAATTTCTTCCCCTTCCCTTTCCTTGCCTTGGAAGCCAAAGAAAATTCCTCTTCATCATCATGCTTTGATGAAAAGCCATCTCTGGTGTTCCACCTGAACTCCTCCTGCACTAGATCTGACCACAGTCGTTCCCAATCCGGTAGTTTTTTCCATTCGTTGACAGAGTCTTCATAACTATTCCAACTCTTAGGAAGTACCAAGAGAGCCAAGCTCACCAAATAATCATCGGCAATAGTGATTCCCACACTCCCCAATTCATCCTAACATTGGACAAACTTTGTGAGATACTTTGGAATATTGTTTCCCTTTTCCATCTTGATCTTTCTGAGTTTATCCTTCAGTTCCAATTTCCTATGGTCACTGTTGCTTTGGAAAATATCATTCAAATCCTTCCACATAGCATATGGAGTGGATTTCCCATGAAGGGTTAAGAAAATGTGGTCTTGTACACCTTCCAACAGAATCCTTCTCGCCTTCACTACTTTATTTTTCCATGCATCAAGTAATGTAACATCCGTCGAAGTGGGCTTAGGAACATCACTGTCGATGAATTCCTTTAAGCCATTATCTTCAAGCACCACCTCCATCCTGTCCTTCCATGAGATATAGTTTGAGCTGCCCTCGAGTTCATACTCTAGCCACAAGACATTTAAAGCCATTTCGATGTTTACTCAACTGTCACACCAAGAAATTCTTGCAACAAATTCGAATTGTTTCCACCAACAAAGTCAGCTCCTGCTTCAAAATTGCAATCTTTTGTGCTCCGATACCATGTAGAAATTTTAATAAAATTATGTATTTCTTGGATTATATTGATATAAAAATTATATGCCACTATTAAATATAGAATCACTTCTACAAAAATTCTTGTGAAAATTTAAAACACACACGGAAATTGCAAACACACGAAGAAGGATAATTCACACATAACACATATATTTTTACCAGGAAAGCATAAATATAAAAACCCCACTATCATATATTATATATATATCATGGATCATGAAACAATATCATAAAAAACTCTAATCCAAGAGCTCTTAGTACAATATACAATCATCTCACACTGTCTTGCAGAAATTTGCAAATGCCTTAGCCAAATTTCTGCCTCATAACAACCTGCCTCCATTGCGCAATCCAAGATGATTACAAAGACCAATTCGATGAAATCATGCCCTCCTTAACTATGCAATCCTCATGAGCATATCCATTGTGTGTTTGACTTGCAAGAGTGTGATCCAATACAGTACAACTGATAGTCCACTGTCCCTTTCACCTACCTCTCAATTGAGTCTCCATTGGATCTGATATGCATGTAGTTAACAGTAGTAAATCTTCAGTTGCATGTGAGATCACTACATGTGAATTAATTTAATATTTAATTCACTGATCTCTCACTAGTGTATCTTCAGTTACAACTAGCACAACTGAGTTAAACTACTGTACAACTCACATAAATACACATCCAACTCTGTTACAAATTCGAATCACTCAGTTACAAATAAGTCCACTTGCATGTCCCACCAACCAACCTTTGAACTCGAAATTCCTTCAGCTAATTGGTTTTTCACTTTAGTTAACTGATTCCAAGTGCTCCATGAGAATAGATTAATATTTATTGTCCAACTATTATTAAGGGATAATAATAGTCGACATGAATCTATAAATAGAAATGCAATCTATAAATAGAACTCGCACATACATCTAAAAATAGAACATCATATATAAATAGAATTTTCTCACCATCTATAAATAGAATTTTCTCATCCATTCTAAAAATAGACTTCCACCTAAAAATAGAGTGAGGCTTCATCCTAGTGTAGGTGCTTAATTCACACTAGGATCATCATCTTGTTGAATCTCAACACTACCTACAAGAGCCTGTGGCCTAACTGTATCCCAACTGAAACAACTATTTTGGGGTCATATAAATACACCTCATGGAAAGGCTTAAGGGGAGAGAAATATAGGATATTGATATTATAGCCAATTACTCCCTCATCAATTTTTATTGATCCTTATGCCTCCTGCACGCACAGATTGTGGAAACCCTTGTTTCCTCATAGAGATTATCATACCCTTTATATGACATCTATGTGTATGCATTTGGAAGAGGATTATTGAGGCTTGGGCTGGATGGATCTAGAGGATGGTTTTTCTTGGAGTCGCGGCTGAATCAGGTGGTGTTCCTCCACATTCCTTTCCAAACATCAATAAAGAAACTCTTTCTTGTTTTGGCTAGTTATGATCTTTATGCTTTAACTCATGTTATGATCCTATTATGAATGATTTCTTGTTTTATACCTATATGCTTATATGATCTAACGCTAATATATTGAACAAGCTTTGAACTACTACTAATATTTATGATTTTCTTGAATTAGTTGTAGGTTTTGAAGCATTGGAAGAAGTAGAGGGTTTGAACCCTGCAAGATCACCTTCAAACGTAGGACCTACGAGTATTATCCTTTCATCCTCTTTTAGTAGTTTAAGCATTAGGACTAGTTGTTTGCATGCTTCTTGTTGTTGAATTCCCTTAACTCTGTTCGGGTTCCAACCCAGACCCTAGGGAGTTTTATCCAGTAACAACTCCATTGGGGATTAAATTCTTGTAATTCCTAGTTTGGGTTGTTTCTCTCTTGATTTGGCCTTTCTTGTTTGATTTATTGACTTTTCCAGTATCTTTGATTTATTTTCAATCTGGGCAGAAAGTCTGGTCTTCTGGATCAATCCTAAATTTTTATTTTTTCTTTGATGGATTTTCTATACAAGTTTTCCAATTCACACAGTCACGTATGCATGCACTTGTATCCAAATAAACATGTGCATACATGTGTTTCCTTGAGTACATTCGTGTATATACGTGTGTTTCCTTGAGTACAGTCACTGCCAAGTTGTGTATGCTTAGGTTTAAATGAATTTTGTAGATTCTGACTCTAGTAAAGGGTTTTTCCTAATTTTTATTTCTTATGTTTAGTCATTGATGGTCTGGGAGAGTCTTTCTTCTTGCAATTTTTCAATTTACTATATCTCTTGGTGGAAAAACCTAGTCAACCTAGGGTTTTCTCTTTTGGTGAAGTGTTAGTTTTTGTGTTTAGGTTCAAGGCTTCTGGTTGAAGTTCTTGGTTGTTCTTAGTATTTGGGATAGAGAATTGGTCTTAATTTTCTTATACACATTATTTACATTGCTTCACCTTTTCTTTATTGAAATTTGGTCTTGCTGGTTTTTTATTGGTTTTTGAGAAAGGTGCTTCTTGCAATCTTAACACGTTTTCTTGATCTTCTTGAAATTTTCTTGGTGGCTTTATTTTTTTATACCATTGCTCAAATCAATTCATTTGAATTTGTAACCTCTTTTTGTTTTCAAGTCTTTTCATGTTAATGATTTCTATGGCTTATGGAATTTGAGGTTCTTTATGCTTGAATTTGTGATCTTGAATTCTTTTGGTAGTTTTTGTTTTCTCAAGAACTCTTTATGTCCTTAAAAAGAAAAAAAATAAAAACATCTTTGTGTTGCCTTTCTTTTTCTTTTGGTTTTGTTTTTTTTCTTCTTATCATCTTTGAGCAAGTGAAAAATATTTTCATTTGGTTGAATTTGCTTGATTTTGGGGAAAGTTCTTGTTTCAATTTGTTCCTCCTTTTTTTCAAGTTTTGGCCTCTTGATCTTTGTTGAGAAACACACTTTCTTGTTTTTAGAGTAATCCTAGAATCTTGCATTATCCATTTGTAGTTTGCATTAGTATAGTTGTAATGTAAGAATTTTTAGTATTTTTTTAGATTTAGAGTGCGTGAGCATGTATTTTGAAAAAGAAAATATTTTTTTTCTTTAATTACTTTGTTCGTAGTACCCTTTGTATAAATCTCTTTCATCGAAGAAAATTTGCATCTACATGTAGCCAAGTTTCTATTGGTTTCTTCTTGCATCCAATAACAACATAAGTTGCACTTCCATCTTACCACTGACTTAAAAAAAACCATTAAAATCAAGCTCTAAAACTAAAATGAACTAGAATATTTTTTTTTTTCATTATATACATCAACTGGTCTAGGTCATTAGGGCCTTGGAATAGGTGTGTGGAGAGTTAACTCTCCAAGGCCACTCTAAGTTTAAACATAGAAGTTGATTAAAAGAGTGAAATATAGTGTCGTTAATTTTTCGAGGAAATCTCTCCTTATAAGGGATTCAAGCACGAGGGTGAGTGAAAGCAGGGAAAAGAGATACCCCCTCTCCTACTTGCTAGATCTCGACCAAATATTGTTCCACCTGGCTATTAAAACAAACTAGTGACCTTAGTTGCCATTCTTAGGTATCGCATAGGTGACTGCAAGGGGGAATACCCATGGTACCTGAGGCAAACATTGCATCACATTCATTAGTACCTCTAGAGGGTGCCGTTATGAAGCTTGGGTACTTGCACTATAAAAGTCTTTTGTCTGGAGGTCATCATAACTGCTTATGTTACCTTTGCTAGTGGGCTTGGGGCATAATTACCCCGGACTATTTTTGGATGGTCCTTATATATTTTCTTTCTTGTATTTTGGTGTCTGGTCTTAATCACCCAGAGCAGAAATACCTTAAAGTAGCTTGATTGGTTGCATCTTTAGGGACATTTCAGTGAGTTCATTTTTCTCCTAGATTTCCATAGCTTTATAATTTTTTGAGTCTATACAAGTTCTCTTAGTAACCTTACATTATTGATCGACCAGCTCATCGGTCTAGAAGGCTTTGTGGGCTCTCACCTACTAGTGTCGAGCCCTCTTCTAGAAGGCGTACGCGAAATTCTATTGGTGATTTTCAATCAGTACAAGTGAATGCATTGGAGAATGATCCTCTACTTGGAGATATAGTTTCACAGGGTGGTCCTAGTGTAATTCGTGATTTGGATAGGATCACTTCAGTCCTTTATAGGGTTCTCTTCCAGTACGAAGACGAGGTTGAGGTTGAAGATATTCCTGAGTCTCATGTGACTCCTTCACCTCTTTCTCCTAATTTTCTAGAAGTTGTATTATATGCTGGGACCCCAACTCACAGGCTGGAAAGCCCTAGTTTTTCTCCTTCTTTTCTTTTGATGGCTAATGCTGGGAGAAAATTTTTGGCTATGAGTAATACTAGTGTTCATACTCCTCTTTCAGTTGAAGGAGGAGGTACAATTTCTATATCCACTATCACTCCTAGTACTATTATATTTTTCCCTACCACCATTCCATCTTCGAGTGGGGGAACCCAAGCGTTTTCTTCCCACACTAGTTCTTTTGGGGTGCCTTTTAGTGCAATTCACTCTATTCCTTTAACTATTTTTTCTGTTTCTTCCACACCTATTTTTTCTATGGTTAGTGGTTCAACATATTTCCAGGGTTTTCCTTTTGGGAGTGGTCATATCCCTCATTTTAACCCTTATTTAGGTTCTCTTCCTTTCTCCAATCAAGGTCAAGGTATCAATCCTTTTCAAGGAGGTCAAGGCTTTAATCCTTTTCAAATATGGACTAACATTTCTTTTAGTGGTTTAGGAATTGGGAATCAGTTTTTTTCTAGTCAATAGGGGAACATGCATTTCTCCTCCATAGGAACCTCTCAGGGTTTTTCTCCCTTCGCCAATGCGTGGAACCCTCACCAAGGGATCTATTCTCCTTTCAATACTTCTATTAGGGGAAATATTCTTAGCTATGGTAACCGTTTATCAGGAGGAGGTCATATTCCAAATTTTTCTGGACCACAACATTTTTCTTACGGTTCAATGTCTTCTACGAACAATCTTTGGAAACTTGGTGCCTCTGAAAATCCAGGTTATTCCTTTCAAAATGTTGGGAATCCTTCTCATGGTGGGTGTAATTCTCAAGGTCCTCCATGCTTACCATTCTTGGAAACTCTAAGTTTTCTAGATATTTAAAAATTGACTAACAATCCAATTTGATATAACCAAGCTTGGCCTCCAATTCCTACCAAACATCCATTAGATATTCCAAAATTCGAAGGAAATTCTAGGGAGGATCCAGCTGACCATGTAATAAATTTCCATTTATGGTGTTCATCTAACTCCCTTATTGACGATTCAATTAGGTTGAGATTGCTTCAACACACCTTAACCAGAAATTATTCCAAGTGGTACATACTGCTTAGTGGGAATACATTTTCTTCATTTGGAAAATTGGCTGCTATTTTCTTGAACCATTTTTAGTTTCATGTTCGATATGATGCTAGGATTGAGCTATTGGCTATTTTCCAAGAGGACAAGGTAACCCACATTTCTGATCATATTCAAGAATGGCGAACAAGGAAGAGGTTCATTAAAGCCTATATTCCTAATGAATTCCTTCTGGAATAGTTCTTAAAATATTTGCAACCAGAAATCTTGAAGGACGTATCACTCTTTGGGGTATTTATTAAAGAGTAGGCTATCTTTAGAGCCCAAAAATTAGAACTTGTATATTATCACTCTCTGATTCTTTATAAGACTTTTCTGGATGCTCCTCCATCCAATATAGATTTGGCCAAACTGAAACCAGGTCCCCATGCCGATAGTCTAGTCGGATCGATCAGTAACAATATGGCCAACCTCTTAAATCAATTGTTATAGTTGTCTTTACAAATTTATTCTTTGATTCAGGAATTGTCATCAGTGTCTATGCTTTCTCAACAATTAACTATTAATGTTTTCCAATCCTCTGACCCCAAAGGAAATCAAAAATTTGATGGGAAGAAGAAGGGACGTAATAAGAAGAAAGATAAGGAAGGCAAGGGTAATGCAAAAAAACCCGGTAATAATACTAGAGAGGGTAAAAAAGAATAAAAAATGAAAGTTAATTTTCCTTGAAAGGTTTGCACTGGAGATCATTTAACTCATATTTGCATGAAGATTCATGATGCTCAGTGTTTGTTAGCTCTGCAGGGTTCTTCTAGCTCCCAGAACGTTCTCACTAACCCTTTTCCCCAAGGGCAGCAAATGCTTGCTAGTGCGGATGCTAATACTGGAACCCCCACAGGGAGCAACCAAGAGGGGGAAAATCCATTAAATGTATACATGATGAGTCCTCATGTTGACATTGTGACAAGGTCACATGATTATGGTGCACCCGAATCCTCTAAAGCTAAGGCCACTCATGATGTTTTAGATCCACTCCATATTGAGAGGCCCGCGGTTGAGCTTACACCTTAGATTTTGAAAGGCTCTGCAAAATGTTCAATGATTAATCCTATTGCCAGGGTTTCCCAGAACTACTCCATTGTTGAATATCTGACTCAAATTCCTTGTGTGATGTTTGTGTTATAGGTACTCCAGACATGCCTAGCACAAAGGAGTGCACTACTCACTGCAATCAAGGTGATAAATACAAAAAACTCTCTTATTATTACATTTGACATGTCAAATATTAGGAAGAGACTCCCTCATAACATGGCTTTCCAAATTAAATCTACATATCAGGAGATGAATATTTTTCAAACTGTAGTTGATGAGGGAGCTTCCACATGTGTCATGTCCATTGCATGTTGCAAAGCTCTCTGGTCTCCTCAAGTTGTCCCTTCACCTACTCTCTTGACTGCATTTAATGGTCATTCTCATAGGCCACATGGCATTGTTTTGGGGGCAAGGCGGTAAATATTGTGGTAGAAATAATTTATGCTAATTTGGACTATAACCTTCTATTGGGACAAAATTGGATTTATGAAATGGATGCCATCGTTTCATCATTATTTCACATCCTATGCTTTCCACATGAAGGGAGAATTGTTACTGTTAATTAGATGGATTGTTCTTTGAACAAATCCAATGCATACTCTAATTATAATTTTCCCTTGGTGAATAATTCCAAGAAAATTGTGGAGAATTCAAGAGTTGGAATGTACTCCTCGTTGATGGGTACTTTTGATATTTCCTCTCCTACCACTCGAATAAATTCCATTTCATCATTCAAGGCCCCTTTTCGAAGAGATTTCTTTAGAACTCATTATTTTTTAGATCCTTGGGCCTTAACCTCTTCTAGGACGACATTATAAGAAAGGAAAGTGGGTGGAATGGAATATACCATGTATGTAGTTGAAATTTCTTATCAGTTTATTATTAACACTACATATTCTGATCCTACTCCTCTTTCACCGAAGGATTTGGATGGAGATGTGACTCTCTCTTGGACCCTTAATTCTACTTATTTTATGGACTACCTTGATATTTTTTTACCATATGAGGAGGAAATCCTAGAAGCTATGATGGGTGTAGAAATACCATGGGATGATTTGCATCATCGGTCATATTTTATCCAAGACTTGCGTAAAGTAGAGTCAATTTTTTCTATCCCTTCTTCAACTAGTGATGTTCACACAATTCTAAACCCTTTGGCTTCAGCACAAATTTATGTCAAAGGTAATATGTCTATCAATTGAAAACGATTCCAATGAGCATCTCCACGGATCCCAATATAATAGAAAATGTTTTCATCAGATCTGAGTGCTCCCCTGAATAAATTCAAATTTATACCGATTTTTCCAAATAATTTTGTGATGTGCTTACTTGTTCTTATGAATAAATTCCTGGAATTGATCCATCAATTGTAAACCCTAGGAAAGAGGCAACTATCAAAGTCAAGGTTGAGAAGTTTCTTAAGGCAGGTTTCAGATACCCTGTTCATTTGACTAAGTGGGTTTCAAATCCAGTCCTGGGTGATAAGAAACAATGAACAATCCGTGTGTGCATAGACTTTAGGTATTTAAATAAGGCTTGTCTAAAAGATAATTTCCCCACACCCTTTATTGATCAGATTATCGATGAGTGTGTGGGAAATGATATTTTGTCCTTCATGCATGGTTTCTCAGGTTATAATAAAATTATTATCCTTCTTAAAGATCAACATAAGATAGATTTTATCTTCCCCTGGGGTACCTTTGCATAAAAAATATGCCTTTTGGCCTTAAAAATGCTGGAGCGAATTTTCAGTGGGCCATGTCTTATGATTTCCACAATATCAAACATATCATCGAAGCTTATTTGAATGAAATAGCTACTCGTTCTCGAAAGAGAATTGATCATCTTCATCATCTTTGATTGATTTTTGATAGATTTCGTTATTATAAAATATGGTTGAATCTGAATAAGTGTGTTTTCATGGTCACATATGGTCGGTTATCAGGTTTCATAGTGTCTAGTAATGGGAGTCGCGTATATCCTTTCAAGGTTGCGGTAATAGTCCAGTTTACTCCCCCTTCCACCATTCATCAACTTCAAAGTTTCCAAGGAAAAGCCAATTTCTTGAGGAGATTTATCATCAATTATGTTGAGATCACAAAGGGATTTATGAGATTGTTGAAAAAATGAGTTCCATTTCAATGTGATGACTTTGCTTGGTGCTTGTTCGATGCTTTGAAAAAAGCATTGAGCTTTTCTCCTTTACTGAGTCCACCCGATTATAGAAGAGATTTCCTCTTGTATCTCGTTGCAGCAGAATCAACCATTGGTATGGTTCTACTTTAGGAATACAATGCTCTCTTGGATCATGTGCTTTATTATCTAAATTGAGGCTTGGTAGGTCCTGAATTACGATACTCTCTTCCAGAAAAAATTAGCTTTGGAAGTTTTCCATGCTGTCTATTGACTTATACATTATATTCTGCTTCGAAAAAATTTGGTAGTATAGTTATCAATCCATTTCAATTTATTCTCAATAGGCAAGTGATTGGGGGAAAATATAACATATGGATTGTTATTTTACAAGAACTCGCTCGAGTTCTTATCAACTAAATCTAGGAAATATTTAGTATTCGTGGAATTAATATTGGAGTTTCCTTGTGAAGAAGAAATAGTTTATGAGGAATCATTCCCTGATAAACATATTTTCCTTACTTCTTCGTAGGATCCTTGGTATGGATATATTATTATATATCTTCATAATTCAAAGTTTTCCCTCACTTTTTAGAAGGATGAGCGGAGAAAATTGCATCACTTGGTTAAAATTTATGTTATCATCAGTGAGACTTTATATCATCCCAGGGTTGATTCAATCCTTAAATGTTGCTTAACCCTAGAAGAAGCTGAGTTAGTGTTGAATGATTGCCACAGTGGAGCTTGTGGTGGTCATTTATTTGGGCTTGCTACATCCAAAACAATATTGTGTGCACACTATTTATGGCCTTCGATTATCAAAGATTGTGTTGAAGAGGTCAAGAAATGTAATCCTTATCAAGTCTATACTCGGAAGATGCACAATCATCCAGTTCCGTTCTTTCTTATTATTATCGTTGGTCTGTTCACAAAGTGGGGAATCGATTTTACAACTTGTAACCTGCCTTCGACAAAGGGTAATAAGTATATCATTGTAGCAGTGGACTAATTTACTAAGTGGGTCGAGGATATGCCCACTTTTGTGAAAAATGGTGAAACAACAACCCTGTTTCTATTCAACCAAGTCATTTCTCATTTCGATATTCCTAAAGAGTTTTTCACTGACCATGGCAGTCATTTCCAGAACAATATAATGGTTGAATTGGCTCTCAAGTTAGGTTTTCGGCAGGAGAATTCATCTCCTTACTATCCTCAAGGCAATGGGTAAGTGGAAGCTGTGAATAAATCCTTGAGAGTTATCCTACAAGGAACAATTAATAAAGCTCGATCCAATTGGCACATTATGATGTATCGTGCACTTTGGGCATACTGGATGTAATTTAGACAACAACTAGTTTCACTCCTTTTCAACTATTTTATATTTTGGAATCAATCTTCCCTGTAGAATGTGAAATTCCTTCTCTTAAACTAGTTGTAGAACTTCTTCCAGACACTACCAGTCTTGAGGAGAGCCTCGTTTATTTGGAACATATTGATGAGCAGCGTCGAGACGCCACCATGATTAATAAATATCATAAGAATAGGGTGAAAATCCAATATGATAAAGTAGTGCGTCCTAGGGTTTTCTTTGAAGTAAACCTTGTCCTATTCTATGACCAAGACAAAGATGCCTTGTGGGTAGGCAAGTTCAAATCCATGTGGTACGGTCCTTTTATCGTTAAAAATTTCTTGAAAAAATAAGTTTATGAATTGGTTGATTTTGATGGAAACGAGCTGGCAGAGCCTAGAAATGGGATCTATATTAAAAAGTATTATGCCTATACTTCTGCCTAGAATTTTCTTGGATATTGTGTATATTTTTGCATTTATTTCTATAGGTTTCATAGTGACATCGATATTTTTTATTTTCCTTGGCAGGTATTGATGGATGATCTGGTCTATTTAGGATTCGTCGATGGTGCTAGTTGACATACCCAAAATTTGGCTTCCACGGCTTGGGTAATTTACTATCCATTTGGTCAGTTGTTTGTTTCAAGGGGCACATGTATCATTCTTGTTTCAAATAATGTTGCCAAATATATTGTTTTCCTTAACCTACTATCTGAAGCAATATCTCTTAGTGTTGATTCATTAGTATTATACTTGGATTCACAGCTGGTGGTGTCTGAGTTAAATAATATCTACTGTGTTAGATATGCTTATTTATATCGCCAATTTTTAAGAGTGTGTTTATTACAAAAATCATTTAATTTTATCACATTAATTCATATTCGATGATCATAAAACTCGTTTCTTGATTCCATAGCTAATCAAGCATTAGATCGGCATATAAATAATTCATCAAATTAAAAATTGAAAATAATCAAACACCATTTATATATATGGTCGTCACATCATGAAATTGTTTGTATATAGATAGAAGTTATATGTTCAAAATATTCTACAAAATCAAGACAAAAGTGTCCTACAAAAATAGGGCTTAAGCCCAATCATGTCTATCAAAAATATTATGTCATCTCTAACCTATGTCTGAGGGCCCTGGCCTGGATGTGCATCTCGGGAAAAACGATGGCAATTTCCACTCATGGGAAAAACCGCACTCAGTCTCGTGGTACTCCTACCACGCGTCTCTGTATGGCCTATAGTAGATCTTCCACTACGTCCATAGGCACTTGGCGAGTTAAACTCTCCAAGGTCCTCTAAAAATCATGAAGAAAAATTTCAATCTCAACAACGATACCATCAACGTCTCTTCCGCAATGCCTATGGCTAGTCAGACCCTCAGGTCTTACCGGTCACACATCTGTGTCATGATCAAACCATTTTTTAAGAATTTTTTTCTAATAAAAAATAATTTCAATTCATGTCATTGAAATCCAAAAAAAAAAAAAAATATTAAAATCTTAAAAACAATTTTATCGATGGATCCCCATGTAGCGTTGGGTGGAAGTACCAGATTTCGAACTTCTCTGAAATCCATCCCTACGTATGGGTAGTCCTCAATGGAAATGACTTGTTCTTACCACCAAAGGAAAAACTCGTCATCGAATGCAGTTCTAGGGACCTCACCACCCCCTAGTCTCTTCATTAAGTCAACTCATCTAGCATTCCGTGGATCTCTTGGGTTGTTGATGGTGGAAACCACCTTGGTTCAAAGACCTGGTAATATCTGAAAGAAGAAATTACAAAGAATTGTACCATACCCAAAATGTTTTGTCTTGTTCTTTTTGATAGAAGTCAGTTGCTTTTTTAGATTGGTAAGAACGGTTGTACACCAATCAAAAATTGTGGTAAGGAAATCTTCTACCAAACTCATTGTAACACGTGATGCTTGGTGCAATGAGGCTAATCCATCTACCCTCACAATTTTAAAAAGGAGAATCCTCATGTGTAGTCCCTCCACATCTTTGATCTGGATCTATGTTCCTACCTTTTGGGTATTTTCTAGGTAGTAAATGTGAATATAATCATCCACATTAAGGCCTCCTCGGGCCTTCCCTTGAAAATTGACTGGCTCTCCTCTCTTGGAAAGTATATTAATAAAGTATATATATTCTAATTTGATGTGCAAGGGCATATTATCATTCATGAAAGCATCTTATTCTGGATCCCAGTAGTTGATGAGCATTTACAACAATCTTTTTTCATATTTGTCATTTTGAAAAATTTCAACAAACTGCACCCTCTTAGTGAATCTAGTGCCAATGGATTGTTCATACCCTCATTATCTACTGCATTATTCTCTCTTTCCTGCTAGATAATTAACATCATGCACATTCAATTTTTTTCATTCATTAAATTTGTGTTTTAAAAACTTGGACTGCGCATACGCGGGTTTGTTTCATCATAGTATGTATAGGGCTTCCAAATATGTGACTATAATATGGCCAACAAGTGTATGCGAAGAGATAAAACACAAAAACTAAATTATTATGGTCAAAATTCGTGAAAATTAATTGAAATGAACAAAATTTCATTAAGAAATTGAATTGGGGGATTACCTGGAAGATTGATGGCTGATCTACCTGAGAAATTGGATGGATTGTGGTTGCCGGTTTTTTGCTCCATAGCTCTTTCACTCAAATGTCTAGAACAAAAATGACAAATTGTAAGTCAAAATGTCTATTTATAATCGAAATTTCAAAAAATTTAACATCCCACTTTTATAAAGTTTATGTTTATTTTTATATTTTTTTATAAACTTTGTGACCTTTTTGGCTTTGAGTGCTGGGATAGGTTGTTTTTCAAGAAAAAATGATGACTTTGAGAAATCTTTACCATTTCAATTCCATGACCATTGACTCATCATGGCAAGTATCATTTTCATCACTAGCATATAGGTTAGGGAATATTACTTTTTCTGTTTCATTGTGCATTCTAACCTCCATACTGTGATATGTTGCCATAGGGTAGACCCCATTATGTTATGATTCTTAAACCATTTTCGCTCACCAAATTATAAAATCATGACATGTTGATAGATCCATCCTTTACATGGGCTTCCTAGTTATATCCTCGTTAGCATATGTTTCCCATGCTGCAAATATTGAGTAAGCTCAAGAGTCCTCTTTAGTCCCACCATGGATTTTGCAATGAAGCTTCATTCTCCTTATTTGCTATCTTTTTGGCTTTATACCCTAGAGGCTCCCACATGTTGATTTGTATTGTTGCATTACATGTTGACTATTTGTACCCTTTTGGCCTTAAGTCGGCTTCACCTGGACTGGTGTATAAACCACTTTTTGACCAAGTCTTTTTGCAAAATCAACCCTACAATCACTTAGTCTCTACAATTTGACACCTTATTCTTGTGAAAAAAACATTCCTTTGAGTGTCATTGACCAGTTATGTCACCTTGAATTGAGCATAGGAATGTTCCAATCTCAGGATCTATCACAATTATATTCATACACTCATTATTTTCATTGTACTATAGGCATTCTTTTATTATTTTTCAGGTTTTTAATATGAAAAACACAAAAAAAAAAATCTATTTCAAAAAAAGATAAGGAATGAGACATTACTTCCATAATTAATGGCAGCAAGAGTCAATTGTGTTTTACTTGAACAAAGCACTCAAAGGAAATTATTTTCTCCATTGGGATGGGCTTTAGTTTGAATTAGGAGAGCCATAACCTTGTTATTGAGTCAGTACTACCCAGGTTGGTTATCTCTTCCAATAATATGGAGATTTTTTTCATGCCTCCTGCATGACAAAATTATACAAAGTTATTATATGTTGCCATATAGTCACATTTGAGTTGTGATTTTGTTCAAGGGAAGTAAACCTGAGTCGGCCTTTTTGTGATGTCTCTTGACGTATTTTCAGTTAGCCATACCAAGTATGTCAGAGTTATGATCTATCACATAATCTATTTGGCCCTTTGCTCGTGCTAGTTAAGAAGGTCTCCATTGACCTCTTGCTGGCGGGTTTTCTCTTATCGACTTCGAAAAATTTCTCTGAGAGTAGGCCTAGAGCCGCACAATGGCCCTATTTCTATATTTTATAGGTGACCATGTGCTCAAAATTGATCAACATCATGGATGTTTGACTGAGTGGTTTCCCTTTTGTTCGACATCAACTTACATTATCACACTTTGGGATTCATGCAGTACCTTGGTTTCCATTTAACCCTATTGGTGGATTCCTCACCTCTATGTTAAATTTCATTATTGGTTGGTTTAGAGGGTCTTTGTTGTGCTCTAGCCACATCTTGTGTATGCTAGAAATGTGCTTTAGTTTGGTTACTTCATCTTTCTTCATTTGATTCCTTACAAATTATTAGCCTGCGAGTTACACTCACGCTGGATTGATGTGGGATGCTTTGATGCCTTCCTTCCAGCAGATATTTTCCCATCGACTCCAACTCATTACTCTGGGAATAAGTTCTAGAGTCATTTTTTAGTACCTTATGGTTTGCAATCATCAGTGGCAGACTCCTTCACTATCGACAGTGGGAATACATCAATGTCTCTTGATTGGTAGATTCTCTCATGTGTTTGACTTCAACTCATTTACTCTCACTTGTTAGATTGTACGGGGGTACCTTGACTCTCATCATCATTATCGGTGATTTGTCTCGCATATGTTAATGGTATACATTAATGACCAATAATCGAATGATTTCTCATGTGGTCAACTTCAGCTCATTTATTCCCATTGTGTAGAAATGTACCATGACAGTCAGTGAAGACCTCAAGTTTACATCAGCATGTTTTGGTTCACTTGTGAGCGACTTTAATTTTCTGCCAATGATACCATCCACCTTATATGTTGCAGTTCATCACAACCACATCTTATATGTTGGCACCCGAGTTGTGTGCAGTACCATTATTCCACTTTTATGACTTGGTACTTTGAGGATTAGTTATGTGACATCAGTGATCAGATATCTCCTTCAGCATAATTGATCAGTTCTTCTATATGAGATACTATAACATGACCTTGATATGTACTTTTTAGGCTATGATCAGATGATCCAGTATGTATTTCTCAGTTTTTGTTTTACTTGTATACATATTGGATTCGCTATATACTTGATATTCCGACATGCTTTAATATCATTGAGAATGGGTATGCCCGCCTCAGACATGAGATTACTTTCTGATCTCTTTCATTGGTTTTGGCAGGCTGAAATTTGGTGATGTCCTCCAAAGTCCTCACATGATTCTTCCTAAACACTCAATACATTTCTGCCACCATGTACCCTTTCTGACCTCATATATTAGGGGGCGTCTATTATAGAATCATTTTCCACCTTTGTATATTTGATGCTATGATTTATGGCCTTGGGAAACCCTTTTCCTTCAAACTTGGTCCTTTATCTAAAAAACATTATTTTAAATTCCATACATGACTCTTCCCTCTCAAAAGTGCATGCACACATGAGTCAATCTATACCCAACCCGCGTACATAATTTGAAATATGAAAAAAATATAAAAATCCATATTTTATGGGCAGGGTTACGGGTTACATCGGAAGCCTAACTATAGGAGCTCATGGCCTAAATATATCCCAAATAAAACAATCTTTTTGGGGTGGTATTAATACACCTCATGGGAAGGAATAATGGGAGAGAAAGATAGGATACTGATATTATATCCAGTTAGTCCCTGATCAATTATGATTTTTGCATGCGCCTCATTCACTCCCATATTGTGGAAACCCTTATTTCCTCACAAAGATGATCATCACCTTTATATGACATCTATGTGTATCCATTTGGAAGAGGATTTTTGAGGCTTGGGCTGGACGGATCCAGAGGACAGTTTCACTTGGAGTCATCACTGAATCAAGTGGTATTCCTCCACATTCCTTTGCAAACATCATTAAAGAAGCTTTGTCATGTTCTTGATAATTATGATATTTATGCTTTAACTGATGTTATGATCCTTTTATGAATGATTTCATGTTTTATACCTATATGCTTATATGATCTAATGTTAATATATTGAACATGCTTTGAAATACTACTAGTATATATGATTTTTTTGAATGAGTTGAAGGTTTTGAAGAATTGGAAGAAGCAGAGGGTTTGAACCCTGCGGGATCACCTTCAAACGTAGGACCTACAGGTACTATCCTTTCATCCTATTTTTGTAGTTTAAGAATTAGGATTTCTTGTTTGCATGCTTCTTGTTTTTGAATGCCCTTCACTACGTTGGGGTTACAACCCAAACCCTAGGGTGTTTTATCCCATAACAATAGCTTCATTCATACATTGACACTATTATTTACATTATGCTTCAACCACAAAATACCCACACAGGAAATTAGTCAAAAAATTTGCAAATAATTTGTATCTCATTCATTTTACCCAACCATAAGTACAAAATGCATATACAACTAAACCATGAAAACTAGCACATAACCTTTGAATACTTCATAATAATAGAAAATTATAGTAATTAAAATTACAACGGGGTATAATACATCTGAACGAGAGAAATAAAACCATCATTTTCCATGTTGTATTAGCCAGCCAGCCAAAGTACAATTAGCATAAAGTGTTCAGGAAGGTAACAAAGAGGAATAGAATGGAAAAGAAACAACATCCAACTGAAAAATTAGTGTATATAGAACCATATTCAAGCTACCAACAGAATAAAAAGAAAAAGTAAAAACATAGAAACAATAGAATCATCCATAATCAGTAGAAAATATTTATATAACTTTAGTCTTCAGCATCACACTCTTGGAAATATTCAGCTATCTCACCTAACCATCTCGCCTGATGAGATATCCATGTACATGTCGAGCCACAACCTATTGCTTAACCATACTAGGCCAAATTTCAACCAACTACCTTCCCACACTTAACTAACCCATACAACTAGAGAGTGCAATATTCATGACCTCATATTTCAGTTTTGTCACGGTCGTTGTAGATTCTAACACACATATGCATAGTGTTTTTTATATATTCACAGCATGCCTAGCTACTTCTATGTTATGCATGGTGTCCACCAGTCTCTGTTGTGTGAAGTATTCTCTATTTCCTCCTTACCGTCTTGTTTATCCATTATTACGCATCTCTATATGGCCTCTGGTAGATCCTCCACTATTTTCATAGGCACTTGGCGAGTTAAACTCTCTGAGTTCCTCTATACATCATGAACAACTCTTTCAATCTCTGTAGTGGCACCTTCCACATCTCTTCCACGGTGCCTATTCCTAGGAAATTCCTCACGTCTTACCGGTCCCTCATATGTGTCATGATCCTAAGATGGTTAAATTATCTAAATCTCTGCCAGAGGATCAAAAAGTTAAATATCTTGAACTTTTAAAAGAATTTCAGGATATTTTTGCCTGGAGTTATGAAGATCTGAAATCATATGATACATCAATCATTCAACATACAATACCTTTGAAACCAGATCAGAAACCATTCAAACAAAAACTTAGAAGAATTAACCCTGTATTGCTACCTTCAATTGAGAAAGATATTAAAAGAATGTATGAAGCAGGAATAATTGCTCCTATTAGGTTTTCTGAATGGGTTTCTAATTTGGTACCAACAAGGAAGAAGACTGGAGAGATTAGACTATGTGTTGATTTGAGAAATTTAAACAAAGTGTCTTTAAAAGATAACTATCCTTTGCCTAAAATGTACCATATCTTACAAAGGGTAGTATGTTCTTCAAGGATTTATCTTCTTGATGGATTCTCAGGATATAACCAGATTCTGGTTCATCTTGATGATCAAGACAAAACAGCTTTTACAACACCTTGGGGTACATTTAAATATGTTAAGATGCCTTTTGGGGTCAAAAATGCAGGACCAACCTTCCAAAGAGCAATGGACATTGCCTTTCTCAAAGAAATTCATGATTTTCTGGTCATATATCTGGATGATTTGACAATTTTTTCCAAGACAGATCAACAACATTTAGACCATCTAAGACAGATGTTCATAAAATGCAGAAAATATGGTATTTCTTTAAATCCTAAAAAGTCATTGTTTGGTCTTGAAGAAGGTAAACTCCTAGGTCATATTATTTCCAAATATGGTATTAGAATTAATCCTGAATGAATACAAGCCATTTTGCAGATACCTCATCCCAGGAATATTAAAGAACTTCAAGTTTTCATAGGTAAAATCAATTTTTTGAGAAGATTCATTTCTAGTTTAGCTGAATTACTTAGACTGCTTACTAACATGTTAAGAAAGGATTCGAGTATTAAGTGGATAGTAGAAGCCAAGCAATCATTTGAAAAAATCAAAATGGCTTTAACCAGAACACCGGTTCTTACAAGTCCAAAATTTGATAAAGATTTCATAATTTTTTCATTTGCTTCTGAACATACAGTTGCAGCTGTTTTATTACAAAAGGATGATCAAGGATGTGAAAAACCTATAGCCTTTTTTAGTAAAGCACTTAGAGATGCATCATTAAAATACAATATCATGGAGAAACAAGCTTTTGCACTTGTGAAAGAAATTAAAGATTTCAGAGTTTATATTTGTATTCTCATGTGATAGCCTATGTGCCTAATGTTGTTGTTAAAGAAATCTTAACTCAAGATGGAATTGAAGGAAAAAGAGGTAAATGGATAGCTACCATATTAGAATATGATATTGAAATAAGACCTACAAAACTCATAAAAGGACAAGTTTTGGCTCAACTCATCACTGAAACAAATTGCCAAGCCCTGAACATTAATGAACTGGATGACGAACAGGAGATGGCGACTCCACAAATCAGTCAGGCCTTTTTAGACTCACCTTGGTACGCTGATATCATTTATGTTTTGTTAAAACTGCAAGCTCCTCCAGGGTTATCCAGAACGAAACAAAGGTTTTTGAAAATGACATCTTTAAAGTATTGTATTTTATATAATGCTCTCCTTTGGAAGAATCATGATGGAATTATATTAAATTGTTTATTAAAAGATGAAGTTGACAAGGTTCTCAATGAATTCCATGCAAGAGATTGTGGTGGACACCTCTACTGGAAGTCAACTGCAGATAAGATCTTAAGGGCTGGTTTTTATTGGCCAACCTTGTTTTCAGATGTTAAGAGATTTGTAACTGCTTGCCATAAGTGTCAGATCTTTGAAGGCAAGAGAAAATTATTACCTTTACCATTGAAACCAATTTCCACCGAGAAACCATTTCAATAATGGGGCCTAGATTTTATTGGAGAAATCCATCCCCCCTCTTCTAGGCAACACAGATGGATCCTCACTGCCACAGATTACTTTACTAAATGGATTGAAGCTATCCCATCCAGACAAGCCAATGATTCTGTAATTATAGGATTCTTAGAAACCAATATACTTTCAAGATTTGGTTGTCCTGAGAAAATTATAACTGATAATGCTGCTGCTTTCAAGTCTAAGAAAATGATTAGTTTCTGCAATAAATATCACATCACTTTAGGCCATTCAACAGCCTATTATCCTCAGGGTAATGGACTGGCTGAATCTTCCAATAAAAGCCTCATTAATATCATTAAAAATTTATTGGAAGAAAATAAGAAGAATTGGCATAAGAAACTTACCAATGCATTGTGGGCAGACAGACTTACAACCAAAAAATCAATTGGGACCAGTCCATATGAATTAGTTTATGGTATTGAGGCTAGATTTCCATCATCTTTAGGAGTTCCTGTAATGAAGTTACTTCAGGAGGCTCAAGTAGAACCAAATGATATTCAGAGAAGAATAAATCAAACAATTCACTTGCAGCAGACCAAAGAAGAAGTGTATCAATGATCCCAAGTTTTGCAGGAAAAATTAAAGAAGATGTTTGACAAAAGGACCAAAGCAGAAGATTTTCAACTAGAAGACAAAGTTTTAAGATGGGATTCCAGAAGGGAAGATAAAGGAAAACATGGGAAATTTGATTTCTTATGGAAAGGACCTTACATCATTCATGCTTTACAGGGAAATAACACATATTTTTTGAAGAATTTGGATGGTACAAAAGCTGAGGAAGGACCAGTCAATGGTCAAATGTTAAAACACTACTTTGATCCTATCTATTAGGATATTCTGATTTTTGACATGTATATATTATATCCTTTCTAATGCATCAGTTTTGATTGGATGGTGACTTACTGAAGTTGAAGCCCGAAGTGAAGGCCCTAAGCTTCAGAATTTTTACTATCATATATACAATAAAGCCACCAGAAAAGGAAGATTTCATGGTTCAGTTAAAGACATTTTAAGGCATCTGACTTGCTGTTCTTGACTTTTCTCCAAGAAAAGCCATCCCCAATTGGAGTCAGTGTTAGACTCCTATACCAATAGGTGTCATTTTTCATGATTGACTTGTTGAACTATGCAATATGTTCAAACCTTTTTCTTGTTGCAAATGTGTTCCATATTCTTAGAAAATTAAAAAATCAAAAAATTTAAAAAATGTAAAGAGGGTATACCCTACAAAAAAAATCAAAGGGTGAAAAAATAAAATTGGCCAAAAAAGTGAAAGAAAATGAACCCCCAAAAGAAAGGCCAAGGAAAGTGTGCAAGTCTAAATGCCACTACTTTTTGCTCTGATGTAATAAACAAAATTGTGTGCAGCTTCTCAAACTTTTGCCACAATTTATGAAGAGTCAAACTGTTTAAACTTGACTCATTCATTTTTCAATTTCATGTTGTAGAATAGAGAATAAATATCTAACCAAACAGTTTAATCTTGGCAGATAAGTAGATAGGCAGAGTTAATAAAAGGTGCTCAACAGTTTAATCTAAGCCCTTGGATGTAATAAGTGTAGAAATAGATAGGTTTTCCATGTAAAAGAAAAAGTGTGATAAGGGTTTGCCAGTCTAAGTGCACCCTAATAAAAAGATAAAATGGTAGGGTAAAGTAGGTAGGGTAGGTAGATGTTGTTGTAGAATTACATGTGATGAATCATGGTTCTAAATGTGTTCAATTTTACTTTCATCACAAGTGCAAAGGCCCCTTCATTTTTCCCTAAAGATTTCACTAATTTCCCCTAAGTACTAAGGTATTTGAAAATTAAAAGGGGCTCAAGGCATTTCCTTGACTTTTGGAGGGACCAGACCCTTGGCCCAATAATTGGAAAAAACCTAAGTACTTAAAATCATTCATCATCACATTCATTTACTTCAAAAAATTTCTTTCCTAAGTAAAATTCTATTTTACTTAGGAAAATCATGAGATATTTCATAATTAACCCTCAAAATCACATTGTATTCTAAGTTTAAGTGATGAAGTGATTATAATGCAATTTTCTTCTAAAAACTTCACTTTCTTAGTTATATTAATGTATTTTGAAGTTTACCTTGTCCCCTTGTCATATTAACATTAATTTTATTTATTAACTCCTTATAGAAATAACCCTTTCCTATAGTATATAACTCCATTTATATAAATAACCCAAAAAACCCACTTATATAATTTTAGCCAAAGTTAATAAATCCCATGAGATTAAATAAATTACCTACTCTACAAACCCTTTGGCTAAACATATCTTTATATAAATATTCCTGCCCCTATGGTAAGTTAATCATGTTGGTTTATTTATCATATAATAAAAAAATCTATGAAAAAACTTTTAAACGTATGATTTATATGTTTAAAACAAAAAATTAAACCCGAAGTTTAATTTAAACTAAACTTCGAAGTAACCCATTCCGCACACATTTTTCACCCCTGACCCTTGTCGTACAAAGGATTAATTAATCCTTATGATTAGTTAATAACCGACCCCCGCCAATCAAAACACTCCCGAAATGATTAATTGATAATAAATTGCATCGGGCCCTCCTATTAAATCCCCGTCAACTTCACGCCCCGACCACCGTTCAATCACCTGCTCCAAGATCAACAGCTGTTGATAATTCCGCTGGCCATCCCCGATCTGAACAATAACGTGCGAAATGCCAGTGGTTTTCAAACAGTACCCTGACCACATGTCATTCGTTCTATGGAATCGCTGCCCATCCGCTCAATACCGCCTTCCCTCAAAAGCAGTGTGGAATAAACTGCTTACCACCTTTCCCCCGTGACCCATCTGTCATACATAATGACGTCATTTATTAAAATAATAAAAAATTCGCCACCCTTTTGACTTTGTGAACAAAACAAAAACCCGCGTCTTTTTCATTATTTTGTATGCTAAAAACGATTTCGCCCTCCATGCAAAGAATTTCAAAAAATCGACTGTCAAGTGCCATTTAACTGAATTCTGCTGAAGACCACTACTAAACCAGTATTCCAGCGTCCACCCGCCGCCAGAATGTACCTGTTAAACATAGTTCATCCCCTAAAAATAGGTATTTACCCCATTTCTCATTTTAACTCTGTGAAATCCTGGCTTTCGTTTTAAATTCCACACCAAAGACTGCTATAGAGTTATTTTGAGTCTTCTCTTTTCCCATAATTTCAAATTGCGTCCACAAAAACCTGTAATTTTGCTCAATTTCTCACCATAAGCCGAATTTCCATTTTTGAATCCACAAGAACCAAAAATGTAAGTTCCTGTGGCTTTAAACGTCATCCCATTGAACGCCCCTCACAGAGACTTGGATTATTTATCATTAGTCGACAGAGATTTCCAAATTAAAGACTTAGTTTTTAGTGAAAGCCCTCTTCGAATTTTTTGTCGCTGCAAAGACAATTATTTGAATGGCTTGGATATGATTGGGTTATGGGAATCTAATCTTCCCAGGTACCTTTTTCCCTCTATCCATATTTTTCCTGAAATAATCCATTTTTGCCATGCAAATTATGATCCTAACCAAAAAGCAGTCTTATCCCCAAATCAAGATGTCCTTTTCCCAATTACTGCTCAGTCTATAAATGAGATGCTACATTTTCAACCTGATCAAGCCCTTACTTCCTTGTCCATGGCAGAATTACTTGAGAAATCCACCAAACTATCCCATGAAGAATTAAGTCACATCTGCCAGACCTTTATGTTGCCTGATCATCAGCCTAAATGCCCTCCCCCTTATGGGTATGTTTTTTTCACTGAGGAAGGTAAACTTGTTTTAGATATGATATCCTTTATAATGGGCTTTAATACCAGTGAATATGTTAACCATTTAATCCTAGTATTATTGTCTATTTTTACCCCTAGACAACCTCCTGCTGTCAAGTATGACTTTGCATCCTATATTGCAGACAAAATCCATGATCAATTCATGAGATTAGAGAATGAGAAGGTGTTCAAGTATTCTTCTGTAATTTACCATCTCATACTCTATTACCAGTCAGAAAATTTCCCTTTCTATATCAAAACGCTTGATGCCTAAGGGAATCATAGGTCTGTTATCTTTTGGTCAGCCATCACTCATAGTTCTCGAGATTCCCCCTATTCCTATAATGAGTTCATTGATCTTTTTATACACCCTGCAACCACCTTGTTGACAGGAGTTTCTCCTCCAAGACTTAGCAGTGAAATCAAGAAAACTTTACAGCTCTCAAAACAATACAAAGTTGGTGATTGGTACTTATACCAAAATCACACAGAAGTCATAGTATATGGATGTGAATTATGTCCATTCAAATTGCCAAAATATGTCCCCATGAGACTCTTTTCATTAGAGTATTTCAGGCAAATGAACAACTTTGATATAATTCATTTTTGTAATGCAAAGAAGAAGGCTCAACTCCGGATCAAAAGTCAATTAGGTCCCTTTATCTGTAACTCTAGGGATGCAGGGGAAGAAGCTGAAAAGATATTAGAAGACCGTTTCAGATTACAAAAGAGTTTCTATTGGGTGCCTTATGACCCATTCAACTTCATTTGTGATAAAAGAATGAAGAATAAATCAGCACCATACATACATCAAAGAATCCCAGAGATTGAAAAATATGCTAATACAGATGAATGGATAGAAGGAACATTGATAGAGCAGGATATTGAGCAGGTCAATGTAGACAATGTTATGAAAGATCTTGAAAAGATGCTTGACCTAGACTCTTTTGCACAGGTACCAAGATCAGAAGTTGGTCCTTCCTCAGCTGGGATTATTCAGCAGGAGTTACAAGAAAACATTGCAGTATCATCTAAGGGAAAAGTGAAAGAGGTTGATACACAAGTTAAAGAAACATTCACTATGACAGAACAACCTAAAACTTCCAAGGGACAGGATCAAGTACAGGTTTCTTCCGTTCAAACCAATCCAGTAGAAATGTCAATTTTGCAGACTCCATTAAATGTGGAAAAGGGAAAAAGGAGAGAAGCTGAAGCTGCTACCCCTCTCACTGGATCTTCACAACAGCCTCAGGCCAAGAGACAGAAATTGAATACTCCTCCAGAAGTAGAATCTATTGATGAAATCCTTGATAGTCAAAGACCAGAACAATTGGGCAGTCAACAAACAGGAAAGGAAAAAGCTACAGAAGCAACAGAGTGTTGAAATATCTTCTTTCAAAACACCAGTTAAAGATGCAGGAGATATTAAAAAGACATTTATCAATATCAAGGCCAGGAATGATCCACTAAGAATTCAAGTATATAATCAATATCTGAAAATGGCTCCAAAGAATCAAGAAAGATTGATGTCAGCTTTTGACATCCAACAGGGCAAAATGATAATGAACCATTTCAAACCCAAGGTGCAACAACCCGAAACAACTGCTGATTATATTAGGACAAAATTTGAAGTCCTAGCAAAGGATATCCATCCTTTAGATCATATTGAGTTACATAAACAGACTGGTGAAATGATCTATTCTACTTTGACTGATAAGGCAATGGCAGCTCACAGGTTACAGGATTCTTTGGAGAACACCAATACACAGTTACAGCTTGAAAAGGCTTCTTCTCAAGCCAAAGACAACAGGATAAAAACATTGGAAGAAATAATAATTGGTTTGGGACACAATCCAAAGGATGTAAAAGGTATAGAAGCTCTAATCAAGAAAAAAGATGATGACATTGTAGCTGTTGTAGCACAATATCACTCAGCCAAAAGTCGGGAGAAGCTCTGTCCAACTGAAATAGTTCTAATGTATCCATCAGCAGTAAATTTTATTCTTCATCGTGATGCTGAAAGCAACCATCCTAGAGCGCCCCTACAAGGAGGGGCCAGTGGCATGGGTCATATGCTTCTTCCATATTCTGCGAGGCACATAAAAGAAAAGTAGGTAGATAGTGAACAGAGGCAGAAACTTTCAAGTAAGGCCAGCCAATTTTTGATAGCAATATGTGTTCGTTCAGCCGAAGGACAGAGAGGGTTATTTGTGGAGATTGTTCATTCATTCAATGCATCTATCTGTACTCATGATGCAAATGTGCTTTTGGATGGTGCACAGATGGAAAATTTGGTACAGGCTATTGGACCTGAATGCTGTAGAAACAATTTCACTGCTTTTGGTGAACACACTGTAGCAGTTCATAAGAAACATATGAACAAAAAAAAGATAAAGAGGACTGTCTATATTTGGGATATGGATGAAACACTTATTTTACTCAAATCATTACTAAGTGGACAATATGCTGAAGCATCCAATGGGGCAAAGGATGTTCAGCAGGGCAAAAGGATTGGCAGGCAATGGGACAGGCACATCCTTCAAGTCTTCGATGAATATTTCTTTTATGAGCAGGTTGAAAGCTTTAATGAGCCACATTTGGATACATGGAATGAATATAAGGATGGCACAGATCTATCAAATTATGATTTCAACAACGTTGGATTAGCTCAACCTTGTGATGATGCAAACAAAAGAAAACTTCCCTATCGGCTCTGTTCTATAGGCAATAAGTATACACAGGGGCTGCATAAATTTCTTGATGTGAGAAAATCCCAGCATTATGGCTTGGCCCGTGACAGAAGGATTAAATATTTTCATAACTGTTTCGTCAATATAGGAAGCAATGTCTCCATTTCCAAAGGAACTCACACGCCAGCCGCATGTGGCAAGCACCCCTGGTGACATTTTAACTTCTGAACATGTTTTGCAGAATTTCAAAGCATATGGGCTAGCGGCACACACTGTGGATTACAAGGTTCTGCTATCTCATCCAGTTTCTAGATATCTTTCATCGTATTCCCCTGACACAGAATTGAAGTATCAATTCAATCTGGACAAATTTCAGAGTAATATTACTAATACCAGATCTGTTATAGTGCCCTTTCATGCTTTTGCACCCTCGGGTACTGTTACTAGAGAAGTTGTATACGTTAACTATGGATGTGAGGAGGATTACAGAAACAACAATAGAGTTTTCAGTTTCAAGACAAAGTCTTCCACAAGTGAACAAAAGGATACCAAATTGACAGGACTAATTGGATTTGAAGAAGAATTAAGTCAGCATAGGAATTCAGTAAATAAAGAGTGGATTAGGCAATCAAATGTTCTCGAAATTTATGAAAAGAAGTGGGAAGAAATTTTCTCACAACACAACATTGAACTATTGATGGTGAATTGGAAAAGGATGTTTCAACGGGACAAAGAGGAAATTTGGAACAACCAATGTGAATTTTGGTTTAAAGAAATGAAGAATGACTTACAGATTGAAAGGTACCTGGAAAGCAATTTAAAGACAGTAGGGATACAAGGAAAAATGGTCCAAGATAGCCAACAAGATTTTGGACGAATTAAAGAAGTGAGGATAGCCATTTGGCTGGAAGATACTTCAGGTTGTCAAATTTTAAAATGGCTGAGTCAAAGTTGTATTAGTGCAAATCTGAAGTTTGTGTCAATGGAAGACCATGAACCAGTTGATGCAAATAATTATTGGCATCTAAACATAAAAGGTATGATTTTATGGTTATTGAAAGTAAAGAAGATTCTGATTAGTGAGTCATATGAATTAAGAAAGCAAGACAGGGATGTAAATTTTCGGTTAGATATGCCTAGTAAGCAATGTTCTCTACGAAATCAAGTTTTGGATAAGGAAAAGGGCAGTTTTATAATGGAGACCATTGTAAAATAAACAGAGAACAAAAAACACAACGAAAGGAATGAATACAAATTGAATTTGTTTGCAAATCATAAAGGACATAAAAGCCAAAGAATAAATTGGAGAAATGGATATTTTGAACATACAGTTGGGTATAACCAAAATATAATCATCAATTGCATAAGGAAGTAAACGCGTATATTATTGCAGCATCAACGATTTGGATCATCCAGTTCGATCCAATGGTTTGCGGGGGCATAAAGTAAACGGATTTTATGGGAGATAGCACCCTCGCAAATGGTTTAATTGAAACCACCATCTACAAGATCGACGGTTATGGTGCACTGCGGGGTCTCGAGGTTATTTCGTACAAGCCGCCATCAGCACCCCCCGTAGGTGGTTTTCGGTTTTCATAAACCATGGGTGGCTTTGTCATAAATACGGATGGATGTAATGGGACCCAAGAGTACCATTTGTCCTTTTTACTTGCGCTCCTATTTTTGGGTTTTATATTATATATTATATATATAATATTAAAACAAATATTTTGTAAATTGAAATAACTCCAACACTTCCAAGAATCAGTTTCAAAACTGATTATAACAGTTCGGAAGTTATTTTAGATGGCTGATATAAAAGCAGAGATAGGAGGAGGAGAGGGGTTCCGGTTTTCAGACCTCCAGACAGTGATCTTTGTACTGAGATTTCAAGTGATTAATGAAGGAAATACAAATTTCTAGCATTTTTTGATATTGATTCGTCTCCTAGTTACATAATGTATTTTCAGTCCTTGAATAAAATGAAGTATCAAAGCAGCAGGTTTCTTTTTGCATGTGTAAATAAGAGTTAAAACCCTTAATAGGCGCTCCTTCATTTTAAGTGTTCTTTGCTTTTAATTCTTCCAAAAGTCTGAGATGATAGATCTTGTATAGCAGCATATTGTTTTGGGCTTTTTCCTTTCATTCTTCTTCTGAACATTTCATTCTATATCAGCAAACAATAGCATTGTGGATCGTTTATAGCATTTGATTTTGAAGATTCAATGATTGAACTTTGGAGGTGATTAAACATGGATCCATATCTCTGTGACATAGTTATTTGAATGTCTTGAGCACGGATTCCTTTACACAGCAAGGAATTTTTTCTCAAGGTACAACAACAGCTTTGAGAAATCAGTTGAAATTGCCAGCCTCCAGACATCCTCAAACTGAAGAAGTAATAAAGAAAAATTCTGAAGAAGAAATGATGGAGTTGCTCTTGAAAATGAATGAGCAACTGACTGAAACAGAAAAAGAGCTTGAAAAAGCTTTAAAAGACAAGCAATCCAGTGTTCCAGTATCTACAACAGAGGTTAACACAGGTACAACAAGTCAACCAACAGGTCAAACAACAGAGCCATCACAGGTAAATACTTCAAATTTGAGTACAGAAGAACTAATAAAATCAATGAATGACTTGAAACTTCAAGTAACAGAACTTCAGCGCACAAAATTACAGCTTATTAATTTGGAACAGAAATATGATCTTTCAAAAATGACTGTTGCTGACAAAACAAGAGAAGTCAAAAAGTTGGAAAAATTATTTAAAGCTTTAGAAAGGGATCTCACATTGGAGAAACCTTTAAGAGAAATAAATGACATTCTTTGGGATGATATTACTCAGTCAATAAAAGATATCTGGTCCTCAATCCAGATAATATACGAGCAGAATGATTTGGTCAAAGTAGCTCTGGATGAAGTTGAAACTACACGAGCAGA
Organism: Pinus albicaulis; assembly: GCA_034641835.2. Taxonomy (NCBI): domain Eukaryota; kingdom Viridiplantae; phylum Streptophyta; class Pinopsida; order Pinales; family Pinaceae; genus Pinus; species Pinus albicaulis. The sequence continues at coordinate 582,622,684 of CM076581.1, forward strand.
ATTAGGAAATAGGCCTAAGGAAGCCAATCAGCTCATACAATTTCTAAACACCCAAACCAGACAACAACTTTCAAATCAGGGTATTCAGGACAGGACTACAACAATCTTGGAGATAAAAAGAGTTTTTACTAAAAGAACTCTTATGCAAAATTTAGAACGAAGATGTTTTGACATGCAAAGTGAAATCATTGCTTTTAGAGAAAGGTTTAATGTTTTATTGAATAAAGGGTTGCCCAGCCCTATGGTTTCAGAAGATAAAATAATGGACCTGGAAAGTTATGTTAAGAAATTGGACATACATTCTCACAATCAAGCCAGTTCCTCAACCATTTCATCAGAAGCAACATTACCTACAGGAAGGAATCTTCATGACAGATTAGAGAATTTGTTTTATCTTGAACATGAAGTAAGACATTTGTTTCCTAATCAGCCTAATTTCTTCATATATACTGAGGCTGATGAAACATTAAGGAAGCTTCAATGGACCAAAATAGCAAAAGATAAATGGTGGGAAGATCTATTGGAACTTTTGTAAAATTTATCCTTATATGAAATTTTGCCTATTTTACTACAGTATAAAGGATAAAGGGACAAACAAAGGTCAAAGAGTATCAGTTCAGTTAAAGTGTATCAGTAAAAACAAAGAGTATCAGTGAAGCAAGTTAGTTAGAACAAAATTACTGAAGAGGACAACGATGAGCTAAAATATAGGTCCTGCCTCCAGCACATTCTCGAAAGGAGGAAATAGCACAACATTAGTTGTTTTTTTTGTCTTATCTATGAGACCATCTGTCTCTATTTTTATTGTAACTTATTTGTGAGTCATTTTAGATTATATCTCGTTTTGTTAAGAGATATTTTGTATGATTTTTTGTATAAATAAGCCCTCAATCGGATTATTGAGGGTGGATTCTTATACTCTGATGTAACATTGAATATTTTGGAATAAAAAGCTTTGGAGAAATTTTTCGTGGCAAAACTGGACAAGGAATTGAGGCAGAAGACTTTTCTCAGGATTCATGTGTCGAATGAAGGATCAATAAGTCATCTCTATCCCATGTTTTAAAGTTTTAAATTTGTTTATGATATCATCTGTGTTTCATTATCTTAATATTTAACGAAAAAGATTAAATCAGAAAGTACTTAGGTGTAATCTGATTTCATTCATTATTATTTTAAATGTTTTCCTCTAAACTGGTTTAAACAACGAATTCTTAATTTCTCCTATTTGTCTAGTTCATACATCTTTGGTTATTTAGTAAAGAATACTTCACTGCTCTTTATTGATAATCAATCTATTTCTCTTCTCTTGAATGTGTTGAAAGATTCTTAGTTGCCTTTCATCCGTTTGAATTCCATTCCATTCACTTTAGATCTATAATTGTTTCTAGTTTGATTATCTTGCCCTGATAAACCATCTTTTTTAAAAAAAATTAAGCCAGTGTAGCCAATCCTTTGACTCCATTAGCCCAATGGACTGAAACTACTTAATCTTAATCTTAGTAAAGAATTCCATCAACTCAAACAAAATCAAAACCCCTGGACTTTACAACTAGCCTAATATCTTCTAAAAACAAAGCTAAATTTTATAGAGAGAGCCCTCTTTGGGTATAGATTGGCTAGATTCTGTACCTGAAGGTTGGTTTGTGGTTACCTCGGACCCCTTTCCTCTTCCAACAACTTCAAGGAAAATCTGAATGATAACATAGTGGCGACCATACTGGGGAACTGAATCATTTTTACTATTGTTTAATTTATAAACTACAGACGGAGTCTGAAGATTAGCCAGGTAGCCTTTGAAATTATTTTTGCTCTACAATTACATAGTAAATAAATGCTACTTCAGTCAATCTTCAGTCTATTTTATAGACTAATCTTTAGTTTCAGATATTTAATCAGTTTCTCTAGTTCAATAAATCTTTGAGAAAAATTTAACCCAAAAATCTTAAATTTCTTAAAGAGTTTGTCGAAGTTGTACTTTAATTTTATTTAAAAAAAAAAAAAAAACTAAAAATATAAATCATCCAGAAAACTGGCTTCAGAAAGGACTCGTTATACCAGGTCAAATCCTGACCCTAACCCACCACTGATATTTGAGAATCCAAATCTGATTCCCAGAATTCTGAGAAGACAAGAGAGTCAAGAAAGCTCTGGTAGTTCTCAACCTCTTGTTAGATCAAACTCTTGTCCTGTGAAGTTTATATATCTTGAAGACGAACCATTTGATGAACATTTTGAAACTTCTCTATTCATAAATTTTTCTGAATCTGAGTTGTCCAATCTTGTTCCTGACCCATTATTTCTTGAATATTTGCAATTTGAATTTATCACTTCACATCTTGACAAGCATCTACAAAATTCCATTCAATCTGAGCAGACCTTTGAAGAGATTTCAAACACTTTTGTAATTACTATAGCTTCCCCAAGTTCATCTACTTTTCCCCAAACTTCTCAAACACAAGCCACTCCTTCTACTCCTCCACCCACTACTTCCAGACCATCATCACCTGTTATTCCATTACACCTTCCAATGGCCAACATATATGCTCCGTTAAGGTTGCCAGGCAACCCTGCTGCTTTGCCTCAAGACTATCATAGTAAAATCACCCCTTTTGATGGTTCCGGTACTTACACTTCTCAACAACATACCAAAAGGATGACTGATTACTTTGAATTTTATGAAATAGACGTTGATGATGTTCGAATGAGAATTTTTGTCCAGAGTCTTACTAGGGAAGTTAGGACATGGTTTAGGGCTCTTGCTCCAAACAGTATTGCTGACTTACCAGCCCTGTATAGGGAATTTTTAAATAGATGGGAAAAGAAGAAATACCCTCTTCAAATCCTATCAGACTTTGGAAAATTGAAAAGAGGACCTAACGAAGCTGTGCAAGATTATATCATTAGATTCAATGAAGCCTACAATGCTGTTCCCCAAAACCTTAGACCCCCTCCGGATTCAATACTGGTTAAATTCCCTGATGGGTTTGATTTTGACATAGCATATTCACTTAGGGAAAGAGCTCCTCAAACTCTAGAAGAGATGCAAAGCATAGTTGTTAGTGTTGAAGCTAACTTGATAGAAAAACGAGCTAGAGCTAGAGCTGAAAGAATGATGCCTATGAACGAAGAGCCTTCGGCTTTTGAAAGAAAGCTGGATGCAATTATTAAAGGGATGGAAAGACTGGGAGACAGAGTAGAGACAATCGAAAGAAATTCTTCTGGCGATGGTCAAAATGCTGTTAGAAACCCAAACTTCAGAAGAAATCAAAACCAAAATACTGGGAAAAATGTTCCTGACCAAAACATCAGGCCACCATTCCAGGAAAATTTTGTTGAAGGTTCATTTTCTGAGGAACCAACTGAGGATGTTGAAATAAATAACTTGACTGAAAACAAGAATGAACTAGAAGTTTTCCTATCTCAAGATGATCAAGAAAATCACATTCTTGAAACATTTCAAACTCATTCAAGAGAAAATTTTGATTTCAAGGAAGGATATGATTCAGCGATTTATGAAGTTCATAAACAATACAATTTGAGAAGCAGAAGGATTGACGTGCCAGAGAATAGAAAACAGAAAGCTGTAAAACAAAACATCAAAGGTAAAACTAACACTCCTCCTGTACAAATTATTTCTAGAGCAAGTCCTAACCCCGCTAATCCAATAATTGAATATGTGTCTGATAATCAACTAAATAATAAACAACTTTCCAATACTTTTCCGTCTACAGGAAATGTAGAAGAACCAACAGAAGTTAATTCAGAAACACCTTCAACTCATAATCCCACACCTGAAAAAGAGAAAAACACTGAAGACACAAAAAAAAGAGAAAATCCAACTGTTCAAAATACTAGAACTCAAACAGAAAAATATTTCAATCTAGAAGCTGAAATAGGCAAATTAAAGATAGGTGTTCCATTAGCAGAATTAGCTAAACATGATGTCTATAGAAGCCAAATCAGCAGATCCCTTAACATTACTGGAATGGATGATTCAGTAAATGTTTTTGATGATCAACCGAAACTACTTTTTGGCCCTGAAGTAAATGGAAAACCAGAAAGTGGAGGAACTCCATTTTATGTGAGTTTGAATGTACATGACAAAATACTTCATAACGCCATGCTTGATTCTGGAGCGTCTCACAATTTAATGCCCAAGGTTGTGATGGAAAGATTAAACCTAGACATTACCAGACTATATAAAGATCTTTTTTCTTTTGATTCAAGTCAGGTAAGATGTTTAAGTTTGATTAAAGATCTGTGTGTTACTTTGGTACAATACCCTGCGAAATCTATTCTGATGGATATAGTAGTAGCAGATATTCCTCCCAAATATGGTATGTTGTTGTCCAGATCCTGGGGTGACAAACTCGGAGGATCTCTTCAATTAGATATGTCATATGCTACTATATCAGTGTTTGGTCAACCTAAAAGACTATACAGAGAGACCTTGATGAAATATTTAGTCAGTAGTCAGGAGAAGCCTGAAAACTTCCCTGTCTACTCAGTACATTCTGATATGGACTCATTAATCCTTTATAATGCTGAATTTGACCTCCCTACTGAACTAGAAGCACCAGAAACAGAAACTGAAAATAAATCTACTGTTCAAATTGAAGAAATTTCTGAAAACAAAGAAACATCAGACATTCAAGAAATACCAGAAAAAACTGAAAAACCAGAGCTCCCTGTTAAGAAAGTTATTAAAATAGTCGATGAATATTATGAACATGAAATTCTTTGGCATTTATAATTTGATGGTTCAGTAAACAAGTTAGGAGCTGGAGCTGGAATTTGGGTACACAACATTGAAAATGATCATGCTGAAGGCCATGCTTATAGATTGAACTTTAGATGCACTAATAATATGGCAGAATATGAGGCTCTTTTGCTAGGGCTTAAACATGTCAAAAAATTAGGAGCAATTAGAGTATCAATCATAGGAGACTATGAGTTAATTATTAAACAGATCTATGGTGAATGTTCGAAAAAAGACCCCAGATTTAGAGAATATAGAGGAACAGTTGTGGAAATTCTCAATACTTTTCTACAGGCTCAGCTTGCCAAAATTCCTAGAAAACAAAATTTGCATGCTCATAGTCTTGCAATGTTCGCTAGCACTTGTAAATTACCTTTTGAACCAAATCATCAGTTCACAGCTGAGATTAGACATAGACCTGCTCTACCGGATAATATTATGAATTGGCAAGTGTTTGTAAATAATAATCAGATAAATAATTTTTTGACCTTAGAAAACGAATTATCTAACAGTAGCATAGATGAAGACACAACAATCAATGAATCTGATCAAATAAATAAACAAGAAACAGATATTTCAGAAGAGACTGCAATTCACATGCTTCACCCAACTAAATTCACTAAAAAAGATATGCAGGATTTGAAACAAATGGAAGTCAATGAGATTATAGAAGATGAATCTGAAATTATTAATCTAAAAGATAATCATTTACCTAAAGGATTAACTCCTTTAGAAGATCTTTTTGACTCAAATGACATTCCACTAAAACCCAAAATGGAACCGTTAAAAGCTGATATTGAAGAATACAATTTGGGAACTGAAGGAGATCCTAAGATGGTTAAATTATCTAAATCTCTGCCAGAGGATCAAAAAGTTAAATATGTTGAACTTTTAAAAGAATTCCAGGATATTTTTTCCTGGAGTTATGAAGACCTGAAATCATATGATACATCAATCATTCAACATACAATACCTTTGAAACCAGATCAGAAACCATTCAAACAGAAACTTAGAAGAATTAACCCTGTATTGCTACCTTCAATTGAGAAAGAGATTAAAAGAATGTATGAAGCAAGAATAATTGCTCCTATTAGGTTTTCTGAATGGGTTTCTAATTTGGTACCAACAAGGAAGAAGACTGGAGAGATTAGACTATGTGTTGATTTGAGAAATTTAAACAAAGTGTCTTTAAAAGATAACTATCCTTTGCCTAAAATGGACCATATCTTACAAAGGGTAGTAGGTTCTTCAAGGATTTATCTTCTGGATGGATTCTCAGGATATAACCAGATTCTGGGTCATCTTGATGATCAAGACAAAACAGCTTTTACAACACCTTGGGGTACATTTAAATATGTTAAGATGCCTTTTGGGGTCAAAAATGCAGGAGAAACCTTCCAAAGAGCAATGGACATTGCCTTTGTCAAAGAAATTCATGATTTTCTGGTCATATATCTGGATGATTTGACTGTTTTTTCCAAGACAGATCAACAACATTTAGACCATCTAAGATAGATGTTCATAAAATGCAGAAAATATGGTATTTCTTTAAATCCTAAAAAGTCATTGTTTGGTCTTGAAGAAGGTAAACTCCTAGGTCATATTATTTCAAAAGATGGTATTAGAATTGATCCTGAATGAATACAAGCCATTTTGCAGATACCTCATCCCAGGAATATTAAAGAACTTCAAGCTTTCATAGGTAAAATCAATTTTTTGAGAAGATTCATTTCTAGTTTAGCTGAATTACTTAGGCTTCTTACTAACATGTTAAGAAAGGATTCTAGTATTAAGTGGACAATAGAAGCCAAGCAATCATTTGAAGAAATCAAAATGGCTTTAACCAGAACACCAGTTCTTACCAGTCCAAAATTTGATAGAGATTTCATAATTTTTTCATTTGCTTTTGAACATATAGTTGCAGCGGTTTTATTACAAAAGGATGATCAAGGATGTGAAAAACCTATAGCCTTTTTTAGTAAAGAACTTAGAGATGCATCATTAAAATACAATATCATGGAGAAACAAGCTTTTTCACTTGTGAAAGAAATTAAAGATTTCAGAGTTTATATATTGTATTCTCATGTGATAGCCAATGTGCCTAATGTTGTCGTTAAAGACATCTTAACTCAAGATGGAATTGAAGGCAAAAGAGGTAAATGGATAGCTACCATATTAGAATATGATATTGAAATAAGACCTACAAAACTCATAAAAGGACAAGTTTTGGCTCAACTCATCACTGAAACAAATTGCCAAGCCCTGAACATTAATGAACTGGATGACGAACAGGAGATGGCGACTCCACAAATCAGTCAGGCATTTTTAGACTCACCTTGGTATGCTGATATCATTTATGTTTTGTTAAACCTGCAAGCTCCTCCAGGGTTATCCAGAACGAAACAAAGGTTTTTGAAAATGACATCTTTAAAGTATTGTATTTTAGACAATGCTCTCCTTTGGAAGAATCATGATGGAATTCTATTAAATTGTTTATTAAAAGATGAAGCTGACAAGGTTCTAAATGAATTCCATGCAGGAGATTATGGTGGTCACCTCTACTGGAAGTCAACTGCAGATAAGATCTTAAGGGCTGGTTTTTATTGGCCAACCTTGTTTTCAGATGTTAAGAGATTTGTAACTGCTTACCATAAGTGTCAGATCTTTGAAGGCAAGAGAAAATTATTACCTTTACCATTGAAACCAATTTCCACTGAGAAACCATTTCAACAATGGGGCCTAGATTTTATTGGAGAAATCCATCCCCCCTCTTCTGGGCAACACAGATGGATCCTCATTGCCAAAGATTACTTTACTAAATGGATTGAAGCTATCCCATCCAGACAAGCCAATGATTCTGTAATTATAGGATTCTTAAAAACCAATATACTTTCGAGATTTGGCTGTCCTGAGAAAATTATAACTGATAATGCTGCTGCTTTCAAGTCTAAGAAAATGATTAGTTTCTACAATAAATATCACATCACTTTAGGCCACTCAACAGCCTATTATCCTCAGGGTAATGGACTGGTTGAATCTTCCAATAAAAGCCTCATTAATATCATTAAAAAATTATTGGAAGAAAATAAGAAGAATTGGCATAATAAACTTACCAATGCATTGTGGGCAGACAGACTTAGAACCAAAAAATCAATTGGGACCAGTCCATATGAATTAGTTTATCGTATTGAGGCTAGATTTCCATCATCCTTGGGAATTCCTATAATGAATTACTTCATGAGGCTCAAGTAGAACCAAATGATATTCAGAGAAGAATAAACCAAACAATTCACTTGCAGCAGACCAAAGAAGAAGTGGATCAACGATCCCAAGTTTTGCAGGAAAAATTAAAGAAGATGTTTGACAAAAGAACCAAAGCAGAAAATTTTCAACTAGAAGAAAATTTTTTAAAATGGGATTCCAGAAGGGAAGATAAAGGAAAACATGGGAAATTTGATTTCTTATGGAAAGGACCTTACATCATTCATGCTTTACAGGGAAATAACACATATTGTTTGAAGAATTTGGATGGTACAAAAGCTAAGGAAGGACCAGTCAATGGTCGAATGTTAAAACACTACTTTGATCCTATCTATTAGGATATTCTGATTTTTGACATGTATATATTATATCCTTTCTAATGCATCAGTTTTGATTGGATGGTGACTTACTGAAGTTGAAACCCGAAGTGAAGGCCCTAAGCTTCAGAATTTTTACTATCATATATACAATAAAGCCACCAGAAAAAGAAGATTTCATGGCTCAGTTAAAGAAATTTTAAGGCATCTGACCTGTTGTTCTTGACTTTTCTCTAGGAAAAGCCATCCCCAAGTGGAGCGAGTGTTAGACTCCTATACTAATAGGTGTCATTTTTCATGATTGACTTGTTGAACTATGCAATATGTTCAAACCTTTTTCTTGTTCCATATTCTTAGAAAATTAGAAAATCAAAAAAATTTAAAAAATGTAAAGAGGGTATACCCTAAAAGAAAAATCAAAGGGTGAAAAAATAAAATTGGCCAAAAAAAAAGTGAAAGAAAATGAACCCCACCAAAAGAAAGGCCAAGGAAAGTGTGCAAGTCTAAATGCCACTACTTTTTGCTCTGATGTAATAAACAAAATTGTGTGCAGCTTTTCAAACTTTTGCCACAATTTATGAAGAGTCGAACTATTTAAACTTGACTCATTCATTTTTCAATTTCATGTTGTAGAATAGAGAATAAATATCAGGCCAAACAGTTTAATCTTGGCAGATAAATAGATAGGTAGAGTTAATAAAAGGTGCTCAACAGTTTAATCTGAGCCCTTGGATGTAATAAGTGTAGAAATAGATAGGTTTTCCATGTAAAAGAAAAAGAAGTGTGATAAGGGTTTGCAAGTCTAAGTGCACCCTAATAAATAAGAAAAAATGGTAGAGTAAGTAAGTAGGGTAGGTAGATGTTGTTGCAAAAATTACATGTGATGAATGATGGTTCTAAATGTGTTCAATTTTACTTTCATCACAAGTGCAAAGGCAGATACTACATTGGAAAAGTTCACAGCAAAGCAAAGTCAAGATTATTAACTTCCCCTTCATTTTTCCCTAAAGATTTCACTAATTTCCCCTAAGTGCTAAGGTATTTGAAAATTAAAGGGGCTCAAGGCATTTCCTTGACTTTTGGAGGGACCGAACCCTCGGCCCAATAATTGGAAAAAACCTAAGTACTTAAAATCATTCATCATCACACTCATTTACTTCAAAAAATTCTTTCCTAAGTAAAATCCCATTTTACTTAGGAAAATCATGAGATATTTCATAATTAACCCTCAAAATCACATTTTATCCTAAGTTTAAGTGATGAAGTGATTATAATGCAATTTGCTTCTAAAAACTTCACTTTCTTAGTTATATTAATGTATTTTGAAGTTTACCTTGTCCCCTTGTCATATTAACATTAATTTTATTTATTAACTCCTTATAGAAATAACCCTTTCCTATAATATATAACTCCATTTATATAAATAACCCAAAAAACCCACTTATATAATTTTAGCCAAAGTTAATAAATCCCATATGATTAAATGAATTACCTACTCTACAAATCCTTTGGCTAAACATATCTTTATATAAATATTCCCTCCCCTATGGTAAGTTAATCATGTTGGTTTATTTATCATATAATAAAAAATCTATGACAAAACTTTTAAACGTATGATTCATATGTTTAAAACAAAAAATAAAACCCGAAGTTTAATTTAAACTAAACTTCGAAGTAACCCATCCCGCGTGCATTTTTCACCCCGGACCTTCGTCGTACAAGGGATTAATTAATGCTTATGATTAGTTAATAACCGACCCCCGCCAATAAAAACACTCCAAAAACGATTAATTAATAATAAATTACGTCGGGCCCTCATATTAAATCCCTGTCAACTTCACGCCCTGACCACTGTTCGATCACCCGCTCCAAGATCAATGGCTGTTGATAATTTCGCTGGCCATCCCCTATCCGAACAATAACTCGCGAAATGCTGGTGGTTTCCAAACAGTACCCCGACCACGTGTCATTCATTCTGTGGAATCGCTGCTCCTCCGCTCAATACCGCCTTCCCTCAAAAGCAGTGAGGAATAATTCACTTACCACCTTCCCCCCCGTGACTCATCTGTTGTACATAATGACGTCATTTATTAAAATAATAAAAAATTCGCCACCCTTGTGACTTTGTGAATAAAACAAAAACCCGTGTCTTTTTCATTATTTTGTACGCAGAAAACGACTTCGCCCTCCATGCAAAGAATTTCGAAAAATTGACTGTCAAATGCCATTTAACTAAATTCTGCTGAAGACCATTGCCAGACCAGTATTCCAGCGTCCACTCGCCGCCAGCCTATACCTGTTAAACATAGTTCATCCCCTAAAAACAGGTATTTACCCCATTTCTCATTTTAACTCTGTGAAATCCTGGCTTTCGTTTTAAATTCCGCACCAAATACTGCTACAGAGATAATTTGAATTTTCTCTTTTCCCACAATTTCAAATTGCGTCCCCAAAAAACCTATAATTCTGCTCAATTTTTCACCATAAGCCGAATTTCCATTTTTGAATCCACAAGAACCAAAAATGGAATTTCCTGTGGCTTTAAATGTCACCCCATTGAACGGCCCTCACAGAGACTTGGATTATTTATCATTAGTCGACAAGGATTTCCAAATTAAAGACCTGGCTTTTAGCGATAGTCCTCTTCGAATTTTTTGTCGCTGCAGAGACAATTATTTGAATGGCTTGGATATGATTGGGTTATGGGAATCTAACCTTCCCAGGTACCTTTTTCCCTTTTTCCATATTTTCCCTGAAATAATCCATTTTTGCCATGCAAATTATGATCCTCACCAAAGAGCAGTCTTATACCCAAATCAAGATGTCCTTTTCCCAATTACTGCTCAGTCTATCAATGAGATGCTACATTTTCAACCTGATCAAGCCCTCACTCCCCTATCCATGGGAGATTTACTTGAGAAATCCACCAAACTATCCCATGAAGAATTAAGCCACATCTGCCAGACCTTTATGTTGCCTGATCATCAGCCTAAAGGCTCTCCCCCTTATGGGTATGCTTTTTTCACTGAGGAGGGTAGAATTGTTTTGGAAATGATATCATTTATAATGGGCTTTAATACCAGTGAATATGTTGACCATTTAACTCTAGTATTATTGTCTATTTTTACCCTTGGACAACCTCCTGCTGTCAGGTATGACTTTGCATCATACATTGCAGACAAAATCCATGATCAATTCATGAGATTAGAAAATGAGAAAGTGTTTAAATATTCTTCTGCCATTTACCATCTCATGCTCTATTGCCATTCAGAAAATTTCCCTTTCTATATCAAAAAGCTTGATGCCCAAGGGAATCCTAGGTCTGTTATCTTTTGGTCAGCCATCACTCATAGTTCTCGAGATTCTCTCTATTCCTATAATGAGTTCATTGATCTTTTTATACACCCTGCAACTACTTTGTTGATAGGAGTTTCTCCTCTAAGACTCAGCAATGAAATCAAGAAAAATTTACAGCTTTCAAAACAATACAAAGCTGGTGATTGGTATTTATACCAAAATCACACAGAAGTCAGAATCTATGGATGTGAATTATGTCCATTCAAATTGCCAAAATATGTCCCCATGAGAATCTTTGCATTAGAATATTTCAGGCAGATGAACAATTCTGATATAATTCATTTTTGTAATGCAAAGAAGAAGGCTCAACTCCGGATCAAAAGTCAATTAGGTCCCTTTATCTGTAACTCTAGGGATGTAGGGGAAGAAGCTGAAAAGATATTACAAGACCGTTTCAGATTACAAAAGAGTTTCTATTGGGTGCCTTATGACCCATTCAACTTCATTTGTGATAAAAGAATGAATAATAAATCAGCACCATACATACATCAAAGAATCCTAGAGATTGAAAAATATGCTAATACAGATGAATGGATAGAAGGAACATTGATAGAGCAGGATAGTGAGCAGGTCAATGTAGATAATGTTATGAAAGATCTTGAAAAAATGCTTGACCTAGACTCTTTTGCACAAGTACCAAGATCAGAAGTTGGTCCTTCCTCAGCTGGGATTATTCAGCAGGAGTTACAAGAAAAAATTGCAGTATCATCTAAGGGAAAAGAGAAAGAGGTTGATACACAAGTTAAAGAAACATTCACTATGACAGAACAACCTCAAACTTCCAAGGGACAGGATCAAGTACAGGTTTCTTCCGTTCAAACCAATCCAGTAGAAATGTCAATTTTGCAGACTCCATTAAATGTGGAAAAGGGAAAAAAGAGAGAAGCTGAAGTTGCTACCCCTCTCACTGGATCTTCACAACAGCCTCAGGCCAAGAGACAAAAATTGAATACTCCTCCAAAATTAGAATCTATTGATGAAATCCTTGATAGTCAAGGACCAGAACAATTGGGTAGTCAACAAACATCCACTACCTCACAAAGGAAAGAGCTACAGAAGCAACAAAGTGTTGAAATATATTCTTTCAAAACACCAATTAAAGATGCAGGAGATATTAAAAAGACATTTATCAATATCAAGGCCAGGAATGATCCACTGAGAATTCAAGTATATAATCAATATCTGAAAATGGCTCCAAAGAATCAAGAAAGATTGATGTTAGCTTTTGACATCCAACAGGGCAAAATGATAATGAGCCATTTCAAACCCAAGGTGCAACAACCCCAAACAGCTGCTGATTATATTAGGACAAACTTTGAAGTCCTAGCAAAGGATATCCATCCTTTAGATCAGATTGAGTTACATAAGCAGACTGGTGAAATGATCTATTCTACTTTGACTGATAAGGCAATGGCAGCTCACAGGTTACAGGATTCTTTGGAGAACACCAATACACAGTTACAGCTTGAAAATGCTTCTTCTCAAGCCAAAGACAACAGGATAAAAACATTGGAAGAAATAATAATTGGTTTGGGTCACAATCCAAAGGATGTCAAAGGTATAGAAGCTCTAATCAAGAAAAAAGATGATGACATTGCAGCTTTGAGAAAGCAGTTGAAATTTCCAGCCTCCAGACATCCTCAAACTGAAGAAGTAATAAAGAAGAATTATGAAGAAGAAATGATGGAGTTGCTCCTGAAAATGAATGAGCAACTGACTGAAACATAAAAAGATCTTGAACAAGCTTTAAAAGACAAGCAATCCAGTGTTCCAGTATCTACAACATAGGTTATCATAGGTACAACAAGTCAACGAACAGGTAAAACAACAGAGCCATCACAGGTAAATACTTCAAATTTGAGTACATAAGAACTAATAAAATAAATGAATGACTTGAAACTTCAAGTAACAGAACTTCAACACACAAAGTTACAACTTATTAATTTGGAATAGAAATATGATCTTTCAAAAATGACTGTTGTTGACAAAACAAGAGAAGTCAAAAAGTTGGAAAAATTAGTTAAAGCTTTGGAAAAGGATCTCACATTGGAGAAACCTTTAAGAGAAATAAATGACATTCTTTGGGATGATATTATTCAGTTAATAAGATATAGCTGGTCCTCAATCCAGATAATATACGAGAAAAATGATTTGGTCAAAGTAGCTCTGGATGAAGTTGAGACTACACGAGCAGAATTAGGAAATAGGCTTGAGGAAGCCAATCAGCTCATACAATTTATAAACACCCAAACCAGGCAGCAACTTGTAGATCAGGGTATTCAGGACAGGACTGCAACAATCTTGGAGATAAAAAGAGTTTTTACTAAAAGAACTCTTATGCAAAATTTAGAACGAAGGTGTTTTGACATGCAAAGTGAAATCATTGCTTTCAGAGAAAGGTTTAATGTTTTATTGAATAAAGGGTTGCCCAGACCTATGGTTTCAGAAGATAAAATAATGGACCTGGAAAGTTATGTTAAGAAATTGGACATACATGCTCGCAATCAAGCCAGTTCCTCGACCATTTCATCAGAAGCAACATTACCTACAGGAAGGAATCTTCATGACAGATTAGAGAATTTGTTTTATCTTGAACATGAAGTAAGACATTTGTTTCCTAATCAGCCTAATTTCTTCAGATATACCGAGGCTGATGAAACATTAAGGAAGCTTCAACGGACCAAAATAGCAGAAGATAAATGGTGGGAAGATCTATTGGAACTTTTGTAAAATTTATCCTTAGATGAAATTTTGCCTATTTTACTACAGTATAAAGGATAAAGGGACAAAAAAAGGTCAAAGAGTATCAGTTCAGTTAAAGTGTGTTAAGGAGGTAAATCCCCTTTGTGAACAGAGGCGATCCCTACTAGCCCAGCAGGGGTCTAGCAACAATCATCAAATGCTACAGCGCAAGTTCCTAATTGCGAATAAATAAGCCAAATATGGAGGCCTACCTGGAGTCCAGTGCTATGATTCGCAGAAGAGACAGCGTTCCCGTTCCTCAGCTTCGGTAGATCACGATCCCCACGATCTCCGTGAATGGACACCTGCACATGCAAAGAACAACACGAATACAGGCATAAAATCCAGAATACACAACTATATATCAGTCAGAAAGGATATAACTCATATTAACATAAGTGAAAACAGAGTGGAACCATAACCATAATCATTCATTAAATAACAATCGAAAGAGAGTACAACCAATAATCTGACGCCGCGGTCTCCTTCGGAAGGGTCCCCAATCATTCACGTCTCGCAAAGCTCGCCAGGGAAAGGGCAAACCTCTCTAGAGTCTCTCGACGATAGTCTCCTTACTTGAGTCAGCCTTAAGGGAAGAAAGAGGGCTCTTACAGCACAAAGGCTCTTGGGAGTTTGGAGATTCAAAGCTTAGGCACTTCAAGAGTAGCTTGCAATGGAATTGAGCAAGCTTTTATAGATGGGGAAGGAGGGAGTTGGGATCCCTATTATTGTGGGATTGGCTCTATCAACAAGGAAGGTTCCATGGGAGGTGGCAAACCACTTCCCTTCCATGGAACTCCCATAGCCAAACCTCCCAAATCAAGATAGGCAATGGTTTCTGAGTTTGTTGAAACACAACTTCCGCCATCTTTATTTAAAAAACACTCCTTAAATTGGCTGGCGCGACTGCTACTCTGGGACAGAGCGCCAGTTGGCGCTGCCTATTTGTAGGATTTTCCCCATTGGCGCGAGTGATGAATTGTCTGCCTGCGCCAATGCAAAAGGAGATGTTTTCATGATTTTTTGCAAGGAGATGTATTTAGGGCAATTGAAGCTCATGTTTAGAGGAATGCATTGATGATGATTTCAAGGCATGACAATGTTCACAGGTCACAAAATGGGTCCTCCATTGTGCGGGACGAGGAATGGTAGGGACGGTGACAAATTACTGTGTAACAGATGTCCCCTAAAGTATGAGGCCCGAGAGAGAGAGGGGTGAAATGCTTTACGAGAACATGTTCAACTGAAGGCCCGCCGTCGGAAAACCTGCGCAGAAAGATACAACTGATATCTCAAGTACATGATGTATAAGTGGTATGGACGCAACCATCCGAAACAGAGTATGCTATAATCCGGATCCAGGGTATGGGCGCAGCCATCCAACTAAGATCAAACAAATAGACTCAGGTATGGTCGCAGCCATCCAATCAGTGAGTCATGTACATAATGATAATAACCCACAATCGCAGCCTGGATTACAACAGACACAATCCAGGGTCTTGCGCTCCATCTCGACCCAAACAAAGTACAAGTTCAAGCATGCGAATATGTGAGCTGAAGTCGAACATGCAAGAACATCGTCTGATTACCAGCCAATGATGAGAGCTGTTAACAGACGCGAGAGGAACCACCAATAATGACAATGGCCCTCAAGGTACTACAGGTACAATCTACGGCGTGTGAATCAATGAGCTAGCGTCAAACACCCGTAGAATCACTCGATCGGAGGCCAATGATGAAAACCCCACGTCGAATGCGACGAACCTGCCATTGAGGCATGCAGGCTCCAAGGTACCATAAAGGAGTATCTAGATCAACTTCCTGGATAATGAGCTGAAGTCGACAGGAAGTGACCTTGATCGAAGGTGGGCCATAATTTTTCCCACATCATCGACATGAGACAGAAGAACATGATGTTTTTTTGTGAATCAGGATCGTATGAGAATCAGAGGAAGGTTGATATTCGCAGAGGTCAACTTCTCTTGAACACATGAACAACACGACAGTGGACTTGGCAGTATTTGACATCAACGGATCAGAGGTCATGGTGGCGAGGCAATGAGAAAATGAGAGGTCAAAAGGGATTATCCAAACCCACGGAGGCAAAGTGAAGAAACGAGATGAGATATCCCCAACCCGACATGAATGCAGACAAGTGCCATGTTCAAGAGCGACATACTGCCGATGACAACGACGATGGTTCCATTTTTCCCCCACCATTTCTGGCGAGTACCCCAATTATTTTTAATAACAAGCTTGAAGGGGATAGCATATGCTTGTAATATAAGTCCGCCCTTCGGGCGAATCCATCCTAGTGCATTTAACGAGTCCTAGGAAGGAGGAACTCAGAGAACGTCATTTCGACTAGATCCGATGTCATCAGGTTTTAACGAGTCTGACAAAGGGAGAACTCGGCGTCTTTTCATGTTTAGAGAGTTTGAAAAGACAACAGAAAAGTAAACTCCAAAAGTCCCTTTTCGTAAATAGTTCCTCAGATCCGAAAAGGTAGAAAACAATATCCGAGAAAACCTCCTAGTCGCGATAGGCTAGGGTATTCCTTTTTCGTAATCAATCTATCCCAGCCCGAAAAAGGGGTAAACATATACTGGGTAGATGTCGTTTCATGTCCACTTTAACGAGATCGAAATGACAAGGAACTCGGCAATATTTTCAATTTTTAAGAGTCATAAAAGAGCTGAAAGTTGACTCTTCCTGGAGGAACGAGTGGTATAAAGGGTAGCAACTGGTTCCGGTAATGGTGGAACTGCTCTAGAACAAGTAAAGGTTAAGAGGCTGGCTAACAAAGACCACTCATCACAGCGGTTCCTCAGGAATGGGTAAAATAACCAAGTGAAGTCATATGATCGGCCAAGCAGATAATGACAATGGAGTGAGAAAACCAAGGCTCATCTAGCAAAAACAGGCTGATAAAATGGCAATCACAAGAGGTAAAAAGGGGATGGTTTCATTTTTACACAAGCTTGAAATCAGGAAACTCTGCTTGAATTTGGTTTCATTTTTACACAAGCTTGAAACAAAGATAAACTATGCTTGAAACCAGTTTCATTTTTACACAAGCTTGAAACGGAAACAAACTATGCTTGAAAAAGTAAGCATGCCCCCAGCATGGTGACTCAATTCGAGGTACATGCCCCCCAAGCTTCAATCCATATGAAAGGCAGATGGAGTGAAGGTTCAAGTTACAAGATCTAAGAAAGACTCGACTGGGATTTTACGAGATCTGATCAAAGACTCGAATTGAACAAAAACATGTTTCAGTATTTTAACGAGGTTGACACATTAAAATAACTATCCTCAAACACCTTGTTTCATGGTTTAAGGAGCTTGGCACAAGACAAGGAACTTTGCTCCGACAACCTTGTTTCATTTTTTAAGGAGCTTGACACAAGACAAGGAACTCTGCTCCAACTGGCTTGTATCAAAATGAACAAGAAGGCGGTGCTTCCAAGAGTTCCACTTCTGGTGGAAGGAAAACATCTTGGAATTCAGGACCCAATGCCCCCAGCACATTATGCACAATGGCATCATCACTGAGCACAGGCACGGGGTAGGTAGCCACATAGTTGACCTGTGGTGGGGTAGACACAACGGGTGGATAAAAACCCGGAGGGGGTGATGGTGGACCAGTTGCCACATTAGGACCAAAGAACGAGAGCTGGTCAATGGTCACGATCCGTCCTTCATGCGGAAAACAGGCGACACGAAAAAGGGAGGAGACGAGCGCTCCCATGGCATAAGTATAATCGCGCCCCAGGAGCAGATTGAAATCCAAGGGGCCTGGAACGACCATCACGTCCATATGGACGGTTTTACCTCCCAAAGTAACTGGTAACCTTGGAAGGATCCCCAACGGTTGACTTGTCCTTCTGTTAAAAGTCAACAGATTCTGCGTAACAGGCGCAAGCGGCAGTGAACCAAAAGCTTGCCAGGTAGTCGAGGATAGAATACTAACAGAGGCACCTTCATCTATAATGGTGCTGGGTACAACCAGACCAAGAGCCTGTACTGTGATCTCGAAAGGCACGTAAGACGGAAGGCGGAATCCTGCAAATCGACTCCAATCAAAGGAGGCGACCAGACTACTCGGAGGGGATACCATCGAACCGAGAAGGTCTTCCCTTGGTGTTACGGAAGAAGGAGCATCCTCCATAACCTCCATCTCGAAGGCGGGAGGGATATCCTCTGGAGCCTCCATCATGGGAGGCGGAGGAGGAGCTTCTTGAAGTACGGGGACGGGAGAATCTTTCTCCAAGTCTGAAGAATCTGAAGAAATCAGAAGGACATGGGGGGTGTGAGATCCACTCTCGACAGAAAAGACCTGGTGCACCACGGACGGGGCCAGTTCAACCGATCCTACGACCAATGGTTGGTCAGGGATGGATTCGTGAATTTGAATTTCTGGGGGAGTGGGATCGACCAAGGATGACCCTTGACCAATCGTAGGATCAGCTGGCAGAGGACTCAAAGAAAGCCGGTTATAACCAGGTGGAAGACGTGGTGTAGAACCAGTTGGGTTGTCCAAAACTCGCTTGGCTTCATCCATATAAGGACAAAGGTGAATGGCATGATGCCCTTCACACAACTTACAGGGATTGTTGATCTTACCCTGCTTCTTAAGAGCCTTATCAGTACCAGTTGAAGACGTGCCCCAAACCTGGCTCTTGGAAGTCAAAGGCAACGGCGGACGGTCGTCGGACCATGCTTCGAGCACCTTGGGGATGCCAGGGCAGTCTCGAAGAAGATGGTCTCCCGTGCACAACAGGAAAGGGAACTTGACTTTCCGTGGGGGGTTGGAAGGTTTATCAAGAGGAGATATTTCAGAAACAGTGGCTTCACTTTTAGCCTCTCGCTTATTAGAATTCTTCTTCTTTGTCTTCTTCTTCTTCTTCTTAACCACCTGGTTACTCGAATCCAGGCTTTCACCAGGTGAAGTAGAAGAGGAGGACACAGAAACAGGCGAAGAAGGGGAGAGGTCCACCTTGGAATCAACATGAGGTTGTTCAGGTGGAGGAATTGATTGAACAGTAGCGGAGATATTTGGGACCACAGAGGTTGAAAAAAACCAAACAGGCAACCCAACAGTTAACCCAGGAAGGGACAACGTCGCCATGTAAGGAGCACCAACATTCCCAAAAGGAGGAAAATGACCAGGATTCCCTTCTGAGGGGATTCCTTGGTTGGTAAACTCTGAAAAAGTTGCCATCAAAACTCAAAAGCACACATGGGCTGAAAAAAGAGTCAAGACACACGATCAAACAGTCAACAAGAAAAGTCTAACAAGGCGTGTAATCGTGGGTGATTAATTTTTACCACATTGAAAAATACGAAACTTTACCGTTTCATGTTTTAAGAGTCGAGAAACGATAAAATATGACTCTATCTCTTTCAGATTTGACACAAGCGTGAAAGGACAAGCGCTTGACGGTCTTTTCAAATTTAGGGAGTCAGAAAATACCAAATGACTGCTCAGGAGTACTAGGCACAAAGGGTGTACCAAATAACCGTGAACTGGAATATACACCTTGGTTTTAATAATGAAAAAGAAATCAACCAAGGACTTTCCGTACGTGCAGGCAATCTCCCCGAATGCTGTGTTCGGTGTATCACGGGTATAGGGTGGCAGACTTGGCTTCCTGTGGATAAAGGATTGAAAACCTAGAGGGGTCTCCCTTTATATACACGACGGTACGGGGAGCACAAGTCCGTACTAGCGCTGTCTAAAGCCAAAAGGCGAACGACAGCTGCTAGGTTTAAAGACGCCGGAACATGTCTCTAGCCTAGACCTCTAAATATGTTTCGTTAGATTCCAATGCTGCCTTAGTGTAAATTGAGTAGATTTTAAAGTTGATCTTCAATTACGTTTCAGTTTTCAGGCCCTAACGAATGTGTTGTTTCAAAAACTCCTAAATGCAAAGCTACATGCCACAATACACCATTTCGTTCGATGAAAACTAGCTACAGAAGAGTTGAGAGGTTTTACACAAACAAAACGATCGGAAGACAAAAAATAATATCTCTAATGCAACTAATGAAATCGAAATTTTTTCATTCCAATCACTAATTACTAGTAAAATCGAAAAATTTCAATTTGCACTAATCAACCAAAGCAAAAGAGATTTTTTTTTTTTTTGTAATTTTCAATGTTTGATAGCTAGATGCACTAAACAAACCGAAAACAAACGGAACAACTTGAGAAACGATATTAAGAGAGCAAAACGAACAAATTTCACTCAATGACACAAGCAATCAGATCTCAAATCGACCAAAGTCTCTCAAAACCAAGAAAAAGACTCAAAGGCTCCAATGGACCGTGTGATCTAGGCCCAAAGCAAGACCAAATGAAATTTGAATGAAGAAACGAGCAATCACCCAAAAATCGCAACAAAACAGTGAACAACTACTAAAAGAATGCAGAGGAGCAATCAGAGAGCTGACTGGATAAACGAAACACCAAAACTCCCAAGGAGGGCTCGATACACAAAGCCACTAGATGCCCTAGGGCTTAAAACGTGAAATCGATAGATAAAAGAAAACAACCAAAGGACAAAGGCAAATTCCCAGTCAAACAAGACTCCAACACACTTAGGTAGTCGAAAAATCAAGAAGAAAAACACTGACCAGACCTAGAGAGCTCAAAACTGAGCAAACTCAAATACCCTACAGGAGTGGTGCGACTGTAAGGCTGCAACTGGCGCCAGCAAGAAATTGGCGCAGGCTATACAAAAGCAACATGCGCCAATTGGCGCGACTGTCGAGCTAAAAAGTGCGCCAGTTGAGTTTCTCAGCCAAAAACAAAAAAGAACTACTCCAGAAGCAAATCAATGTAAACTAAGCAAACCAAGAAGCAAAAAACAGCAAAAGAACCCAGCCCAGAAGGCTAACCAAGCAAGGAAAATCATAAAACAATCAAAACGAGACAGTGAAATCTAGACGATCCCCAGCGGAGTCGCCAAATTGTTGAGGAGGTAAATCCCCTCTGCGGATAGAGGTGATCCCTACTAGCCCAGCAGGGGTCTAGCAACAATCATCAAATGCTACAGCACAAGTTCCTAATTGTGAATAAATAAACCAAAGATGGAGGCCTACCTAGAGTCCAGTGCTATGATTCGCAGAAGAGATAGCGTTCCCGTTCCTCAGCTTCGACAGATCACGATCCCCATGATCTCCGTGAATGGACACCTGCACATGCAAATAACAACACGAATACACGCATAAAATCTAGAATACGCAAATATATATCAGTCAGAAAGGATATAACTCATATTAACATAAGTGAAAACATAGTGGAACCATAACCGTAATCATTCATTAAATAACAATCGAAAGAGAGTACAACCAATGTTCTGACGCCGTGGTCTCCTTCGGAAGGGTCCCCAGTCGTTCACGTCTCGCAAAGCTCGCCAGGGAGAGGGAAAACCTCTCTAGAGTCTCTCGACGATAGTCTCCTTACTTGAGTCGGCCTTAAGGGAAGAAAGAGGGCTCTTACAGCACAAAGGCTCTTGGGAGTTTGGAGATTCAAAGCTTAGGCACTTCAAGAATAGCTTGCAATGGAATTGAACAAGCTTTTATAGATGGGGAAGGAGGGAGTTGGGATCCCTATTATTGTGGGATTGGCTCTATCAACAAGGAAGGTTCCATGGGAGGTGGCAAACCACTTCCCTTCCATGGAACTCCCGCAGCCAAACCTCCCAACTCAAGATAGGCAATGGTTTCTGAGTTTGTTGAAACACAACTTCCGCCATCTTTATTTAAAAAACACTCCTTAAATTGGTTGGCGCGACTACTGCTCTGGGACAGAGCGCCAGTTGGCGCGGCCTCTTTGTAGGATTTTCCCCATTGGCGCGAGTGATGAACTGTCTGCCCGCGCCAATGCAAAAGGAGATGTTTTCATGATTTTTTGCAAGGAGATGTCTTTAGGGCAATTGAAGCTCATGTTTAGAGGAATGCATTGATGATGATTTCAAGGCATGAAAATGTTCACAGGTCACAAAATGGGTCCTCCATTGTGCGGGATGGTGACAAATTACTGTGTAACAAAGTGTATCAGTAGAAACAAAGAGTGTCAGTGAAGCAAGTCAGTTAGAACAAAATTACTGAAGAGGACAACGATGAGCTAAAATATAGGTCCTGCCTCCAGCACATTCTCAAAAGGAGGAAACAGCACAACATTAGTTGTTTTTTTTGTCTTATATATGAGACCATCTGTCTCTATTTTTATTGTAACTTATTTGTGAGTCATTTTAGATTATATCTCATTTTGTTAAGAGATATTTTGTATGATTTTTTGTATAAATAAGCCCTCAATCGGGTTATTGAGGGTGGATTCTTATACTCTGATGTAACATTGAATATTTTGGAATAAAGAGCTTTTGGAGAAATTTTTCATGGCAAAAATGGACAAGGAATTGAGGCAGAAGACTTTTCTCAGGATTCATGTGTCGAATGAAGGATCAATAAGTCATCTCTATCCCATGTTTTAAAGTTTTACATTTGTTTATGATATCATCTGTGTTTCATTATCTTAATATTTAACGAAAAAGATTAAATCAGAAAGTACTTAGGTGTAATCTGATTTCAGTCGTTATTATTCTAAATGTTTTCCTCTAAACTGGTTTAAACAGCGAATTCTCAATTGCTCCTGTTTGTCTAGTTCATACATCTTTGGTTATTTAGTAAAGAATACTTAACTGCTCTTTATTGATAATCAATCTATTTCTCTTCTCTTGAATGTGTTGAAAGATTCTTTATTGCCTTTCATCCGTTTGAATTCAATTCCATTCACTTTAGATCTATAATTATTTCTAGTTTGATTATCTTGCCCTGATAAACCATCTTTTGTTAAAAGACTTAAGCCAGTGCAGCCAATCCTTTGACTCCATTAGCCCAATGGACTGAAACTACTTGATCTTAATCTTAGCTAAAGAATTCCATCAACCCAAACAAAATCAAAACCCCTGGACTTTACAACTAGCCTAATATCTTCTAAAAACAAAGCTAAATTTTATAGAGAGAGCCCTCTCTGGGTACAGATTGGCTAGATTCTGTACCTGAAGGTTGGTTTGTGGTTACCTCGGACCCCTTTCCTCTTCCAACAACTTCAAGGAAAATCTGAATGATAACATAGTGGCGACCATACTGGGGAACTGAATCATTTTTACTATTGTTTAATTTATAAACTACAGACGGAGTCTGAAGATTAGCCAGGTAGCCTTTGAAATTCTTTTTGCTCTGCAATTGCATAGTAAATAAATGCTACTTCAGTCAATCTCCGGTCTAGTTTATAGACTAATCTTTAGTTTACAGACATTACTTCCATAATTGATGGCAACAAGATTTAGTTGTGTTTCCCTTGAACAAAGAACTCAAAGGCAACTCTTTTCTCCATTGGGACGGGCTTTAGTTTGACTTAGGAGAGTCATAACCTTTTTATTGAGTCATTACTCCCCTGTTTAGTTATCTCTTCCAATCATATGGAGAGTTTTTATATGCCTCTTTCATGACAAACGTATACAAAGTTATTATATGTTTCCATACAGTCACATTTGAGTCGTGTTTTTGTTCAAGGGAAGTAAAATGAGTCGGCCTTTTTGTGGTGTCCCTTGAGTTATTTTCATTCAACCATACCTGGTCTGTCAGAGTTATGTTCTATCACATTAGAAATTTGGTCCTTTTCTTGTGCTGGTTAAGAAGGTCTCGATTGACTTCTTGCTCATGGGTTTTCTCTTATCAAATTCGAAAAATTGCTCTGAGAGTAGGCCTAGAACCGCACACTAGCTCTATTTCCATCATTGATAGGTGACCTTGTGCTCAACATCGATCAACATCATGGATATTTTACTGAGTGGTTTCCCTTGTGTTCGACATCAACTTACATTATCACACTTTGGGATTCATGCAGTACCTTGGATTCCATTTGACCATATTGGTGGATTCTTCACCTCTGTGTCAGCTTTCATTATTGGTTAGTTTAGAGGGTCTCTGTCGTGTGCTAGAAACATCTTTTGTATGGTAGAAACGTGCTTTGGTTTGGTTACTTCATCTTTCTTCATCTGATTCCTTCCAAATTATTGGCCATCGAGTCACAATCGTGCTAGATTGATGTGGGATTCCTTAATGCCTTCCTTCCAGCAGATATTTTCCCATTGAATCCAAATAATTGCGCTGGGAATAAGGTCTAGATTCCTTTTTCAGTACCTTAGGTTTTGCAGTCATCAGTGGAAGACTCCTTCGCTATCAACAATGAGAATACATCAATGTCTCTTAATTGGTAGATTCTCTCAAGTGTCTGACTTCAACTCATTTATTCGCGCTTGTTAGATTGTACGAGGGTACCTTGTATCTCATCATCATTATCGATGATTTGTCTCGCATATGTTAATGGTATACATCAATGATCGGTAATCAAATGATTTCTCACATGGTTGACTTTAGCTCATTTTTTCCCATAGTGTAGAAATGTACCATGGTAGTCGTTGAAGACCTCGGGTTTGCATCAGCATGTTTTGGTTCACTTATCAGCTCCTTCAATTTTCTACTAGTGATACCATCCACCTTATATGTTGCACTTCATCACAATCGCATCATATATGTTGGCACCCGAGTTACGTGAAATTCATTATTCCACTTTTATGATTTGGTACTTTGAGGATCAGTTATGTGACATTAGTGATTAGATATATCCTTCGGAATCATTGATCAGTTCTTCTATATGTGATACTATGACATGACCTTGATATCTACTTTTGAGGCTATGATCAAATGATCCACTATGTATTTCTTAGTTTCTTTTGGACCTGTATACATATTGGATCCACTATATACTTGATATGTAGACATTATTTACTAACTTTGAGTATGGTAAGGTCTGCCTTAGACATGAGCTTAATTTTTGATCTCCTCCATTGATTTTTGGCAGGTTGAAATCTAGTGATCTCCTCCCAAGTTCTCGCATGATTCTTCCTATACACTTAATACATTTCAGCCATCATGTACCCTTTCTGAACTCATAGATTAGGTGGCATATGTTATGGCATCATTTTCCACATTTGTATGTTTTATGCTCTGAGTTATGGTCTTGGGAAACCCTTCCCCTTTAGACTTGGTCCTTTATCTAAAAAACATTATTTTAAATTCCATACATGACCATGCCCTCTCAAAAGCACATGCACACGTGGGTCCATATATACCCAACCCACGTATATAATTTGAAATATGAAAAAAAGATAAAAATCCATATTTTATGGGTAGGGTTTACTGGTTAAATTAGACGCCTACCTATAGGAGCTCGTGGCATAACTGTATCCCAACTGAAACAATTGTTTTTGGGTGGTATAAATACACCTCATGGGAAGGCCTAAGGGGAGAGAAAGATAGGATATTGATATTATAGCCAATTTTTCCTTGATCAAGTCTGATTTATCCATGTGCTTCATGCACTCCCAGATTGTGGAAACCCTTGTTTCCTCACATAGATGATCATCACCTTTATATGACATCTATGTGTATGCATTTGGAAGAGAATTGTTGAGGCTTGGGCTGGATGGATCCGAAGGATAGTTTCACTTGGAGCCATGGCTGAATCAAGAATTATTCCTCCATGTTCCTTTGCAAACATCAATAAATAAGCTCTTTCATGTTCTTGATAGTTATGATATTTATGCTTTAACTCATGTTATAACCATATGATGAATGATTTCATGTTTTATACCTATATTCTTATATGATCTAACGTTGGTATCTTGAACATGCTTTGAACTACTTCTATTATATATGATTTTCTTGAATGACTTGTAGGTTTTGAAACATTGGAAGAAGTAGAGGGTTTGAACTCTGGGGGATCACCTTCAAACTTAGGACCTACGGGTACTTTCCTTTCATCCTTTTTTTGTAGTTTAAGCATTATGATTTCTTGTTTGCATGCTTCTTGTTGTTGAATGCCCTTCACTCTGTTGGGGTTCCAACCAAGACCCTAGTGTGTTTTATCCCGTAACAATAGCTTCATTCATACATCGACACTATTATTTACATTATGCTTCAACCACAAAATAGCCACACAGGAAATTAGCCAAAAACTTTTCAAAGAATTTGTAGCTCATTCATTTTACCCAACCATAAGTACAAAATGCATATACAACTTGTTAGGGTCCTATAATTTATTGGATCACAAGGTGATTGGATATTCTATCTCAATTATATGATATTGTAAATAATATTTCAATTTGCAAATGATTTCCAAAATATATAAAATAAAAATGAAAAGAGGGTATTTAAAAAATAGAATAAAGAGACAAAAGAAAAAGAAAAGAAAAAACAGAGAAAGAATAATAATAATAATAATAATAATAAGATAAAAACCCCATAAAAGAAAAACAAAAAATAGTACTGAAAGTGTTACAAATCTAAATGTCGCTACTTGATAGATAGTTTGATTTTGTTAAATAAAGTGAATGTTGTGTGCAACTTGTTCAAAATGCCACAACCCTGAGTCATTTGTTTGATCATATATTTTAATCATGGGCAAACAAGTTTACATTTTTTTTAATTCGATTAAAGAATAATCTTAGCCAAACTCTGTAATCCTAGCTAATGTTAGTTAGGCTGATAAATAAGGTTGATTCAAATTTTTGAGATGAATTAATAAAAAATAAGTGGATAGGATAGAGTAGGTATTTGATTTTTCAAAAGAAATACAACAAGGGTCTGCAAGTCCAAATTCACCCTCAAGAATGGTTTAAAAGTTAGTCTTAGGATTAGGAAAAGTTGAAGGAAAAAAGGGTTGAAAAGGATAAAATGTGGTTAATTCTACATCAAAATCTCATTAGTGCATTTTTGTCCTAAGTAAAAAATTGCGAAAATATGCGTTATAAGTCTTATGTTTGAGTTCATTACGTTTTTATCCAAAGTTTACAATGAAAAGGTTTTATCCAAAGTTTTCCACCATGAAAAATATTCGGTAAACGAAAAAAAGTGTTTGTCTCTTTGAGTTATGTCAGGCACTCCAATCAACGACCCGATTATCACCTACTCAAATCTACGACCAATTGAGCTTTTTTCCCCACAGCCCCCCCCCCGCCATCCTACCTTTACCACCAGGGGCGGGGGGGGATCTGAAAAGGTGGATTTAATCTCGCTGGTCCCATGCAACGTGGTAATATCTCCACATTTCGCACCTCCCTCACAAAACCATAAATTGCCTCAACCCCCCTCCAAAATCCACCTAAACACCCTCCTTTCTTGCTCTCCTCCCTGTGTTCTCCCCTCCACTCTCATCCCATCGCGTGGCTATAGTCTTTAACCTGTTAAATTGTTTCCTGGGATAACCATTTTAACTCATTAAATATTTTTCTCGGGTAAACTTTCGAACCTCCAACGAACCCGCGTCCCTAATGGAAAAATTCTTATTACCATAAAACTCCGTCGCGCCACCATTTTTCCCCTGTCTTTTGTAGATTTTTTCACTCTTCCTTAATTTCTATATTTCAAGTGCACAGCGATGTTCCTTGTGATATTCCAAAATAGGAAAAGATGTAATATGGAACATAAAAATGGAAAATAGCAGTAAAATAAGTACATAAAAATAGGAGACAATGAAAGAGCCATCTTATTAATCGTAGTAGCAATAATGGACATAAAATCTTGGTGATCAAGTCACTCAAGCAATACAATACAAGCCTCCACTAAACACATAGTCAAATACATGAAGAGTTGCTGCCATACAAATGTATGAAGCCAAAAAAATGGAGTTTTAATGAGTTTCACTGCTGTTGGAAAATCAAATAATGTGGATCTCCTAATATGTGGCTCAAGAAATGCCAGGAGCAGAGATCTAGTCTCCCAAACACCTTTCCAAGACAACCTAGAAAGGGTTTCTGTAAATACACAAATGGTGAACTACAACCCTAGGGATGAAGATCCACTACAACTAAATAGTTGGAAAGAGGTGGCTAAACTGATGTTGAAATGAATATAATCTCCTCCCCATATATTTTCAGAATAAAAGGCTGCTCCCTCCACTAGAAATCTAGATCCCCAAATGAGACAATGAACCCTCCTTTGCAACTGCTCAATAGAATAATGCAGTTTGAGAGTGAAATTTCATTATGGGGAATGGTAATGGCTTGTCCTGGTGACAAATACTGAAATAATTCCCAAGGACCTCCCTTGCTGGCCTCCCGATGGAAATAATGCTTCCTCCACTAAAACAAAGCTCAGAAAATGGCACTGTAAATCCTCCACTACTTCTACCCTGCAACACAACACAACTGTGGAAGAAACTGTGTTGTAGAAGAAATATGAAGCTTGGACTGATGCCGGAATATGGAAATGAAACTCAATAACCTCTCCTGAGTGGGCACTTGAAGTCCCCCGAGGATGAGGGTAGGATTCTCGCACGGGAACACCCTTGTGCGAAACAACACAGTTGTCTCCGCTAAACAACTTAAGAGTGCAAGAAGTCATAACAGACCAAAATAATAATAATAATCAACCCCGCTTCTATGGCTACCTTCCCCTTCCTTATATGAATTGTGAGCCTTCTCACCTTGGGACCCACTCATTAAAGCCACTACTATCATGGAGACTTCCTCCCATTCACACTACATTGTCTCTCATTAACTATCCACTCCCTCCATACCAGTTCTGTTGATTTGGTCAAACTTGACCCCACCCACATGCTTCATCCCCTATTCACACATGAGGGTGCTTTATCCAGCTACTATGATGCTCCTTATTCACATTAGGAGTGATTTTATTCCTACTAAGGAGATTTATGGGTCTCCCTACCCTCTTATTCTTCTATCTAAGTAGCAAAAACAAAATTTAATATTCCATCTAGCTGAAAGCTAAATGGGAATATTACATTAATTGACCAAGCACCTGATCGAGCACGAAAAATCCCAATTCTACTTCCAGTCTACTACAAACTGTTGAGATCCTTGGTAATCATTTATCATTCCCTCCTATCTCTTTAAATTTCTAATTGAAAGGATGCATCCAAAGAATAAAAAATGTGAAGAATCTGTCAACCCTATGGTGCATCCCCCTGTAGACTAGGATCACACCCCCCTTGCAGACATAGACTATAAAATATCTGAGACTCAGTGTGAGTTTGATATTTTCGAACTATATTGTTGGCTTGAGGACAAATTCATAGACAAGTCTGATGAAATTGGACTCTAGGAGTCCAATCTCCCTCATTATATTTTTCCCCAGACCTTTCACTCCCCTAAATTTGTCAGAAAATTCCAAGCTTGTTATGTCCTGAACTATAGAGCCATCATAGCCCCAAGTGGCGAAATTTTACTCACCATTACCTCCAATACCATTGATCAGATGATGCAAGCCCCTCCTATAGAGACCAACACCCCTTTTTCCATAGAAACCTTGACTAAACTCTACTAGAAATTAGATTTCTTCAAAAGAGCATAGATTTTGACATTTTCTTGCCTGAAAACACTCAATTTCCTAGAAAAAACCAACCTTTTCCCTCTTCCATGTTCCCAGATCAGGCCAAACAAATCATATCTTTTTTTATCCTGTCTTTTAGGCTATTACTCTGATGAATGGGTAGATGAACCCCTGTTAGGTTTCTTGTCAATATTTTCTACATATCATAAGCCTTCAATAATTTACAATTTCAGTCAATTCTTAGCTGACAATATACATGAGAAACTTCTTAAGTTACCAACTGAATGAGTATTCATTTATAATTCCATTTTTTTTTATATGTTTATTTGTTACCAAGCAGACAAATTCAAGTTTTCAATGAAAAAATTAGATGAGGAAGGGAATCCATAGTCTGTCGTATTTTGGACTTCCCTAGTGATGAAAGATTCAGAGGAATATACATTCAAGTAATACATTGAATAGTTTATACATCTAGTGATGAGAATGTTGACCAATTCTGGAGAACTAAGAACCAGTGATCAAATCAAGAAGATTCTACATTTGACATAGCAAGCAAAAACCGGTGATTGGTTCCTATATCAAAACTATACTAAGATCAGGGTGTATGGGTGTGAATTTCCACTATAAAAGTTGCCCAAATACCTCCCAATGAGAGTATTTTCCCTGGAATACATAAGACATATGATTAACTATGATGAAATACATTTTGTTTCAGCCAAGAAAAATTCCCAAATTAGGATTAAAACAGAGGTTGGCCCCTTTGTTTGCAACAACAGGACAACAGGGGAAGAAGCAGATAAGACTATTAAAGAAATGAAGTTTAATATCAGTTGTACATGTTCATATGATCCTCTAGGCCTAATTTTCAAGTTAAGGGTTGAACATAAAACCACTCCTTACACCCACACTCAGAGGCCAGAGATTGAAAGGTATTTCAATCAACCGACATGGACAGAGAACACCTTGCAAGAAGCTGAAGAATAGCTTTTGTCTACTTCAACTTCATAGACTCCTACTCCTCAGGAGAAAGCAAGCAAGAGGCAAAGAGAGGAAGAATCACCTTCAGTTATAGACAATGTAGGAAAATAATTTAAATTTATGTACATAAAGAGGACCAATATGAGTCCTAAAATAGATTTAGAAAAGAATGTAGAACAAGGAGCTTACAATATCATCAAAGAGACACCATCTTCAGCACAATCGTGTAGAAAATTTGTAACATCTCCAACAATGTCATCAGTGTCATAGGGTTAGCTAGACACAGCTCAAACCTCTAAGCTCATTTAGAGAGAAAAGGAGAAGAGTATATTTGACAGATACAAAGAAATTAATCTCAAGAATGAGATTCTCAAGAACAACACCTACATACAGTTCTGGAAATAGACTGATAGTTCATAGAGAAGGCTTATATCAGTCTTTGATTTAGAAAAAGGAAGGATGAAGATGTCCTTCCTAAAAGCTCAAATTTTGCAGCCGAAGACTGCACCAGACTAAAAAATGACAACCTTTGAGTTTGACACCAAGGAAATTCATCCCATTGATCAAATGGAGATGCACAAACAGACTGGTGAGATGATTTGATCTACACTAACCAATACAACTATGACTATCTCAAAATTGCAAGTTTCACTTGTTAGGTCCCCGTAATTTTTTAGATTGGTGAGAAAAAATGAACAGGGGTAACGTCAGACTAGTCTTTGGAGTCCTAAGACCTAGCCTTCCTAGACTCAAAGAGGGCTCTCTCTATTTTGTGCAAAGGATATGAACTTGTTTTCTTTTTAGGTTTTGATTTTAGGCTAGTTGTTAAGTTTAGGGTTTGTTTGTTTGTTTGGTTGGTTGGGAAAATTTTTAAGTAGGTTAAATAGTGTGGGGAATATCAATCCATTGGACTATGGAGTCTACAAAAGTCTTGAAATGTGTAAAAATGAGTCAAGAATAGTTCAAAGGGCAAGTTGGCAAGATCAAATGGATCTAATTAGTCAAGGGACATGTGAAGTAACATGGATTTGTGAATATAGTGAGTTAAATGGGCAATAAAGGATCCTTTAACAAACCAATAAACAAGAAAAATCTTCTAAGATGATAGCATAATGAAAACTTGAAGAGCAATGAAGGATTCCTCAATATCAACTAGGCTAAGAAAGTCTTAAAAATAACAGTTAAGTAAGCTAAGAGAGCAGTGAAGGATTCTCTAAAACTTACTTCCAAATAGATAGCATTCTAAAATAATATATCAGTAACACTAAATAAGAATTTAAGGATTTCTTTAGCAAAACTTTGAGGAAGAAAACATGGAAGTTAAGAACGCAAGTAGAAGTAGGGTACCAAGAAGGTAAATCATATTCTCTATTTCGGTCCTATAACTAAATGAACCATAAATACAATGAATAACTAAAGAAAAAAAAAATATATATGGAATACATCACCATTTAAACAAGCTTAATGAATCCTAAGAGTGAGCTTGATCCATGGAAGCACAATCCAACACCATCACAAGGCACCATAAACCAATTTCACCAATAAACTCCAAATCTATTTCATAGCATGCTCAACAAATATCCAACAAATACAATGAAACCTCCATGCTCTATTTATCTTTCATTGGAGGACTAAACACTAATTATGTCTCTAGAAGCCTTTTGGTTAATCACAAATGTCACTTTTGTCCTTTGAGACCTTGCAAGGCCCAAGGCACAAAATATCTAATACAAAATAACTTTTCAGGCATTTTTGCAAAAAAAATGACATTTGGGCTCTGCCATGCCACTAAAAAATTTCCAAGCATACTTTTTTGACTTTTTTATTGTCTGAGCACAACACTGAGTTTTAGGATGCATTTCCAAGCTAAGGGCACAACACATGAGCAAGAAAACTGGGTCAACTTGCATCAAGGTTTTGAAGGCCTTCTTGATGTCGGAATGGGCTCCGTGATGGCTCATTGGAAAGCCTGTTGAGTCTAATTTCCAGAAATACCCTTAGTTTTATGATTGGATCCATGTAACCTATTGAAAAATAAAAAATCCAAATACTGGTAAAGGTGCAGCACATGTCCTGAAAACTAGGGAGAAAGGTGAAAATTAGGATGTTTTTGACCCTTTTGGAGGTCCAAATCAACTCCAATTTACCTGAAACTTTGTGATCATGCTGTAATTGAGCTGAGGATTCCAAAAATGTAAGCCTTACCTCCTAAGGATGCCCTGAGAAAAATCGTAGCACCAAGGGTGCTACCCCCTTGGCCCTCCAAATCAGCAAAAATAAAAAATTTCCAAAAAGTTCCCAAAATTTGCAATTATCTTCCTATTTATGTCTAGGATGCTTGCATGGAAGCATCCTCCAGAAGTTTAAGCTTTTATTTACCATTTTCCTCCTTGAGGGCTTGAATTTTGGCAAGGGTTCTTTTGAGCTTGGCCCTTGCAAATTGATTTTTCAATGCATAATGCTTGGCCATCTTTTTCTATAGGCCAAGGTCCCTTAGTATATTCTTAAAGTGTTTGTGTTCATTATTATAATACTGAATAATGTACTCTACCATGCCAAGGCTTCTTTGGAGCAAGATGATTGTAATATCCACATCTTTTCTTTGGAGCAAGATGCTTGTAGCCCTCACCTCATCTTCATTTTCACTTCCAATGTCAATGAATTCGCCTTCTTGTTTAGTTTGATGCTTGCCTTTTTTACCTCCAACAGTGGCCTTCTTCTTGCCTTTGTCAAGCTTCTTATTCGAGGTGGATATCATGGTCCCTTGCCTTTTAGAGGCAGTAAACACAGGCCTCTTTCCTCTTTGATATGTGAGAGGGAAAGGTTA
Organism: Pinus albicaulis; assembly: GCA_034641835.2. Classification (NCBI taxonomy): domain Eukaryota; kingdom Viridiplantae; phylum Streptophyta; class Pinopsida; order Pinales; family Pinaceae; genus Pinus; species Pinus albicaulis. Next base: position 582,656,354 of record CM076581.1, read on the forward strand.
AATATTTTTCATCTGAATGCCCTCACCATGGCTGACCTCAGGACTGATTTTCTCTTCCTCATTGACCTCTGCACTAATGTTTTCTACACTGTGTTCTTGACTGCCTTCATTAGTCTCACTTTCATTTTCTTCCATGCTCACATCACTGTTGTGATCTTCATTTGTATCATCATCACTTTCTCCTTCACTGATATTAGCTTCATTGTCATCTAGGTTCTGTGAGCTAGTGTCACCCTCATCATTATCATTTCCTTGGCCACTTTCTTCATTTCCTTCAATACTGCTAAGAGTCTCACTTTATTTGGCACTGTTCTCTGCACTGTCATCATTACCACTATTAGGTTCATTGTTTTCGCTGCCTTCTTGGCCATTGGGACTGTTGTCATTATTGTCACTGCCTCCCTCATTACTGTTGCTATCATTATTGTTGTGATTTTCACTGCTCTTATCAACCTCTTCATTGACCTTTTGGTTTCCAAAATCATCATAGCCTTTATCATTATTTGCGTTCCCACTATCGGAGGTGTCACCATTAGTTTCTTCATCATTGTTTTCCTCTTCACTGATTTCTGCATTTTAACTTTTCACATTGACTTGTGGGTCGTTTCCAACATCATCATGATTTTCTTGGTTGCTTTCTTCATCATCTGTGTCTTCATATTCATTGTCATCTACCTCCATGTCTTCTGCTTCATTACTGACCTCTGCCTCTTCTTCATCATCTGCCTCTTTATCATTGTCCTCTTCTTCATCATCTGCATCTTTATCACTGCCTTCTTCCTCATGGTCACTTGCTTGTTCACTTCCACTTTGTTCACTATCCTCTTCCTTATTATCTTCCTCCTTACTGTCCTCTTCTTCCTCATCTGCCTCTTTATCACTGCCTTCTTCTTTATCATTTTCCTCCTCACTGTCCTCTTCCTTATCATTTTTCGATTTATCACTACCCTCTCCTTCATTTTCACTTGATGGTTCGTCTTCATCTCTCTCATTGTTTGATGTATTAGGAGATGGTGAGGAAGGAGGATGGGATGATGAGGGCATATTTGGCTAAGGATGGGGTTGGGGTTTGTGAACACTTCATGGGTAATGAATACTTACCATGGGATACCCTGTTGCTCTAATTGATGTAACACAACCATGTTGATGAGAGAATGGTAAAAGAGACTCTGCATTTGTTGTGAAGGGGGCCTCTTTTGCACAATATAAGACATCTTATCAATACTCCTATAGAGGAAATAAGGAAAATGTAGTAGCTTGGCCCTAGTGAAGTGCATGATCAATCTTATGTGGTATGAATAGAGCCTAGAAAACCTCCCCTCACATGTAAAATATTTCATGATGACTCTCATCAGGGGTGCATATCTCTCCAGCAGATGTGAAAAGGGAAAAATGGATTTGCAGTCATCTTGGTATCTAGGTTTCAGGAAAGGCTAATAATGGCTCAAGTCCAAATTAGCCTTCTTGAACCAATTTTCTCCCACACTAGGTATCCCAGTGGCCATAGCAATGGTATTGATGGATAGCTCAAAGTTTACCCCTGCTAGATTTACTTGATGGTCATGAAGGTTAAGGATTAAAAGCTTGGTCAGCTCAAGATGATTTTGTACCTGTTTTACTCTTTCACAAAACTCAAAACAACCCACATTCTGGAAATATGAAACTGTCATAGGAGATGCCATCAACTCCTTGGTGTTCAGTGGCTCAAACCTATTTACTCTTCCACCTTTGTGTTGTTGTCTTCTAGGTCCTTGGCCTCCCACACCACTGTCACTATTACCTTCCCTTGACATTTTTACTTTACTGTTCCCTTGAAAGAAAAAACCCTACTGCCTTAACTGTTCCTTTCTTGCTTGTAGATGAGGGAGGTTTAATGACTTCTATCTTATCTTTCTAGGGTTTATTCTTTGAACCAAATGATAAGAACTTTGAAAATCAGGTGGTGTTTTTTGTACTTACCCCTCAGAGGTGTTATGAAACCCTTGGAAGTGATTTTGAGGAGGTTTTTGAGTAGATTCTGGGCTTGGACTAATGCAGAGGCCCACCTAGCCAAACACATAGCACTGAATGCATTTTCGGGTCTCTACACATGCTGTCGGGTTGGCGGAAGTCGTAGCGTTGAACATGCAACACTGCTGAGCCTGTCAGGAAGTCTTTGTGCAGGGTCTTAGAATGTGCAGTGTTTTGAACACAATCGGGTCTGTCAGGAAGTCTTCGTGTAGGGTTAAACCCGCACCACAGGGGCTAGTCGCACAAGCTCTCGTGCACGCGGAACACGTCGGTCTATCGGGCCTCTAGCTGAGCAAAGCTGCACGCTGGTTGTTGGCACGGGTTGTCGGGTCTGCACAAAGTGAACGCGTAGAGTGAAATCAGAGGCGCATAGTGTACAGAGAAATTTACACATCAAAAAACCTCCAAGAGAATAACACTGGCTTCCAGGCACCTAACACAGGGAAATTTTTCCTGATTTTGTTGGAAAAACACACTTTTTTCTTTGGGTTCTCTCAATGACCTTGTGAAAGAAAAAAGAGTTGTTGAAGGGCAAAGAGGGTATTTATAGGTTTAAAAATTTGTTTTTTAAATATCAAACCCTCTTTTCTGATGTTTTCTTTTCTAACCTTTGACCTTTTACTGATATTTTATTTGGCCCTTTTGCTGTAGGTGAACAAACTTACTTTTGGTCTAGTGATGTCTTTCATTATTTTCTTGATAGATGACTATGAAAACCATTGACCACTTTCTATTTTTCAAGTGTCTGAATTTATAATTTTGAAACTTGCCCACTAATATTCTTAACCTCCCTATTCTACAAACTTTGTTTGAGTGGCAGGGCTCACCTTCTTTGGTTGGTCTATGTCTTTGAACATTTTTACTTTAGCGGGTGTTATGAAACCCTGAAGTGACCTTTCCTTCTGATCCTTGAAAATGTTGAATTCTCTTTGATAACCTTAGATATCAACACAGTGGTGGAATCCTAAATTTTTTTATAATTTACCTTGGAGCTTGTACCATGTTTTTCTATCCTTTAACCACTAAATGTAAATGACTGAAAAGAGATCTTGACCCTCCTTTGTGTGTTTTGTTGCATTGATATTTTGTTTGGCATACTGTTGATTGAATCAGGCTTTGAAAACTTGATCTCCGCTTTAGACTCAGTGCTCCCTACTTTCCTTTAGAAACTCATCAGTTACCCTATCAATCTCCTTTGTTGATTTACTTCATGACATTCCTGTAGAAATGTCAATCACAGTTACTTTTGCAAAACTTTGAAATTGACAAAGTAGCTTTCTTTGAAGATCTCCTGCTCTTTCTTGGGCCATCATGTGTTGCTCTTATTTTTCATTAGAATCAGGTCTTCACATAATAATAACAGAGCTTAAAATACCAATGAAGACCCTATAACCTAGGAAACCCTAATGATCTAATGGGAGGGTTTTAACTTGTTCTTTTGACTGAAATTAGGCTTGGAATCTTAATAGTGTAAAAATAGAGTTTTTGACCAATTGGTGTATTTGAACCTATAGAAAATTATGTACTTGACTGATCTAAAGAGCTCATAGAGGTATTTCTAAGACCATTGAGGCTTGAGGAACTTGATGAACATGGGAAATGATAAGTTGATTGATAACCCTATATGAAACTGAAGTAGTGGGCTAAAGGAAAAACAAAGCGCTAGGGTGATAGGTGGGAAAAACAAACTTGATGAGTGGCATAAGCCTAGGAGGAGCCTTTTAGGAATGGCAGGTTAATCATGGACTAATAAAATAATGAAATTTTTTTGACAAGGATAATGAAGGCAATGAGATTTCTAAAACTTACAATATTCAAGAACCTTGTTTTTAGAAATCTAGGACTGATATTTAGTCATATTCAGATAGTAAAAATTACTGATGACTAAAATCACTTTCAAATATCCAATCCCAGCTAGAGATGGAGAAGATCTCTTCTCTGGCTAAAGACACCAGGATCAAATTATTGGAAGATCTGGTTGTTAAAATGGGGTATGATCCAGAAAATGTGAAGGTTGTAGAAGAAATGATTAAAAAGAAGAATGTTGATCTTGCATCATTGAGGAAGCAATTGAAACTGCCAGCAACAGAAGATCCACTGACTAAAGACATAGAAGAGTCTGAAACATAGAAGAGGGATATGTTGAAGTTAATCACGGAACAAAATGCCCAAATCAAGAAAATCGAGATAGAAATGGAGAAGTTGATTAAGGAGAAGGAACATAATCCATAGGTGGCCATAGTTCCTTTAGATGCAGTACCCCTCACAATTATCTTCACTACAGGAGCTACAACATCAACAATTCTTTCAGCCCAACCTACAGATGATGCTGAAAACATGTCAATACTAACATGAGAGATAAAGGAACTACAGGGGCAAGTCAGAGCTTTGTAGGAACAGAAAAACAGAAGTGAAGCTTCACATTTGGTTGAAGCACAAAGATCCCAAAGGCTACTAGAAAGGATACAGAAAGCCAAAAGAGAGTCACATTAGGGAAATTTTGAGGTCTAAAATGGGCCTCCTAAGGAAATTATAAAAATAATAGTGGAAATAATAAAATAATATTTGATTAAATCATCAAATTTTAGAGGGAAAAAAGAAAAAAAATACTTTTTAAACTCGTATTTTCAACTTATCTCCCAAATTTTTTACTCAAATTTCGAGCAGGAGTACTCATTGGATGAAAATTTTAATTCCTCATCTAAGGAGTACCCATGTTGCATACTTTTGATGGATCATACTACATGAAAAATGAGAAACACATGAAAAACGTGATTGTAATCACGTTTTTCATGTCTTTCTCATTTTTCATGTAGCAGGATCTATCGAAAGTATGTAACATGGGTACTCCTTGGATGAGGAATTAAAATTTTCATCCAACGAATATTCCCGCTTGAAATTTGAGTAAAATATTTGGGAGATAAGTTGAAAAAGTAGTTTTATTATTTTATTATTTTTAAAACTTTTTACCCTTTTACTTAAAAATGGTGAAACATCCCCCATGGTTGACATAATCATCTTGAATCCTATTGGTTCTTATAATGTTTATTTTGGTTGTACATTTTTCTTAGGAGGCCCATTTTAGACCTCAAAATTCCCCTAATATGGTTATTGGCCAAAACTTGGCCCAAGACAAGGAAAGCATATGGGAAAGCATCCTTAACTCTATGAATGAGATTTGGTCATCCATACAAATCATTTTTGAGTAGAAGGACCTGATACAAAAAGCCACATAAGTTATTGCAGAAATCAAAGAGAAGTTGGGTGACAAGCCTAATGAAGCTGCTAATATCATAAAATTCCTCAATTCAGAGAATAAATATAAGTTGGAGGGCATAGGAATTGATGATAGGACTGAAAATATCCTATAATTCAAGAATGTTCTGATTAAAAGGAATCTTGTTGTGCAATTACAAGAAAAATTCCAAGGACTGGAGATATGGGTTAACGAGTTTTTATGTAGAATTGAAGCATTGAACCAAAAGGAATTATCTAGTGTGTTTATTATTAATGATAAATTAATTACACAAGAGGATTACAGTAGTAAGTTGAAGGAAGTGGCTTGAGACAGTTCCAAATTCGCCAATATAAAGGGTAGTTTTACAAAAAGAGCTTTCCTTGAAGAAATGGGAATTGACTTTTACATTCAGCAAGAAGTGAATCACATTTTTGTGGTAAAACCTACTTTTGCAAAATACACTGAAGTAGATGAAACTTATAGGAAGGTAACAAAGCTGACAATTCCAGATGAAGATAGGTGGGATAAGTTGTGTGAGTTACTGGAGTAAGTGATAACTCTAAATGCAGTTAAAGAATCAGCCAGCACAACAAAGACAAAAAGGACAAATCAACAACAACTTCCTCCAAATTTGCACCACCTCTCGATGCGGTTTCCACCTACCCTATTATTTTTCACAATAGATAATTTGTTTCGATTTTGCTAAATGTACCTTATCGGCTGTGACAGGATTTTTGTAAAAATTATTATAAATACTTCACATTTCGAAGTATTTTGGGTTGATTGTTGAATATTATTTTTTGTAAGCTATTGTACTTTTCCTAGTTGATGGACTGATCATTAATACAAGGACTTCTTCATAGGATTTATGTGTTGGAAAACTTGGTGAAGTGCTTCTATTTTTTTATGTGTTATTTATTTATTTTCATTACTGTACTTTATTGAATCTAAATTACATTACAGAAATAGTGACGAACAAGATTTGTTGAGATATACACCTTGTTTCTTGCTGTAAGTAATTTTAATTTTTTCTTCTGAAGTCAAACTAAGGAATTCTTAATTTCTCTTTAGCTTTAATTGAATCTTGCTATTTCTTATGTTCCATATCATTTTAAATTTTAAAGATCCAACTAGTTCACCTATCTTGCCCTATGAAGACTTTAAAATTTGATACAGATACATGTTTATTTTATATACTCCATATCCCAATGGAAGTATAAGCATTCAATCAACCCAATCAATCAAATCAATTACAAAAAAATCAAACAAACAATTACACATTCATAAATAGCCTAAAATTTACAGAAAACAAAGTTAAATCAGACAGAGAGATCCCTCTCTAAGCTTAGAAGGGCTAGCTTCTAGACTTAGAAGCATTTTTTATGTTACCTATGTTTTTTCTCCCACAAACTCGAAAATTACAGAGCGATAACACTACTAAACCATGAAAATTATCACATAACATTTGAATACTTCATAATATTAGAAAATTATAGTAATACAAATTACAATGGGGTATCATACATTTGAATGAGAGAAATGATCCCATCATTTTCCATGGTGTATTAGCCAACTAGCCAAAGTACAATTAGCATAAAGTGTTCAGGAAGGTATCAAAGAGGAATAGAATTAAAAATAAACAACATCCAATTGAAAAAATAGTGTATAGGGAACCATCTTCAAGGTACCAACATAATAAAATCAAAGTAAAAATATAGAAACAATAGAATCCTCCATAATCAGTAGCAACTCTTTATATAACTTTAGTATTCAACATCACACTCTTGGAAATATTCAGCTAGCTCACCTAACCAACTCACCTGATGAGATATCCATGTACATGTCGAGCCACAACCTATTGCTTAACCATACTAGGACAAATTTCAACTAACTACCTACCCACACTGAACTAACTCATACAACTCGAGAGTCCAATATTCATGACCTCATATTTCAGTTATGTCATGGTTGTTGTAGATTCCAATGCATATATGCATGTTTTTTTGGAAATATTCACAGTATTCCTAGCTACTTATGTGTTTTGCATGGTGTCCACCAGTCTTTGTTGTGTTCAGTATTATCTATTTCCTCCTTACCGTATGGTTTATCCATACTTAGCCAAAATTTCAATTTGTTTTCCTTTTTCCACCTTGGCTCCAATAGAATGTATGGGGAGACTTTGATTAGCTTGATAAATTGTTTGATTATTTTATATATATAATAGAGGATCGCATTGTTATGGATCTTGAATCTATTAAATTAATACATACTTGAAGGAACAATAGGATAGGGAAAGGTGGAATCTCCAAAAGACAACAAATTTTCTATTTATGATTCTTTGCTCCAAGAGGTATATATAGTGCGGTCTCGAGTGGAATTTATAGGAGGTTTAAATCAATCTCCTATTCCCATTCAAATGAAAAATTATGTTGACAAGGAAATAAGTTATTTTAAATTCAATTTGTTTTGTTTGGAGGTGGAGAACTTTCAAGCCCCAATGAGGTGAGAATGGATTGAATACCATAGGAATGTGGGGGGTGGGGGATATTCTATTTTATTTTGTAGACCTCTAAATAATTTGAAAAGAGTATTTTTCTCATAGGATAGAGAAAAAAGGAATTTATGGAAAAAAATATAAAGATAGTGAACAAGGAAATTCCTAATATCTATGACTAAAATGAAGAGTATATTTAGGGAAGAGGAGAATTCTAGAATAATTGAGCTCAATAAGAAAAATATAAAGTTGTTAGAATGGAGATAATTCAAGTGGAGAATGAATCATCATTAGTAGTGTGGCTTGAAAGAGGTTATCAAAATATGAATTTCCCTCATAACTACACTAATTAAAGGAAGAGGGTTAACACTATCTAGGATATGTAGAATGATGATGGGGTCACAATTAGGAGCATTCCTAATATTGTAGATCTAGGGGTTAAACACTTTAAATATATTTATATAATTCCAAAGAGCATAAATATGTAGGAATCCCAAGGTTCACTATTTACTTTTCTAATTCTTTTTAGAGGAAAAAAATAGTATGATTATGGAGGAGGTTGTTCAGTGGTATAAATGAAATATTTATATGCCAACATTTAATATGTGAATCCAGGTTGCGTAAACTTAGGGGCACAACACAATAAATTCTAGAAGAAGACCTCGAGGATCTGTGAAATATAAATTGAGCTCTTGCAAACAATTAAAATGTATCACTCAAGAAAAAAATACTTTATAAAGTAAGAAAACACGGAGTTAAACTACTCCTGACTCCTATTCTGGTTTGAGTGACTCCTGAATAAATTTTACCTCAGTTGTCTAGGGGACAAGGGGATGTAGGCTTCATTGAAAATGACAATCTATTATGGAAGAAAAAAGGGCAATTATGTTTCACAGTCTCTCAAAAGATTACTTTCTATGTTGCAGCGAAGGAAAGAATGTAATGGAACCAAACAAGGAAAATTCATTCTCTACCAATTAAAATCTTACCCTGATCTTAGAAAATCATTAAATACTTTATTTTTAGCACAGATATGTTCTATATTATATTGCTAAAAAAATATTCAATTGTGATGAAAAAAATATCAATCATAACCTTTGACCAAATGCATTCTCAAAGAGTCTTGTGGACACTTAACTTTGCCAATAAAACAAGATTATGATCTCTCCACATGATGATCTTGGCATTTGAACCGAATATTAATATTACAGGAATAAATAGTGTTTTCTCAAAACCCAAGGATTAGTTTCATATTTGCAATAATGTTTTAAGGTGTTCATGAATGCTCAAATAACACATGATAAACCAAATCAACCATAGCTCTTAATAATCATACTTATACTTCCTTAATAAGAAAATGTTGTCTCCATCATTGAATCCTGAAATTAAATATAATTATACAAAAAATAAGATTAGTGTAAATAACACACTGAGATTTAATATAAATGAGATACGTAATAAGAAAACCCTCAATTTCGATAATCTGCCTTCTCGATCTAATTCTACATGTAGGGTATTTTTGTATTGAGAACGATGATGCATTCTAAGGAAACAACCATATCATCTTACTCGTCAATCAAACTCAAGTGGTTCAACATCAAATCATGAAGAAGAGTTATGGAATGAAATTACAAACCTCTACCAAATAATACTTTAACACTAGGCATTTATCAAACAAAATATGGAAAATACTAAGAGGTATGGAGCAATGGACTAGCTGGTGGGCCCAAACTACCTAACTTGTTGCCCTGGAAAAAAATTAAATCACAATCCCAGAAGACTTAAAAACGATAAAAATTAATTAGATTCCATTCTGTATTAATTTGAAGTCCTTCTAAATTAGTGTAATATAACACAAATCTTGGCTCCAGTGGTCCCCTCTGGGGATCATCCCACTGGACAAACGGTCTCTTTTTTTAACTCCCTTTATTTCATATTAAATTCATCCCCTTTAGAGTACAAGGTCTTCCTATTTATAACATCAGTGTATCCTAATTATCTGGATTGAAGGTTAAACAACGCATACAATTTTATAGTTTTAAAACGATTCCTGAACCAAAATAAGGAGTTTACTTATTTGATTGGATTTCCATCAATCCTGAGGTTCCATATAAACACAGTGACTGGTACAAAATCATGAAATTATAATCATATTATCCATGGGAATAATGCACTATTGATAAATCTTATGACTTATAGCAAAAAATTTGATCAAATTCTTCACCCTCACTTTGTGTGTTGTCTTGAATACCTAGGTGCAATTAAGGAAACACAACACCATATTGAGCCTTTGCTTCACAAAACCCATATGCTTGTTTCTTGTCATGGAAGCTGGATATATGAAAACCTTGGAGATGGGAGCACGAAATGTATTTCATGAACAAGAACTATACTGTTGGAACAAAACATGTGTCACTGGAACAGGAACTGTACACTTGTCACAAGGATAACCTGTTATTAGTGACATTCTCACACATATCTCTTCAAATCACTAGAGAAAAGGAAATTCATATAATGATAGCATTTTACCTCTTAATTCCTTTATAATAGTCCAAAAATGTCTAGAAAATGATGATAATAACTACAAAATCCACGTGAAGGAATAAGAGATCCTTGGAAAAATATGTAAAAATCTAGGAAAAATAGAGGCTCAACACTCCCCCACACTGATCTCCTTGCATGTCCTCATGCAATCCAAACCATATGATAGAGACCAAAATTTTCAAAAATACAAGGTTGTGACAGAGAGCCCTACTGCATTGATTGAAATATTCAAGTTCCTTCCTCCCATGTTTCTGGTCATTTTAATCTCCATTTTTTAAATCTTGTTATGAGCAGAATATTGTTTAGCTTGTTTGATCTAGTTCTTGGCGAGCTTCTGTAATTTCTTGTTTTGAACACTCAGGTTGTTTTTTTACCTGCATTTTCATATTGAGTGCCCTCAAAATTCATTCTCTTCTTCAATAACAATAAGCTCTCATATATTCCTTTTCAATCTCTTTATTGTCTTATCCTTCTTTCTTAATATGTGCCCATCAATGGCGTCTCTTGGTTTTTGTTGATTGGTGGAATAAATATCAACACTTTCCACTATGGGAGGTGTTAATTTTTGTGAGTCACCAATGATAAAATGTGATATTTCCATGTGATTGATAAGGTCTTAGGGTCAAATGGTTAATTTGACATTTCTCTATTTTCATATGGTCATTGGTTATTTTCTAGGTCAGTGCTACTCCCTCCACTTGCTCATGGTCATCATCACTCATCAAGGTCATGTCATCATTTAGGTATTCTAAGTCATCACAATAGTTAATGTGCCATATTATAGGTCATGGTCTAGGATTTTCATTTGATTATCATCATAATGTCAGTCATAAAAAACAAAAGGGAATCATGTCCATCATTTAGGTCACCATCATGCGATTTAGCAAATTAGGAAATAAAGTAAAAAGAAAAGGTAACATTACCACTTGAATAAATTATGTTGCATGTCAAATCATTCAAAAATAATTCTCTCAATTACATGATGTCACTCCACCAAAATCGAGTTTTTGAGTTATAAAGGGACATCAAGGTGTTTCAACAATTCATTCCATCCTTCCAAGTTTTAAATATATCCTCTCTTGCACTCCAAAACTCGCTACAACCATCAAAATGTTTAAATACATCATCAAATTGCTCCATTCATCAAGTTGTTGTGTTTCTGATGCGTTTCTAGAGGGTGTTGCACTTTTGTTTTGGAGATATAAGAAGGGAAAGAACAGATGCAAATTCTATTTCATTGTTTCAAACATCTTCAAAGAAGTAAGTGAGGATCTCACACACACTTCCTTCAGTCAAATTTCTCTAGCAAATTGATTAAATCCTCCTCTAGGGTTATTTATTGTGTTTATGCTACATTTTAAAGTTTTTGTGGTCTTTGTTTCATTCCAAGGATAATTCCCCTAGTTTTTTACCCTAAATACCCTTTTATAAACCTAATAAACTCTCCCCAACCATTTTCCATACTTATTTTCCTCATCTCCTCATTTTTCCCTAAAAACCCAAGCCCTCACTGTGCTTTTGTTGTGTTTATGGGTTTTCCCTATATTTTTCATTTTCCCCCTTATTCCCTCACTCATTCTAAGAAATTTCACAACCCTTGTATTCCTAACATCTACCCTTACCCCCCAATTTTTTCCTAGAATTTTCTCTAACTCCTATCCCCTCCATTTCCATCCCTAAACTAACTTCTCTTTTTTCCCTATTTTGAAGCCCTAAACCCCTACCCTTTCCCCTATCAAACAAGGGTTTTCAGTAAAGCAAAGCCAACAGCGTGGCCAATGAAAATAAGAAACACAAGAAGGGGGACAGGCCTCAAGATATGAACTAACTAATACATACGAGATCAATGCTTTAAAGTTCATCAAGAGTTCATTTGGACAAGTAGGTTTCCTATGGTTTTGTGAGAAAGTACAAGAGGTGGGCTACCATTGTAACTGACTAGTCTATTTGCCACCAGTTTTAAGAGGAACAAGACCAGCATAGCGGGGATGGAATTCTTAGTATTAGAATAGGCCATATCTTCAGCCACTGGTATCCCTAACCAAGGAGAAATTTGGTTTAAGGGGATGGATTTGGACATAGAAAATTATAAATTGTTCCTAAAACCACAGTATAAGGAAGATCCCTCTCACACTTTCCCTTGCAGGAAATTACTAGATAAATATACTCCTTTAATGAGGATGATTATGAAATATTTCACTTGTGAAGGAAAATTTAGTAGGTTGTATCAGTATCACATAAGGTTGTTGATGCACTTCACTTCCATTAAACCACTAAATCTACCCAATTACTTGTTCAGAAGCCTGGTTAATATGATTAAGAAAAGTGTAGACTAAAGGGAGATACCATCAAGCAAGCTTGTTTCATCATGCTTTGATCAAATTCATAGTTCTCCATCATCTCACATAGATCAACATGCCATGAGAGACCTTCTTGGAGGCAGTTGCTCTTATACCTACCTCAAGTTAGCCAAAGAGCCCAAGTGTTCCTTCATCATCTAGACCAAAAGAGGTAGGCTCATCAAACAAGCCATCAATAACACAGACACAACCTAGAGAAAAAATTTAAAAAACCTATAGCAGAGATAAGAGGTTGATGTTTTCCCCTAATATTGAAAATTATATGCCTACACCTAGTCCTATAACTAGGTTTCATGTTAAGAAACTACATAAGGAGGTTGTCCGTGAAAAATAAGTGCAGGTTGAATATATAAGAGAGAAATCACCTAGAGATAGAGATTATGCACCTTTGCGGCATGAGGAAGAGATACCTCCTGAAATTGAAATGATAGACCTAGAAGAAGAGAAGCATGAAGATAAGCCATCAAAATACATCATCAAAGAGAAAGAGGCATAGATCAGGGAGCTCAAAGATGATCTTTCTAAGGCCAATTTCATGGCGGCTTTCTTGCTGCGAGAGAATAGGAAGCTCAAACAAAACCTATTGTTACAAAGAAAACCACAAGGAAACCATCCACCATCCAACAAAGCTGATGTTGTGGTATAAAATGATAATGGTAAGGCCATAATTGATGTGGAGAAATTAGAAGACAAATACATTCATGTACATCCAAGACGGCCTAAACCTAGAGAAGAGGTAAGAAGAGAAAAACATGAAAAAGAGCCATCTCCCCCTCAAGCCCATAAAAACATCAATGCCATCATAGTTGTTGAAGTTGAAGAATACATGGAATTATGGCTTGGGGTAGTAAATTAACACCTAAAGAAGCTATTGAAGAAGGTAAATAGAGACACTGTCACATAGAGGCTCATGGCAAGGCACTACTACTATAGAAACACTATTTACAAAATTAGGGTTAAGAACATGAAGAAAAATCTTAAGAAGACCCTAGCCAAGCTCAAGAAAAGAGATAATTTGGATATATTGGCTGATGCATCCTTAGTTGCTTGAAGGAATGACAAAAAAGTGGAAAAGGAAAGAAATATTGGCAAACTTTTGAAACTTTTTGGGTCTTTTGTCACACATGAAAAACTATTGCATAGAAACACGGTGTGTGCTCGCTGCGTTTTTTCCCAAAGGCTCCAAATGAATATTGAAAAGTATTTGGAGGTGTATTTTGGTTATTATATTCCAAAAATATACTCGGGTTTACTTTTCAATTCATGGATTTTTAGAAAAAGGTCAAAAACCACCTATTTTCAACCCTTCTGCTACTGTTTTGGGCCACTTGCTGCGCTTCTGGAGTAGTTGTGTTCTAATCAGTTTTGAGGTGTGTTGGAGATGTATTTTTGGTGACTTGAAGTTTTAGAGGTATATTAGACATCCTAAGCTACATGTACCATCCTTCATCAAAGTTCAAATATCCATCAAATTCATCAAAACATCTTTCCAAAGTTCAATGCGCTTCTGCTGCCAGACGTTGCGCTTATGTAATTTTTCGGTGTGTTTTGGGGTTTGAGGATTTTCCTTGAAACGTGGAGGTCAAAATTAAAAATGGTCGACGTAATAGTTGGCTCATGATTTTTTTGATGGTTTATAGGTTTATTTATGGTCATATTTGTTAAACAATCTTATGTTTAATGACTTGAGAGAAAAACTCAACTTGTTAGCTAAAAAAGGGGAAAGTTGTTTCTAACTCCCTTAGAATTAAGCCATGAGTCACTAGGCGCATTAATTAGTTTTTTGGATTAGGATTCAACCCCTAGAGGTGGAATCTTGTTTATTTTCTATATATACTCAAAATTAAGTCATTGAGAGGGTTGGATATATGAAGTTCTCACTCTTTGGCACTAGTGTATTTGACAATTTGCAGAAGATATTTACAAGAAGTTGCAGCTATTTTTATGGGATTCATGTGTTGTGTTCAATGGAATTTTTTTCTCTAGTGTTTCTTATGCATGTGATGATTAATTATTTCTATCATCCATCTACTTTCTTCCTATTCTTTATCTTTTAATTTTTGAAACAGAAACCATTCTTTTATACTCTATTTTTGTTTAAGATAAGCATCTAAGTGTTTCATCTTCTGAAATAAGTGAATTCATTATGCTCACTTAATTTATATGTTTTCCTCCTTACCATAATACAATGAAAAATTAATTTTTTCAATGAGTCACATCTACCTAACATCATACTATTTCTGCAGCTGAACTTTTTAGGATATCTTGCCTAGTTTCCAACCTGGTGCTTCTTTGTCCAGCAAACCCTTATCAAACCTAAATAAAAAAACCCTAAGGAGCTTATAACTAGCCTAAAATCCTTATTCTCTAGTCATCTCCATAGACTTTGAGCTTAACATAGAGAGAGCCATCTCTGATTTGGTAGGGATAACTACCAAATTGAAATTTGGTATGTGGTTACCTCTTCGGTTTCCTTTCTCAGCCTTGGGAAATGAAGGAGCCCTAACACGAGGATCAAATGGAAAATAAAACCCTAAATTTACCTTTTCCATAGGAGTTTTGAATTGATTTTTTTCTTCTACGGGACTTTTAATTTGATCTATATTTATAGCAGGATATTTGACCTGATTAGCTACTGGATTCTTGATTTGAGACATGAATTTCACAGTAAATTCTTCAAACCGCCGAATTTTATCTTCCCATTTATCAGTGGCACCTGCGTTTTCCATGAGAGCCTCTTCTCCCTCTTGTTCTGAATCCAAATTGATTGTTTGAGGCTCTATGTTTTTGGTTGGATGTCGGTTATTTTTCATCATACTTGTAATACTTCATCCAATGACACAGGTTTGAGGTTCAAATGGTGGGTTTGCACAGGTTTCCATTTTCCTCTTTCTCGAATTTTTAGGGTACGAGGAGAAGATGTTTCCCACTTTATTCCCCTTTGGAGTATTATCTCCCTCACGCATTTCATCTTGAAATTGGGTGTTTGGTTTTTCGATGACTGTTATAAACCCATTCCATTGAAAAAAAACCATCCGAAATATCATTTATTATACCTATATCATCCATAATCATTATTATAATAATCTCATAATGGTAAAGGATAGTCCTAGGGTTTTTAACAGCTTCTAACATCTTTTGTAGACTCTTTAAAAAAAAAAGGGACATTAATCTTATGTTCTCTAGTAAAATGTAGTAACAACCCAATATGATACAGAAAATTTGTTGCATACCTGCCTTCACAAGTCAAATATTTATGAAGGATGAATAGAGGGCTACGTAATTTATCTTTAATCCAGGAATGTGATATTCCTTTCACCCAACTAACTTCATGGTGTACTTTTTTGAGAAATTGCATGCTCAGTTGTTTCTATATGCTTTTATTCTTGAACCATTTAATCCCTTAGAAGGGTAATATAGTGGGTCAAGTGATATTATTCTCCTTCACAGTCATAAACAGATCTCCAATTCGAGTTATTTTTTCCATAGAACCCTCGTGAAAACTGCAACGCAGCCTCATCTTCGGACCCCTGAAACTCAGCCAGGAATTCATGCCATCCTTCCTTTACCAATTTCTGCTTTCATGTATTATATTTGGGAGTTTTCTTGTGATCCTCTATGGATGATGGCTCATTATAATCATACTTCAATTTCTTCATGGCTTTGAGAATTTCAACATGATATGCAATTAGGGGTGGACAAGATAAAAAAACTAAACTCAACATGCTCTAGTGATGTACTTAAATAGCATATGGAATCAAATGGTTAAAAAACTGGGCAATTTGATCCATATTTCTCTTTAAGTGACATAACTATTTATGATGAGTGTTTGATAAGATCCTAACGTCAGTTTTATGGAACTAGTACGTGAGGGAAGAATGTAATTATCATAGGGAATGACAATGGTGTGGTTGTAGGAATCAGTTTCATCATAAAAGAGATTGCAGATAAACCATTCATAATTACCTTAATCAATCAGTGTTGGATCAATGTGCATGGGAAATACCATGATAATTGGACATACTTTCCAAGGATGTATAAAAAACCATGGTTACAAGGTCAGGGCACTCCTAACACGGAAACTTGGCATCAATGTTTCAGACACATAAAAATATATGCTCATATATTAAATATACCATTGTCTTTCCATTGAAAATACAACGCGTGGAGTACCTTGCCATGACATATGACAAGAGCATCAATGCAAAATCATGGAAGATAGTAGGGATTAATGGAAACAATTGACAAAAATATCTCTAGCAAGGAGATATTAAGGCACCTAATACATTAAGAATCATTTAAAGTATTTATAAAGTCTACAACAACATCATCATAGTACCAACTAAACCATGCTATAGTCCTTATGAAAGAATCGAGTGCAATAATGATAAAATTATTAGGGGTGGGAATATCTGATGTGAAAGGATGGCCAACAACAATACTGACATTTTATTTTTATAAATAAATTCAAGGTATTCAAAATCAGGTGCAAATTAGATCATCTGGAAAGAGGTAATTGTGCAAAACATTGTGTCATAAAAAACGTATAGATCAACTCCCCTTACATCATTAAGATGAATAATGCATACCTATTGTCTTGTATTAAATAAACTTCCTAATAGATTTTTTTCATAATTCCATTGTTTTTTCCCTGAAATTAGAGACTTATTAACATCAATTATTAAAAAAATATCTCCACTAGAAGAGTGAAATTTCAAGAAAATTGCCAAAATGTTCCTTCACTTATTATACAAATCCTGCACCCAGACCATGTAGTGATTATTAGAGGAATCTGCAATAAAAACACATTGTTGTCTATCAAACGCATTATGAGTAATAATTAGTAAGTAATTCATCACTCTAAATACCTTGTTATGGATAAAAGTGAGTTATGATGTCAGAAAAGGAGAACATAAAATAGAACAAGATGACACCTTCCTGGAGAGATCAGAAAATTATTTATTTTCCATTCTAAACCTTGTTTTCACCTAGGTGTAGTAATAAAGTTCGCCTTATTCTGGCACAAAGAATTACCTCCACTAAGGGTACCACATCCATTAAAAGTTTTCTTATTTTTGAAGAATAGAACTCCAAAGCATTATGCCCAAAATATCTTAAATCCATTCTCCAAGAGATAAGATGATGAGTTTAAGGGAAAGGAAAATACGACCATGTAAATCATAGTGTGAAATTAATTTTAACACCATAAACATGGCCACTGCTTCGTGCAAGCATCTATAGCCTCGGCAGGGGTGTCTTTTAACCCAAGGAAATGCATGTGTCCCACCTACTAGATATAGATTCAGAGTTATCTATTTGGTTTATAAATTAAATGAAGGACTTGTCCTTGCTTGGTAACCATCTAATGGCAGTGCCATTCACAAGAAATAACAATTCTAAATAGGTCAGGTCATGGTGACACCTCATTTCCTCCATATTTTTATCTGAAAGCCATTACCTTGTCTTGGTGACCAGTAGTGGTAATTCCATTCATGTTAGGTCCTTTGATCATGGTAGGTCATCTCACAATGAGACCTCCTATCCTTCAATCAATATTTCTATGTAAAATTTGATTATGATTATCTTTAAAGGTTACTTAATAAGTGGGGAGAAAGATCTACTCCTTAATAGTACGAGATGGTGTGGAAAGTTTTTAATGAATAATCCTTACTAGTTAGTCCCTCTACCCTAAAGACTCATTTTAAATAAGACATCTCAGATAATGACTAAAATATTCCTCGAGTTAATGATGCTATGATTCTCATGAGAGCTCATTATGGTTTTACAGGAGTGGTCGCCATAGGAGGTTTTTCAATAATACCTTTTAAGAGAAAATTTTAAAAAATGTTTCTCAGATAATAACTCATTAGAGTGACTAAACCAAAAAATTAATCATGGTTTCTTTTGCAAAATCATGAGGTATTAGAGTTAATCATACTCAAGAAGACTTACCACATATGTGTGAGTTAACAACCAATGGGAATCAAAATCGGTTTCAGTAGCTATGCTTTGGGAGTTGTAGCCCTAATAGCATTGTTGTAACATCTTTATTCATGATAATGAATGCATTGATTTATTCATTTATTCCTTCAATCCTACCCTATCTTAAGAAGTGGAAGAATTCCTTTTAATTATAGGAGTACTTCCAATGCAACCATGTACATAAAAAAAGGACAATCCTACTGATGTTTAAAATTCAAAAGTATATTTGATAAAATACCAGAACATGAGGAACCAATTGCATTAACTGATATGATTCCATGAATTGTCGAATAATAAAGGAGTGGGTGCCGAAAATCATCTAAAATCAAGATTCAATGGGATAAACATATTCTCAGTCATCTTATTCATAAGTAACATTTGATGCATCTTCCTTTATTATGTCATGCAAATCTTCCAAGTTTCTCTGATTGTATCCTAAAGTGAAAGTTGGATAAGATGATAAATATGGTTGATTTTCTTTAATATTTTCTTCTGATGATCTATCCTCATCAAACATGATCCATAGCTCTTCAGTTTCCCCAAGAAAATCTTCTGGATCTTCATGAGTCACTACTTCCAGAGGAATAGATCTATTTCTAATTGCTGCCAAAATATGTTCTTCCTAAGAAGTAGAGATCCCAATTGCTGCTAGGATTTGAGATAGTTATTGGAGTAGTATCAAACTACTTGGAATTTTTCCTGCTATATGGTAAATCTTGTTAGCACATGGATTAGAGCGGGGGGTCCTTACAGCACCAAAAAACTATAAAATCACACTAACTGAAAAAAAAAAAAAAATTCAGTTTAAAGGAAACAAACCAGGCTTGTGAGCTCTCTGGGAATATTGTCTAGTATGCTTCAACAAGAAAGAGAATCACACTAAAATCTTATTTGAAGTAAAGGAATCAAGCCAAACATCCACAAAAAAACTCATTTTCGGTAAAGGAAAACAAACCTAGCATCAAAAAACTCATTTGTAGTAAAGGGAAAAAAACCAAGCATAAAAAAAAAAATCATTTGCAAAGAAAATGGAAAAATATGCAACATAATAGATCACCAAGACCCTATCCTTTAAGCACCTCCCTGACAACGACGCCAAAATGTCAAATGGTATAAATGCAAAATTTATATAGCAATGTTTAATATGAAAATATGGGTTGCATAAACTTAGAGGCGCAACACAATAAATTCTAGAAGAAGATCACATGGACCTATGAAATAGAAATCAAGATCTTGCAAACAATTCAAATGTATCACTCAGGAAACAAGACTTTTTGAAGTAAGGAAAATACACAATCAACCTACTCCTAGCTCCCCTTCTAGGTTGAGTGTCTCCTGCAGAAAGTTTACCTCAGTTTACCACAGTTGTCCCTGATCTTAGAAAATCATTAAATACTTTCTTTTCAGCACAGAGATGTTCTATATTATATTGCTAAAACAATATTCAATTGTGATGAAAAAAAATCAAACATAAACTTTGACCAGAGGCACCCTCAAAGAGTTTTGTGGACACTTCACTTTTCCAATAAAACAAGATTACGATCTCTCCTCATGTTGATCTTGGCATTTGAACTGAATATTAATATTACACGAATAAATATTGTTTTCTCAAAACCCAAGGATCAGTTTCATATCTGTGATAATGTTTTAAGGTGTTCATGAATGCTCAAATAATATGTGATAAACCAAATCAACCAGAAATCTTAATAATCATACCTATACTTCCTTAATGAGAAATGTTTTCTTCACCATTGAATCCTAAAAGTAAATCTCATTATACAACAAATAAGATTAGGGTAAATAACACACTCAGCTTTAAAATAAATGAGATATGTAATAAGAAAACACTCAATTTCGATACTTTGTCTTCTCGATCTCAATCTACATGTAGGGTCTTATTGTATTGAGCATGATGATGCATTCTAAGGAAACAACCATATCAGCTTACTCAACAATAAAACTCAAGTGATTCAACAACAAAGCATGAACAAGAGCTATGGAATGAAATTACAAACCTCTACCAAATAATAATTTCACACTATGCATTTATCAAACAAAATACAGAAAATGCTAAGAGGTATGGGGCAACATATTGGTTGGTGGGACCAAACCACCGAGTTTTTTTCCCTGGTAAAAATTAAATCACAATCCTAGAAGACTTAAAAATGATAAACATGAAGCATATGATATTTTTTATTAATTTTAAGTCTTGTTACATCAGCGTAAGATAACACAGAACTTGGCTCCAGTGGTCCCCTCTAGGGATCATCCCACTGGACACACAATATCATTTCTTAACTCCCTTTCTTGCCTATCAAATTTGTCCCCTATACATTACAAGATATTCCTATTTATAACAACAGTGTCTCCTAATTATCTGTATCAAAGGTTAAGTAATGCATACAATTTTATAGTTTTAAACCGATTCCTGAACCAAAATAAGGAGTTTACTTATTTGGCTGGATTTCCATCAATCCTGAGGTTCCATATAAACATATTTACCATTACCAGATCATCAAATCCTCTTCATAGTATCCATGGTAATAACGCACTATTGATAAACCATATGACTTATAAAAAAAA
Source organism: Pinus albicaulis (assembly GCA_034641835.2). NCBI lineage: Eukaryota > Viridiplantae > Streptophyta > Pinopsida > Pinales > Pinaceae > Pinus > Pinus albicaulis. Next base: position 582,677,565 of record CM076581.1, read on the forward strand.
TTTGCTCGAATTCTTGACCCTCACTTTATGCGTTGTCTTGAAGACATGGGTGCGATTAAGGAAACACAACACCATCTTGAGCCTCTTCTTCACAAAAACCATATTCTCATTTCTTGGCATGGAAGTTGGATATATGAAAACCATGGAGATGGGAACAATAATTATATTTGCATGAACAAGAACTATACTGTTGGAACAGGAATTGTACACCTATCACAAGGATAACTTGTTATTAATCACATTCTCACACAAATCTCTTCAACTCATCATAACAAAGGAAACATCATTATAATGACAGCATGTTACCTATTAATTCCTTTATAATAGTCCAACAATGTACAAAAAAGGATGATACTAACTACAAAAACCAGGTGAAGACATAAAAAATCCTTGGAAAAATATGTAAAAATCTAGACAAAATGGAGGCTCAACAGAGGTTTCTCAGGAGTAATTAAAAACAATTATTGTTTCATTCAAAAATGATGAAATTCCAAGCCTATATGGGTGGGATATGGATTTTGTTTATTTATGTTATTACTTGTTTGAAGAATATTTCATGATATTCATTGAGGAGCTTGAGAGTAGTGGGAAGGTTTTAAAAGAATTTAACTCTACCTTTCTAGCACTAATTTCAAAAAAATATATAAGTAAAACTCCCTTGAGGATTTTGAACCAATTTCTTTGTGTAACTTTGTTTGTAAGACAATTTTAAATTTTAATCATAAGGATAAAATGTTTTAAATTTATGAGGTCATTTCTCTCGAGCAATTTGGGTTTGTACTAGGGAGGTAGAACTATGAGGAAATTTTTGTGGCCTAGGAGGGCCTTAATTCAACCAAATAAAAAAGCATCATATGATGTTTTTAAATCTATGTTTATTTAAGAAAAATAATAGAGATAAATTTCCATGTGTGTTCAAGTACTTTTGTAGTTAGATGGATTATGGGTTGCATTTTTTTATTTTATTTTTATTTTTAAGAAATGGTTATGATTTCGATTAATATATATCTAGTTTTAATGTCATAAAATTTACATCATTAATAAGTGTTGCATCTACAATGTTCAAAAAAAACAAAAAATACTTTATTTCCTTCAAGAATGGCTACCTAATACACTATTAATCTGATAGAGCCTATATATTCGCCAAAAAATCCTAAAATAGCTACATACTTGCAATACATAACTTAACAAATAGAATGTTTCATTAACCTACCTAAAAACACCTAAATCATAACTGGGCTCTTCTAGATTTTCTTCCATTTTCCTCAGTTGTGTTGGAGTAGCGACTGGGTCATCCTCCTCCACCTTAGCAACATTTTGATGCACCTCTTCCTCCACAACTGGAGACACCATCGAGTTTGTTCCCTCGTTCATGATTGGTTCAATTCAACATGCACCAATCCCTGAAGAAGCTTCTAAATTAACCAAGTGACACTCCATGGAGTCAGAGTTCAGCTGCAACCTTTCTACCTTTGTTCACAGAAGACCAACTTTCTGAGACAAATGGACTAATTGAGCCTCCACACTATAGATTACCATCACTTCCTTCTTGGCAATAAAGGTTAGTATATATTTTTTGGACGTCATATGATATTCCAACTGATTTGAAGAGTCATCCTTCTTAGATCCACGAGAATGTTCCATGACAAATTCGATCCCACAACACACCCTTAGTAATTTCAAGTTGAAAAATACTACTAAGGCTGGTGATGAAACAACATTGGACGAGCTCTTCTTATAGCCTATATCATCTGCCTCCATTTCATTAGTGTGTTTTTCATATTCATAGACAATATCTCCTATGTGCAGTCACAAAACCAAACATTTTAATACTTCATGTATTTCTCTACAAATTGCATCCATCTCCAGAACCAATCTATACCTATAGCATGCTTATATCTCATCGAAATCCATCTGAAATAACCTTTCCATGTTGTCATATTTAATGGATGTTTGGGCTTCGCTCCATCTATCCCTTCTAATACATGCCCACATATGGGAAGCCAACTTGACAACATGATTCAGATCCCGACAAAGTGACAAAGAAGATACAAGAATGGAAAATTGAGAAAGACTCAACTCCAGTTTTCCATAAGCCGATTAAGGGCCCTTATATCACAATTAAATTATAGCCAAAGTATTTGATGTATTTGATGTATTTTCTTGAAAAAGTTTTATATGTGCCATTTGAGTTGTCTAGGACGAATATCCCTTTTTTGAGAGTGGCTCCCTTATTTGCAAGCGCATCCGCAGTAGAGTTAATATTACGTTTGACATGGAATAACTCAACCTTCTTGAATTTTGGCAATTGCGGACATATTCTTTGCAGGATGGAGGAATGAGCCTACTTGTGATTCTCTTGAATTTTTCTCACTTGAAGAATGACAATCATAAAGTCTCCATATACCATCATTTGTAAAATTATCCTTGAAATAGACATATCTAGCCCTTGCCATAAGGCTAATAATTATGCTTGATTGTTGGTAACTTTTCCTAATCCCCATGAATATTGTATATGTTTTTTCATCAGAGCCAAATATGACCCCTCTCGCTCCTCCATCCCCTTATGGGTTGCATTTATTTACTAATATTTTTTATTCTCATAAATGGCTATTCTTGTCATTTTTTTAACCCTTCTAGGGGCCTAAGGCAATGGTTTCCCCTTTCCCCAATGCTTTTTGTTCTAGTGGTAGAAAATTTAAGTAGATTCATAAGGGATTGAAAGATATTGGACTTAATTTTTGCAGTTATAATTGTTGATAATTTGTTTTTAACCCATATGTTGTTCATGAATGATATACTACTCCATAAAAATGGTAATTGGAGAGATGCATCAAAATGAAAACAAATCCTTCCTATCTATAGTATTTCAATAGGTATGGAATTACATGCATAGATATATATTATTGTTTCTATGGTTTGGTCTATGGGAGTTTGAAGAAATATTGAAAAACTATTTTTCCATTTAAACATATTGATTTGATGGGGGATTTACATATTTGAGTTTTAATTTGAAGAGTAATAGCTTCAAAAATTCATATTGGGGGTGTTGGCTTCTACATAATATTAAAGGAAAAATTAAAACATGATATAATAGATATCTCTTGATTAGTGGGACATTGAACTTGAGTCACTTCAATTCTTGAATTTCTTCATTTTTTTTACCATCCTTTAGACATTGTTCCTAATGGTGTATTAGAGAAAGTTAGGTGCTTTGCTTCAAATTTCTAGGGAAAAGTCAAAAGAGAAGTGCGGGAATTCCATTGGTTTGTTAAAAGCCAAATGAGGCCAAGGGATATAGATTAGTTACCAGTGTTTGAAAATATAAAGGAGGCTAGGGGATGCGGATTAAAAAATATTTATCTATTTGTATCTTCTCTATTAGAAAATAATGTATGTATATCTCTTACTCATGAGAGTCTATGGAGAAAGATAATTGATTAGAAATGTTTCAAGCCAAGAACTTATTTGAATTGGATTGGAAATATGAGAAAATGCATAAAAATATTTTTATGCAATTCATGTCCCTTATCCTATCGCTTATTTTTACTAGGTAGCATTAGCATGGAGGGTAGGAATTAGTGAACAAGTCAACATTTATATGAATGATGTAATTTTGCATTGTAGTATGAGGGCCAATTTTTCTAACGTACATGCTTTCCTATAGGACATGGGTTATGAGATCCTAATCAAATAGGTGAACCCAATATACATTATATTTGGTTTCAAGGCTATATGCATGCACAAGATATTGACTTTGAAGGATAACAAGAAAATATATGGCAATCCCATATTAAAAACTTAAATGAAAATTCCATATCAGACAAGGATGGAGAGAATTTATTAGGTTAGGCTGATGAAAAATTTGGGGGTGTCTATTTTACACATGATATAGGCTATTGCTTTATGGATGTTTTTTTATTTTCATGACGCTAAATGGTGGTGGAAATAGGATTCGAAGCTAAAATCCCCAAATAAGAAATTTTTTTTATAGATATATCTAAATGATAAGGCTTTGGCATGAGATATATTACAGAAAAGATGTGATAGAGTCATGGAAAGGGATTTTTGTGCATATTTGAGTAAAACTATATTTCTCACATCCTTATCTCTTGTCCCTTTTTAGAATAGGTCTAAAAGTAAATAGAGTAGCTATCTAAGACTATAAATGTTTGAAATTCAAATTCCATGGAGATTTTTTCAAGACAATTGATCAGTAACCCATGTTTAAAAGAGCATAAATATATACCTTACCAAATATGTCAGGGCATATAGTTAGATAGGAGCTGGAAAATTTTTTAGGACAAGGTCATATTTCCCATTCAAATTATCTCTCAGGTAGGGGCTATGATTAATATTATATAGACAAGAAACACATAAGAACATAGAAAATCTCCACAAAATTGCTTCTTTATTATGATGGCTATTTTAAGTAAAATCAACTCCTTGACATGTGCACATAGCTACAGGTGGTTTGCACACTAAGCTGCATACTCGTCCAAGGTCTATGTGCACTCAATTGCAAATCCTTTCTGATTCGAATGGAAATTGGCATCTACCCATGGTATTCATTCCCCCATGGTATTTATCCACCCATGGTATTCATCCACCATGGAATCCACCCATGGTATTGTAAGTGGTATCGACCCATGGTATTTATCCACCCATAGTATTGTAAGTGACATCTACCCATGGTATTCATTCATCCAAGGTATTTACCCGCCAATGGAATTTACCTGTGGTATTGTAACTAAAAAAGGCTATAAGTAACAAGTCACATTTTGTAAAAGGACAATTTTTCTACCACAATGTAGCTTTTACAGTTATTCTCTATTTTAATTAAAAAAATATTTGTGGTTATTTTTACTATGTGTCCTCTCTTTTCTTCTACCATTTCAATTTTTTAGATCTTGGGGGTCTCCCCCCTGCCTCCAAGATCCATTTCAATTTTTTAGATCTTGGCGACCTCCCCCCAAGATCCATATCATTGGTATAAGATTCAGGTTATTACTCTATGGGAATTGTGGTTTGACGCATATTTCAGTTTTAAATTTTAGCAGAAAAATTCAACAAACTTCATGCATGTGCTGGGATATCCACAACGCACTTTCTTGAGAAAAGCAGGAAGATTTGTTTTTCAGTTTTTTTGCAAAATTTTTTTGGGTGGCGAGTTTGAAGATCATATCTGAAAATTTTGGTGAAAATTTTACAAAAACCAATAACATATATGGATTCCTTACAAAAACATACTCAAAATAAAAATAAAAATTGTCCGAATCGGAGTTCGGATGAAGGAGATATCGTTGATTTAAAATCGGTTTTTTTTTTTTTTTTTTTTTTCAGAGTTTTTATGACGACAGGATAGTTGCAGCACAAATATGATTCTCCATAGTGTCCAAATAAGGATTTGAATCACATGGGAAGTTGAATAATGATAATTCAATTTCCAAAAATAGGTTATAATAAATATTCTGAGTTATGTTGACCTAGTTATGCCCATTTTAATTCTCGAGCAGCATTCGAAGTGGGCTCCCTTTGGAGACGTGCCCTCCCACCTCGCTTTAGTAGGCACGCGCTTCACATTCATCAGTTTCCGAATAGCAACATTTGGCTTGGGTTTTTTGGAGACTTTCCCTCCCACCGCATGTTATGTAGGCACATGCTACTGCATCAACAATCAACATCACAGTTATGGGTCAACCACACAAAATCCTTGTCATAAAATCCATTTTCTAGGCCACACATTGTTAGTATCACAGTTGGTCAGAAGAAATATAGGGTATCTCTATCCTCAGATATTCGTTTTTCATGCTTATGGGTCATCCAAAAACCAACACTTCATCAAATTCCATTTGCTAGGCCGCACATTGTCAGTATCATAGTTGGTCACGAGCATTACAAGGTATCTCTATCCTCAGAGCTTCATTCATAATGGTTATGGATTAACCACAAAAAACTCTTCTCTTCAATGGCTCTTCATATTCAACACAAGATTCTTAGGATGGAACTTCACGCAATGGGGAACATTTCTTCTTAAAACGGGAGGAATGATCCGAATGGAAATTAGCATCTACCCATGGTATTCATTTACCCATGGTATTTATCCACCCATGTTACTCATCCACCATGGTATTGTAAGTGGCATCCAACCATGGTATTTATCCACCCATGGTATTGTAAGTGATATATATGCATGGTATTCATTCACCCATGGTATTTACCCACCCATGGAATTTACCCATGGTATTGTAATTAAAAAGGACTATAAGTAACAAGTCACATTTTGTAAAAGGACAGGTTGTCTACCAAAATGTATCTTTTACAGCTATTTTCTATTTTATATAAAAAAAATTACTTATGGTTATGTCTACTATGTGTCCTCTCTTTTCTACTGGAATTTCAAATTTTCAGATCTTGGGGGTCTCCCCCCCAAGATCCATTTCAATTTTAGATCTTGGGGGCCTTCCCCAAAGATCCAAATCACTTTCCTTCACTACAAAAGACAGATACAAAATATCCCTTAACCATATAAATTACAATCATGGAAAATTTTAGGGGCTAATATTCGCAGGTGGGATAATTTTCAATGGTTTTTCCAAAAAACATATTCGCCAATTTCCATTTTTTTATAAAAATGATTCACCCAAATTTTACAATATAAAATTATTTTATGTTAAAAATCGCCAAAATTATATAGAAAGTATATATAATATCATTATAAATTTGAATAATTTTACAAATACATCAATAAACATTTTATAGTTTGCATATTAGGGACTAGTGAGATTTGCCAATTTTTTAAACTTCAAGATCATTTTCCATACTTAAAATTTTCCCTACTTACAATCGGTATTGACATTGTCTAGCATTACATCCTTTTTAAAGTATTACATCAATACAAAGCCATGGTCTAAATGCCATGGGCTCTAAAAAATAGAAAATATAACCCAAACTCGTTACAACAAGGATGGGCTTCGACCCACCCCGAAGCCCCTAAGATATCGCGTAGTATATCCATAATACCTTGCTATGTTGTATACTTCGTTCTCTGTTCCTAACAATGTGGAGACTTAGCCAAAATTGAGGCCAAGTTGGGTTGCACCCAACAGGCCCCCAACACTCACATGTGACTTGTCATGAGTCAATTAGTTTCTTTTCCCTTTGATATTTGCTGCTATGTTGTTGTAGGCGTTGTTGAACTTCTACAACACCTCTGAAATCTCCTTCTCCTGACTATGGACTTCTTCCAATAATGCCTCTATGATTGGTCCTGTAGTCTTCTTCAAGGTTGCCTCTTCCTATTGTCGAAGCTCCTAGAGCTTCCTGTCCACCTGCTACGATAGCTGGAGAGCCTCATCCTTCCATTGTTGACTTCTCTCCATCAAAATTTTCTCTTTTTTCCTTAGTTCTTTGATCTGCTTCTAAATTGAATTGCTTTCATTGATCCTTGCGAGCTTCTACAAAACTTGAAAGTTCTTCATTTTTGTCTTGATTTCCTCCAACTGTTTATGATTTTTTTGGATATATTCCTCTATATTTTTTACATTTCGATCTTCTTGTAGCGAAGTCCAAATCTGCAAGGTTTCTTCCAGTAATACTTCGCACTGTGGCACTGTCCTAGAGATTCCTGCCACTGTAGCCTTTAGGTCGATCTCCCTCTGCTCCCATACTTCTAGTGGCGTGGTTAGCTAAAACTTCATTTGCAGCTCACTGATCTTGAGCTCATACTCAAATTGTAATTTTGCAGCCTTCTTCTTGGATTCCTTGACTGCAAGGTCAAGCTTCACGACCTTTTCATCTATTTTTTCCTCCTCGTGGCCATCCATGCCTGGAAATTCTCTACAAGTGGCTTCGATCACTTCTTTCAACCTTTGTTGTTGTTTTTATGCCTAGTCCTTTTCCTTTATTTCCTGGTCAAGCTATTTCTTCAGTGCAACTCACTCTTATTCTATGTGAATATTCAATTCCGATGTGCGTTTCTCCCGCTCATTTAGATCATTTATAATACCTTGTTGAAGGTCATACAATACCAAAATTGGCAGTGCTGCAATGTTTATATTAACCTTGTCCCAATTTTCTACTTTCTGCTTTGCTTCAATTGTGTCAAACTACAGAGCTCAAGCAAGTAGATACTCATCCCAAATATTGTTTCTATCAATCTTTCTTGTTGGAGTGCTTGGCTTATCAGAGTTGGTTGTCTAGCTTTCTATGCTAGAATCTTTAGCTCTGCAATTCTATGCTTAACACTTGTTAGGAGTACACTATAGCAATCCTTAATTCTGCCCCATGATTCCTTTGCCACTTCTTATAATTTTTTCTGATTTCATCTATGTCCACATCAGTAAGGACCAATGGAATTACACCCTTTGAATTATAATCCTTCTACTTCTTCTTACTCCTTGGGGAAAAAATTTTGTGCATCTTCCTTTTCCCTTATCGGTTGTTGTCTTCTTCTTGTCCCATTCATCGCCTCCAAGGATATTTGTGCCTCCAAGAGGATCTGGCTGACCCCCACCATGCCCTGACTTGTGATATTTCTGCTGCTCTTCTTTTTCCTTTCCTTTTCCGCTCAGGTATCCATGCTTTGATGTTTCTTCATTTGTCTGACTATCCCCCGAATCCTCCTTTGCCACAGTCATCCATTCTACGGGCCATTGTTGTATCAATGTAGCAAGATCATCTTCAATGACTAGGTATGGAAGAGGATTCCATGTCTTCATTGTATCCTTCTTGGCATGTACATATATTCTATGGAAATCCACCTTGAACTTTGCAACTACATTATATTGTTGGTACAAGCTTGGTGACAATTGAGGATGTTGGTTCACCACCATATGTAGATCCATGTGGTACAATACAAAGAAAACTTGGTTCTCCTGTGTTCTTGACTGCTCCGTAGTATGCCACAACGATGCATACTGCACTGCTTCGCACACATCTACTTCTACCATAGGAAACTATGATTCCTACTGTTCTTTCTATTCCATCAATGCGATGATTAAAATCATCCATGCGTAGAAAAAGGATAAACCTTTCTACTGGGCTTCACGAAAATCCTCCAGAAATTCCCTACACAGATTCCTAGCCTAGTTGTACTAGACCCCATTGTTTCATTGCGTAGCTAGTGAAATTACTGCTGTGGGGACTTTGTTAGCTCGACATTTCTGCATAATATTTCCAGCCAAGATATGTGTGGCGAAACATACTCTTTGGTCCTTGATCAAATTTTTATCGTAGCCTCTCTTTCCCTTGACCTGCTCGAACTTCTCCTTCATGTTTTGTGCTACTGCTTTGTCTTGATCCTTACCCACAAACTCTTCAGCGGGATCCCTTCATTGGAATGGTAATCTGGTAATTCTGGATATTAGCATATCATCAATGGGGATCCCTTCCCCAGCTAGAGGCATCCATCATGCAGCAGCATGAGCAATTGTCTTATGCAGATAGTTTTAATTGTACTTCTGCCTAAGTGCGGCACATAGAACATGTTGAGCAATCCAGACAGTTTCAACCCTCTTTCCTGCTTAATTGGCTCCAATTTTGTCACTCTATTCTCTGGATAGTGGACTATCTTTAATTATCTACTTAGCGTGAACTGTGGATACATTAGGATATTTCGAAACATAGGAAATAGTTGAGAATAACTTAGTGTAGTGTAGAGTTACGTAAAGTGTCTTTCTTTACTATGTACATTTGTAACTTATAATCTGACGGTCATGATTTGTAGTGATCCAACGTTTCACTCTCTCCTTGGTATTAACAACACTTGATCCGTGGCTTAACACCCGATTGCTCCATGATCTCTATTTAAAGAGCATGGAGGGTCATTTTTCCAGTAACCGTTTATGAGAGAAAAATATGTAATCTTTCTTTTATGTTAATAAATTTCCTGAAGTGGTCACGTTGGCTCAGGCCGTGGAATATTTCCTTATTCAAGGGTTTTAACCACGTGATAATATTGGTGTACTTATTTTTTATTTGTTTGTGAGCGGTGACCTTTAGTTTTTTATCTAAGGAACTTACCCTGTAAATTCCTACATGGTATCAAAGCTATTTTAAGGGCCGCATCCATTATTGATCCAAATTCGAAGCCAGTTTGACTGCATGCAACTACCGTTTTCTAGATCTACTATTTCTGAGCTTGGAGAACTTCTCTGTTGTGTCCGTAGCATCTTTTACAGTGAGGAACCCCTTTCGTTTCATCCAAAAAGGTTTCTAGTTGCCCAAGTTATGCCAGTTTAGATCTGGAGGTACAAAGTATCTATTTTGCAATTATATTTGTCAATAGTTCTGGTTATTTCAATTTTTAGTTTTTATTTATTTGCCGGATCTATACTCTCTTCTCTGTGTATGCTCTTTGATCTACACTGTGTGCAATCTCTATGCTATTTCCCCACGTCTTTGTGCGATCTCGGGAAATCATACAGAAAATAGACAGTTGCTCATATACAATCGGAAATATAACCTTTTGTCGTGTTGCTTGCATTCTCGTTTTTTTTTCAATAATAATAACACCGAAGTCTTAAAAAAAAAAAAAAAAAAAAAAAAACCCTCCTCCTTTCAAACAATTACAAAATCCTTTTACTATCTCACTTGGTAAGAAGTTAATTTATGAGAATAGAGGTCTTGGGTTCAAGTCTCTTTCTCAAGATTCTTTTTTAAAAGGTTTTTTGTTAAAGGGGCGGGATTCTTTTTTAAAAAATTGAACTTCATCGTCAAATCTCAAACTGTTCCCGTAACTATTTGGCATCTACAACTTAGTTTTTTCAAAAAGGCATAACTTCTTCATCCGAAAGTCAATTTTTGAGCCGTTTTTTTTTAATTGGCCTAAGTTTTCAAGATATTTCCATTGGAGCTATTATTTTTAGCCTTTTCCAGCTTCAGTTTTTTTTTAAATGGAAGTGCATGCCCGATTATTCTTAACATCACCAATTATTTCCAATGGCTACCTCACATGATAGATTTAATTAGAAGTAAAGGGCTTTATATAATAGCCACAGGACAATAAACTAAACCTTTTGATGATGATAAATTCGCTAAATGGGAAGATAAACAAGATCAGGTAAGAGGGTTGATAGGAATGTCCATTTCTCAACGTCTTCGATTTCATATCCTTGAAATTGACACCCCTGATGAAGCCCTGAAAAAGCTAAATATTGTTTTTTGCATTCAAAATCAAATCAAGACCCACCAACTTGAAAATGAGTTGCTTACTTTGGACCCCAATAGTTTCTCCTCTATTGAATATTTTTAGTCCAAATTCAAGACCCTTAGACTTATTTTAGAAGGTTTTAAGATCAAAAATGATGTTGGTAGCCTCATCTATTCCATTATTTCTAAGCTTGGCCCTACATACTCTTTAGGAACCGCCTACAAGAACCCCTCTTTTGCGATTCTTTGATAAGAGAACAAGAAAAACTCTTACACCTTTGGTCTTATCACTTCTAGAAATGCTTCTAAGAAAGCCTTAGCATCCCAAAAGAAACCATATCAAAAGAATCCCAGGAAGCAATATCCTAAAAAGTATGGTATGAAACCAAACAAGTGTCCTAAGAAATTTCAGCCACAAACTAAAAAAGAAACTCACCAAAATGATAAGGCAAATAAAAGCAAAGGGAAGAAGATATATAGACATTGAAAATTTTGTAATCGTGATGGCCATATAGAGTCCAAATGTTTTAGGAATATGGAAGCCTTAGAAGAACTAATGAAGAAGCACAATATCAATTTGGAGCACTCTTCACCTTCATCCTCAGGAATGAAACTTTTTGCTTATGGTTGTCAAGCATCAAGATATGGTTATGCATTAAATGTATCTTCTTCTTCACATTCTCATGAGTGGCTCATTGATTCTGGACCTTCTTACCACATGGCCAAAAATAAATCCATGTTTTCTTCTTTAAATGATTGTAACACCAAACATATTTATGTTGGTGATGATGGATATATTAGTGTTGTAGGATCTGAAACCATTCATCTAGATAATGGTCAGTTTAATGATGTACTATGTGTTCCTACCTTGTCATGCAACCTTCTATATGTTTATCAGATAACTCATTGAGGTGAAGGAAAATAGTAGAATTCTCACCTCATGATGTTGTAATCAAGGACCTAAAAGATCCTAGACATATTTTAGCTACTGGCATTAATGATGATTCCACAAGGTTGTATAATTTTGACAAATTTGGGTCATCATGTCTTCCCTCCATTTTTGTTGCTCATAATGATGAAGTGAGAAAACTTTGGCATGAGCGATTTGGTCACTTAAACTATCGCTCTCTTCAAACTCTATGTAAGGAAAATATGGTGACGGGTCTTCCTATGGTATCTTTCCAATATGGTGTTTGCTCTGGATATGTACTCGAAAAACATCATTGGGATAGTTTTGACAAACATGCCTCTTGGAAAACTTTAACCCCTTTGCAACTTGTGCACAGTGATTTATGTGGTCCACTTCCTATTGTTTCTTTCTCTGGTTGAAAGTACTTCTTAACTTCAATTGATTATTTTTCCATATGCACTTGGGTATACTTCTTAAAACTCAAGAGTGAAGTTTTTAGCATGTTCTTGGCCATTAAGGCCTTTGTTGAGAAACAATCTGGACATCCAATTCTTAAGTTAAGATCAGACAATGGAGGAGAATATGTTAACATTAAATTTATCAAATTTTTCACTGAGCATGGCATTCAATTGCAACATATTGTTCCATATACGCCACAACAAAATGGTGTCGCTGAAAGGAAGAATCGCACCTTAAAAGAAATGACTAATTGTATGCTTCAATCTAAAGGACCTGGTCTCAATTTTTAGGTAGAAGCAATTAACTGTGCAAATTACATAGTAAATCACACTCCCAATAAGGTTTTAAAGAATATAACTCTAGAAGAAGCTTGGAGCTCAATCAAACCAGATGTAATTCACTTTCGTGTTTTTTGGAAGTGATGCTTGGGCCCATATTCCAGATGAAAAACATAAAGCCTTAGAACCTAAGAGTGAAAAATGCATTTTTTTGGATATTCTGAATATGTCAAAGGATATAGACTTCTTCAACCAAAATCCAAAAATATAATCATTAGAAGAGATGTAAAATTTGATGAAAATATATCGACCTACAAGCCTAGTTCGGTAGGTGTGCCACCTTTGGCCTGCGAGCCTGATTCGGCATATGTGCCACCTCTCTCTATCTCTTCTATTTTTGACAACATTCCTTCTAGTTCAGATGATGAAAACAAGGATGATAATCCTCCTCCACCTCTTAAAGGTGTTCCTTCAGCTCCATAGCTTCCAAGATGAGTCCGCTCTACTCGGGGTGTAGCAGGTTATCTTGTAGGTGACCCTTCAGGTCGATGACATACATGTTCTCAGTTCCAAAGAGCCTCCTCCTTATTGGCTCAAGTTCTAGAAAATCCTGATCTAGAAACTTTTGAAGAAGCTTCCGGTCGTCCTGATTGGGATGAAGCTATGAATGAAAAATATCATTCCTTATTGGCAAACGATACTTGGAATCTTATTCCTCTTCCAAAAGGAAGAAAACTTGTCAGATGCAGATGGGTTACAAAACAAATTTTGGACCAAATGGAAAAGTGGATAGATATAAAGCTCGTCTTGTTGCTAAATTATTCTCACAAGTTGAAGGCATTGACTATACTGAAACCTTCTCCCCTATTGCCAAAATGAATTCTATCCACCTTGTTCTTTCCCTTGTTGCCTCCTTTAAATGGGAAGTCCATCAGATGGATGTTAAATCTGCCTTCTTACATGGAGATTTGCATGAAGAAATATACATGGAACAACCCCCTGGCTTTATCCAAAATGACTCTAGCCTTGTTTTTCACCTTAAGAAGTCTCTCTATGGTATCAAACAATGCCAAAATGGATATATTTCTATTAGATAATGGATTTTCTAGGTGTCATTCTGACAACACTATCTACACCAAGAAAGTGTGTAAGTCCTTCACCATCTGTGTTCTTTATGTTGATGATATTATCCTTACTGGTAGTGATCCCAACCATATAAACCATGTGAAGTCTAGCCTCAAAAAGGAGTTTGAAATGACAGACTTAGGACACTTGCATTATTTCCTTGGTCTTCAAGTCTTGAAATCTAAAGAAGGTATTACCCTCTCTCAGTCCAAGTATGCTTGTGATATTCTACACCACTTTCACATGGAAGATTGTAAGCCATATCCTTCTTCCTTTTAGTCTGGAGTCAAGATTTCAGTCACTTGTACTACCCCTGAAGTTGATGCTACCTTATACAATCAACTTGTTGGTAAACTTCTATTTCTAACCCATACTTGTCCTAACCTTTCCTTTGACATTGGTCTTTTCGCTCGGTTTATGCACCAACCTCATGAAATTCACTGGAAATCAGCTAAAATAATATTTCGATATATTCGAGATACAATTCAGTTTGAGATTCATTACAGTGAAGGATCATCTCCATTGTTTATTGGTTTCACTGATTCTGATTGGGCTGGTGACCCTGGTGATCGAAAGTCTACTGTAGGATATGTATTCACTCTTGGTTCAGGACCTATTACATGTTCTTGTAAGAAATAGAGTGCCATCTCTCTTTCTTCAATAGAGCAGAGTATCGTGGTGCAATTGAAGCCAACAAGGAAGCCATGTGGCTTCGTCAGATCCTGTCTAAATTTGGTCTTCATCGGCAGCATCTAACTACACTTTGGTGTGATAATCAGAGTTCCATTCAGATATCTAAAGATATAGTTCAACTTCAGTGTATGAAACACATTGAGCTCCACATGAACTTCATCAGAAAGCCCATTCATGATCGTGTTCTTGAAGTTCAGTATTTTCCAACCAATGATCAAGTAGCTGATATCTTTACAAAGGCTCTCACAGAAGTGAAGTTTACCAAACTTCGATCCATGCTTGGAGTTCAGGAAAGTTATCATTAAGGGGGGATAGGCTCTAATGCCTCCTTCCTTCTCTTATTGTGTCACCTTCGTAAATCCTTCAATTCTATCCCAATTTGTTCTTAAGGGGGGATGTTAGGATATTTCGACACATAGGAAATAGGCTCCTTTTGTGTCACCTTTTTAAATCCTTCAATCCTATCCCAAGTTGTTCTTAAGGGAGAATGTTAGGATATTATGACACATAGGAAATAATTAAGAATAAATTAGTCTAGTGTAGAGTTAGGTAAAGTGTGTTTCTTTACTTTGTACATTTGTAACTTATAATCTGACGGTTATGATTTGCATTGATCCGACGGTTCACTCTCTCCTCGGTATTAATGACACTTGATCCATGGCTTAACACTCGATTGGTCCATGATCTCTATTTAAAGAGCATGAAGGGTCATTTGTCTGGTAACCATTTATGAGAGAAACATATGTAAAATTTATTTTATATTAATAAATTTCCTGAAGTGGTCATGTTGGATCAAGCTATGGACTATTTCCCTCTTTGAGGGTGTACTGATTTGTGATTTGTTTGTGAGCGGTGACCTTTTGTTTTTGATCTAAGGAAATTACCCTATAAATTCCTACAAGATACTTGATCTGTTCATTGAAGTCTAAATCTGAAAAATTCAGCTGGGGAATTCTTCCTAGCAGCTCTCCCTCAAATAGTACTTTCTTTGACAACAATGGTGTGAATTTTCCATACTTCGCATCTTAAGATTCCTTCACAAGTTTAGCATCTGGTTTCCTCAGTGGAAATTATGGTGGTAGTGGTGACAAAATTGTTGTGCCCTCTTCCTCCATCTTTTTTTCTTCCTCTTTGCTATCTTTGACAAGTTGGGGTTTTGGTTGTAGCTTGGCGGGTTTCTTATATTGCTTCTTATTTGTTCTTTCTTCCTTATTCTGCTTCTTCGTGGTGATGTTCGGTGTGAAATAAGTGATTATGTAGTTGATGGCAATGTTCCAAGTGTAGTAGATGGTTATGTGGCTTCCATGATACCTTATATACATATCTTTTTAAATATGCAGATGACGTCTTCAATGTTCATGCAGGAGCACAACTTCTGTAGTCTCTCAACACTTAGCGATTTCTGAGCTCTCAAATAGAAAAGTGCCAAAATATTGGTGGGACGTGGCTTTTTATAGCATTCTTGATCTTCTAACCCCATCATTAGATCATATATTTTACGGATCTTGTTCATTAACTGCATATCTCTTCCTAGATCCTTACCATATTGTCTCCATAAATGCGATTTTCTGCTCCTCTAACAGCAAGTTTCCCCTTTAATGGTCATATTCTTCTGATGAAATTTGACGCACCAAATACTATGGTGAACAAACCTTCTTATGTCACGGATCCTACGAACTCTGACATAATCCAGACTGTAGCGAAGAAACTTCCTTCTTCGAAGCTCTTTTTCTACAGATTAGTTTACAGTCCATTTCCCACTTTCAACTACAGGTGGAACTAAGACTTTCCTCCTTTTTCTTCTTCATTGCAAAGTTGTAGGGGTAGGTTCATCCTTGTATAACTTCAAACTACTACCATTTACCATTCCATAAATAAATTCTCCATTTAACTTCTCCAATTGAACTCTGCCTCCATCAGTAATATGCTTTATAATATATGGGCCCAACCAATTCGTTTTGAATTTTCCTAGAAATTTTACAAACTTACTATCATAGAGGAGAACAAGGTCTCCTACCTTGAACTTATTATGTTTGATATGTCTGATCTGCCAAGCCTTCTCTCTTTATTTCTGCACTTGTTGATGGAATCCTGTTATAAATTTGTCTTCAACCAATTGTGACATTCTTTCCACCATTATTTTAGGGTCTGCCATGTCTGTGAATGTTTCAATTCCCAAGCTAGGCAAAATATAATCCATAGGCATCACAAATTATTGTCTATATACCAACCTGAAGGGTTGTTGACCTCTCAAATTCTTACATGTTGTCCTTTAAGCCCATCATACAGTTGGAATTCTGAGGTCCCAATCATCTTTATTCACATTTCATACTTTGGTGGGTGCAGTCTCCAAAATATTATTAAATGCTTCCATCATTCCATTGGCCCGAGGATGATAAGGAGTACTCTTCTAATCATAGACTTGGAACTCCTTAGTCAATTCTTCAATAGTCTTATTTAGGAAGTGTGATCCTTGGTCACCCATCAACATCTTTGAACACCCAAATCTAGACAATATGTATTCAAAAATCAACTCTATTGCATTATTTGTGTTGCAGTTCCTTACTGGTTGTGCTTCAGCCCATCTTATTAGATAACCAGTCACAGTTATTATGTACCTCGCACCAGTCTTCTTCTTAGGTGGATTGATAGGTCCAACAAAATCAATAGCTTATTTTTAAAAAACTTGCAATGTCACTTGTGGAACTAATGGCATTTCATCTCTTCTAGAAGGCTTCCCTGTTCTTTGACACACATCACATGCTCTAAAATAATCATTTTCATCCATATGTAGTGTCTGCCACTAGTTATCGCCTGATATGAACCTCAGGCTGAAAAAGGCAAATCAGGGTAACCTTTAAACCACGCTCAGCCTTGTATCTAGCCCTACAAGGTCAGGAGAGGGCTCTCTCCGTGAAAAGATATTCAACAAAGTATAATTATAAACTGAATTTAGGCAAGGTATAATAATAGGGAAAAATGTTTAAATGAATGAAATTTTTCAGGGATGTATGGAACAAATGGGACAGTTTGAATCGGGGAATAAAATCAGGGATACGGGTTATTTCATGGGGCAAGGTAGGAAGAAAAATTTAGCAATAAATTTTAAATAATTATGGAATGGAAAGACTGGTGAGGAGCTGAAAAAGGGCATGGGAGATGAATCCTTTTCAAACAGAAGAAAAACACAGAGTATTGAATGATTTCCCAAGGTAGAGCATAAAAATGGATTCTACCTATCTATATTGAAAGCATTCAACCAGAGATGTCTATGAATGAGTGGTACACATAACAAATTACACATGAACAAAAAGGAGAGATCAAATGCTAAAACTCATACCACATGGATCCCACAAATCAGAGTTGCATTCTTTATTAATTCCCTATCCAAAACTGCTTACAATGGAGCGTAGAGCGTCCTCCTGATTTTCCACACTATTCCCCTACTTACTGATTTTCAGACTGCTTTACAAATAATTCAAAATTACATTAAATAGACCAGAAGTGTGAGGGAATTAGATCCACAAAAAGAGGATTTGTTTGCCAGCTCAATAATTGAAGTCCGATCATAGAAAATAGAACCAACAATCTACTTCTGAAAATAGGGAACAACAATACATTTTGAGCCATCTGAAAATTCGTTGTTACACTGGATGAAAGAAAAATAGGAAATCTGAAAAACAGATTCCTATTTTACTGCTGCTATAGAAGTTTTCGTCTCATTTTAGCTCTCGGCCCTTTGACTGTTTCTTTCTATTTTTTCTTTGAAGAAAACTAACTTTTAATAAAATGCCTTTGAAACCATGGAAATGAAATTATGCCCTTTAGTGATGGGAAAAGCCCATTTTGAATGAGAAATATGGAAGGGAAAGGAGGTGGGGTCCAAAATTGCAATCGCAATCAGAATCAGGGTAGAGGGGATATAATATATAATAGAACATTTGAAAATACACGTTGCAATGGTGTCATCGCAATTAGGGATCGGAGGAAAGGGGGAGATGTTATGAGAACGAGGAAAAAAACTCCGATGCGATTGGAAATGTCTGATGGGGTTTATATAATAGAAGAACTAAGAAATCCATTTAAAACAAATGAAAATGATTTTCCGCTTTTTACAAAGTGAAAAGACTGAATTACATTTGAAAAAAGGGAAGGGATTAAGGTGGGATCGGGGGAACAATCAAAATCAGAATCGGAAGAGAAGGGAGGTGTTAAGGCGCAATGTGATTTTCACCGATGCGATTGGGGCATCCGTAATAAAATATGACTTAACGCATTTCAAAGGGAAATAGCATTTTAATTTGGAGCAGGAGGGGGAAATTTTACGGTGGGACCCGGGGAACAAATCACAATCGCAATCGGGGATTTGGGACGGGTGTATTTTCATAATAAAATTCCTCTGATGTGATGGGGATAAGCAATGGGGGCAAGACCTTTGTAAAATGAATTAAAAAAAAATTTAAGTTTTATAAGGGGAAGAAACCATTTTATTATGAATGGGTGGAGGATTATGCGGTGGGACACGTAGATCCATTGGAATCAGGAGATCAGAGGAGAGCAGAGGAAGAATGCTATGTGATCATGCCGATTACGATGGTGCGACGAAGTATGAGCTGTCTGATTGGAGGGGGCGATCGACGGCAGAGGTGTAATCGGGGGTTTGCAATCGGCAGGGCTCAATCGGGTGTATCACTTTATGAAATGGCTGATTTCAATAGAGCGATGGAGTTTGGGCCGTCCGATCGTCGATCAGATCAATGGTCAGGATGTATTCGGGCAGGGTCAATGCAATCGCATCAGAGTTTTTACAATGGGCCAATCGGGGTGCACAATATGTATGGTATGATTGCGATGGGAAAGGGAAGGGAATTGGATTTGCGGGGATTATAATAAAACTTTAAACTTTATTATAAAGTTTAAAAGGTATGGAGGGGAAGTGGTTTTTTTAATCGGATTAAAGGAAACGGGATTTTATAATAACAAACTTTACAACGTTATTATAAAGTTTTAAAGGGACATGAGGGGAAGTGGTTTAATAGCATCGAAGTTCTTGGGTCAAGGAACTTTTGCATTGCAATTGTGTAATCGAAAGGGAAAAAGGGGGGTTTTATAAATAAAACATAAAACTTTAATAAAATAAAGTTTAGGGAAAGGTGGGAAAGGGGTTTGGTTTATGGTATAGGGGACCTTTCTTTCATTTAGGCATAAATTTCAATCCAGGAGTCGGTTTTGAGAGTGTAATATACCGTTGGAAAGCTCTTTCCGGGCTCTTTCTGATGGAAATACTTAGAACATGATTCTAGACTGAAAATGCTATGGAAAACTTCTCTGAAGGGCAGGGCGGTAACTTTGTGGAGATAGCAGCTTCTGAAGTGTGACTTATTACATATGATGACATAAAATTACATAAAGATGATAATTAAAAGTAAAGTATAATTTTTTCACCTCAAAACATGGTTTTGAGGTGAAAATTACATCAAACTGAATAAAACATTTCTTTGATCTTCGCAGGTGCTGTGACTTTGAGTTTATTGACTTCCTCATGGCCTTGCTGATATTTATTGACATTTTACTCATTTATTTGACCATGGTGAGACTAATGAGACCAGCCCTATGAATTACTAATATGGTTTGAAAGTGAAAGTGACTCATGTCTAAAGACCATAGAAAGGAAAATCAGCAAGTTTCGCATGAGGGAAAATTGATAAAAAATCACTACCATCAATGAATCCATGACCTAACAGAATGGTGAACATTTATGATATGGGAATCCTAATATGCAAATGCAAAGAGCAATTTTGATCACTGATGGCAGTATGACTAGATTGACACTAGCATTGGCTCCAATGGGGATGGTAGCTCCTTGGAGGTGCCAAGAACACCGTTAGACCAAGTAGCCTTATCCATTGGGCATGGAGTCAAAAATACTGAAAGCTGACAAAATGCAGACTGACTCTAACTCAAGACTAGGACTAAAAAACTAAAATAAAACCAAACCATACACATATCATTTGATTTTTATAGCCTTCACCTCGGGCCCCAAACTTTGATGACTGTGTACTTGAACTCTGACAAAAAATAACATGGTATATACAATGATGGTGACATAGTTTCTGATCCATTATCTTCAACAATGGTAGTGCATCAACAGCCTACCATTCATTGCTCCTCCAGGGCAATCTTGGCCATCCATTTCTGAAAGCAAGAAAGCATTATGTCCCCTGTATGCTGAAATCATGTATGGTCCTTTCCACAGGTTTTCAAACTTACCATGCTTCTCTTTTTCCTCATTTCTGGCATCCCATCTCAACACCACATCATCCAACTGAAACTTTTCTGATTTGGTCTTACGGTCATAGATCTTCTTTATTTTCTCCTACAACTGAATAGCGTTCTGAGACACTTCCTCTCTGGTTTGCTGAAGGTGGATCATCTGATTGATCCTTCACTGATTGTCATCATATTAATTGCCAACTTCTTGCAATAATATCATGACTGGAACTGTAAGTGATGTAGGAAAGACAACGTCAGTACCATAAACCAATTCAAAAGGTGACATACCTATGGATTTCTTGCTGCTAACTCTGTCTACCCATAATGCGTTGATGAGTTTTCAATGCCAGTTTCTTTTTTTTGCCTCCAGCATTTTCTTGATTATATTTATTAGAGATTTGTTTGATGATTCTGCCAGGTTGTTGCCTTGTGGGTAGTACGCTATTGAATGACACAACACAATATTATATTTTTTGCAGAAATCCAACATCTTCTTAGACTTGAACGTTGCTGCGTTGTTTGTTATAATTTTGTGAGGGCAGCCAAAATGAGATAAAATATTCGATTCTAGGAAATGAATAATTACCGTATCTATAGCTTGCCTTACTCGGATGACCTCGATCCATTTAGTGAAGTAATCTGTACCTTTCAAGATCCATCGATGTTGCACTGATGAAGTGGGATGGATTTCTCCTATGAATCCAGTCCCCACTGCTGAAAGGGAGCATTTACTGCAACTGGTTTCAAAGGAAGAGGAAGAAATTTCCTTTTTCCTTGGAAAATTTGACATTCATGACAACTCATCACTGTTTTATATAAATCTAAAAATAAATTAGGCCAATAATATCCTGCTCTCAACACTTTGTTAGCTGTAGTTTTCCAAAACAAATGACCACCAAAATCACCTTTGTGAAAGTCATGCATTACCTTATGAGCCTCTTCTTCAACCAAACAATTGAGCAGAACACCTCCTAGATCTTTCCAATAAAGAGCACTGTTTAAAATACAATATTTAGCAGACTTAAGTTTTAGTGATCTACCTTTTCTTTTAGACATTCCCGGAGGAGGTGAAATATGCTGAAGAACATAAAAAATATCTGAATACCATGGGGATTGCAGAAAAATATCTGAAATTGGAACAAGAAAACCTCCATCTTCATCCTCTGATATTGTTGTTATAAGGTTTATATCTAGGGCACGCAGATTTGATTGGGCCATTAATTTTTCCAAGCCTTGTCCTTTGATCAACTTCGTGGGTTTTATCTCCAAATCGTACTCTAACATAGCTGCTATCCACTTACCTCTTCGACCTTCTAGATCAGTTTGCATCAACACATCCTTTACTGCTGCATTAGGAACATATGCTATAGTATGTGAATGCAGAATATAGACCCTAAAATCCTTCAATGCCTTTATAAGAGCCAATGCTTGCTTCTCAATAATATTATACCTCAAAGAAGCATCTCTAATAGTCCTACTGAAAAAGTCAATTAGCTTTTCAATCTGATCTCTCTTTTGCATCAAAACAGTAGCCATAGTATGCTCCGATGCAAATGAAAATATGATAAAATATTGAGTATAATCAGGACTAATCAAGACTGGGGCATTGGACAGAGCAAACTTTACCAGATTAAATGGCTTGATAGCCTCCTCACTCCATTTGATAGTGTTGTCCTTCTTCAACATATTAGTCATTTCCCGTAGATGTTCAGCCAAATTGGGTATAAATCTGTGCAAGAAGTTGATCTTACCTTTGAATGCTTGAATCTCCTTTTTATTCCGTGGAAGGTCTATGTGTTGAATTGCCTCTACTCTATATGGATCGATACAGATACCATCTTTAGAGATGATATGCCCCAGCAACTTGCCTTCATCCATGGCAAAGAGACTCTATTTTGGATTAAGAGAAATCCCAAACTTTCTGCATCGCTGAAAAACAACTCTCAAATGGTGCAAATGCTCATCATTAGAACTAGAAAACATTGTCATATCATCTAGATAAACAACAAGAAAAAAAGCTTTTTCATTGGCAAAAGAAATGCCCATTGCTCGCTAGAAATTGGCTCCAGCATTCTTCAGTCCAATTGGCATTTTGGCATACTGGAAAGTTCCCCAGCATGTTGTGAAGGCAGTTTTGTCTTGATCTTTTTCATGCACCAAGATCTGGTTGTAGCCTGAGTAGCCATCAAGTAGTGACATCCTAGATGCTCCAACTACTCTCTACAGAATATGGTCCATCTTCAGAAGTGGATAATTATCCTTTAAGGATGCTTTATTCAGATTCTAAAAATCTATGCACAACCTTATCTCTCTTGTCTTTTTATGTACCGGGACCAAATTTGAAATCCAATCAGAAAATCTAATTGGGACTATGATATCAACTTTGTACAATCTATTTACCTCTTTTTCAATGGATGGCAGCAACTTTAGATTGATTCTTCTCAGCTTCTGTCTAAATGGATTCTGATCCGACTTGATGGGAATAGTATGCTGAATTATGTTCTTGTCATACACCAAATTTGAATAATCCCATGCAAACACATCAAAAAATTCAGAAAGAAATTTAACATACTTTTCCTTCACATCAGGGAACAATGCCTTTGACAACTTCACAAATTTGGGCTTGTCAGCTGTTCCAAGATTCACATCTTCAACTCCTTTTTCAGTAGGCACCAAGCTTGGATTCTTTGCAACATCATCCTGATCAAAAAGCTCCTCTAAAGGTATGAGACCTCTAGGAATTACATTTTCTTTCAGCTGCAATATTTCCATCTGATTTGTTTCAATTTCTTGATCATCAATCTCATACTCACCTTCTATTGGAGTATCTTTGAATTTTCCATCATTCTGCAAAAAAGCATTGATCTCATTGTCATCCCAAAACACTTGCCAATACCTCAAATTATCAGGAACAGTAGGCCTATGTTTGACATAAATCTCAAACTTATTGCTGGAGTTCATTGGAATCTTCAAGTTGCTTGCAGTAGTGGCAAGAGAATCAACAATGATGTTCTGCATCCTAGGCATCGTTGTCAAAGTGTAATCAGGGAATTTCTTCAAGATATCTAGGATTGCATTTCTGTAGGCCCTCAATCGAGGATTTTTTTCTTGGTATTATCCTTTCACCTGTTTGATTATCAGCTCTGAATCTCCATAGACATAAATCCTCTTGTCATTTAACTTCTTCAAGATTTTTAGACCTGCAATCAAAGCTTCATACTCTGCTTCATTGTTAGAGAAGTCAAAAGGCAACTTATAAGCACATACTCTAACATTACTAGGAACCTTTTCACGCTAGAAAATAGGGCTCTGAATCCATATTCCTATACCAGCTCCATCCTTACCAATAGCTCCATCAAAATCCATGCTCCAAAGGCCTTCTTCTTCTTCTTCCAAATGCTGAAAATTTGCTTCTTTCTCTACTTTATCCTGACTAATTTCTGCATCTTTCTACTGTTCACTATCTTTTTTCTGCTGGCAAGCAGGAGGCTTAGAAGTTCTTGCTACTTTATCTTTTTCCTGTTTGAGGACTTCCCTAAAACTCTTTGAAATTTCAGGCATGTCATCTACTTGTATCAACTGAACATTCACATCATTCAAACCACCATCTTAATATAAGAAAAAGGACTATAAATCTGTGTGGAATGCATTAATGGGATGATTGACTGGCTTCTCTTTGCTAGTGATCATGTATTTCATTTTCTTCTCCCTATATAGTTTTCTCAACTGACCAAACATGGGAATGGTGGCATAAGAGAAGTCAAGCTGCATGGTTCCTTTAATTTTTTCACCCCAATACCTTGATAGAAGCATTCCAAACTGTGGTGGGACATCGGCCACAACTACATTCATCAAGACATTCTTAGTCTGGATTTGATCTAAAGACACTAGAAAGTCTTTGATAAGACCAATAAAATGGACCCTACCTGAGTCAAAGGAATAAAAATCATGGTATTTACAGGAAATATCAAGTCCTAACTTCTCCATGATGGATTTGGGCATCAAATTATGTGAGGCTCCGGAGTCCAACATAGCATTATGCAAGATGAACTCATGTAATCTAAGACTCAGGTAAAAGGGAGGGACTTCACTTTCTTCATATTGATCTTCTATGACTGGACCAAAAATGAGTTCAGGATAGTCATCTTCAACATTAACCATATCTGATACAGAGTCTATTTGCAAAATTATAGACACCAACTCAGTCAAGGGCATGGACACTTTCAGCTTATAAATTTCATTCTCAAAATTAAAAGAGGGGTTTTTTCTACCTCTTTAACTGGAGGATATTTCTTCTCTATTTGCTCCTTTTCTGTGCTTTGTTGGTTCTTTTCAATTGCAGTTTTAATTGCTGAAGTTGTTTTGTTGGAGGAAGGGTCGACCAGCTCTTTCCCTTTCTTCTGAGAATCGTTCTTCATTTGGATCTCTTTTCTCCTCTGAATGGGACTGATCGGAACATATCTATTCCTCAAAGAATATTTCTTTTGTTGGGAAGATAAAGCATTCATGTACCCTCTTTGGTAATCATCAGATTCTTCTTCTAATACTACATCATTGGCCAAAATGAAATCTTCGTCTTTTTGAGTTTTTGCAATCGCTATATATTCCTCTTCTTCTGTGAGAAAGATAGGGACACCATCAGCTGTGACAAAGTGATTGGCTTCAATCATAGGATCATCATCATCATCTGTCTCTGTTCCCTGAACATAATTCTGTTGTAATGGAGTTCTGATTTGTTGCTGTGGTGGCGCTTGGTCCTGCGCTCTCTGTTCTCTCTACTTAATTCTGAATTGTGGCTGCTACCCTCTGAAATTCAGATTCCTGATTTGAGGTTCAGGTCTATCTG
The DNA here is from genome assembly GCA_034641835.2 of Pinus albicaulis. Classification (NCBI taxonomy): domain Eukaryota; kingdom Viridiplantae; phylum Streptophyta; class Pinopsida; order Pinales; family Pinaceae; genus Pinus; species Pinus albicaulis. Next base: position 582,703,300 of record CM076581.1, read on the forward strand.
AAATGGTTAATTGATCAACCATCTTTTCGACTGTCCGGATCAAAGTGTCCATCTTAATTTCTGAAGGAGAGGCTTCCTCTTTCACAGTGACTCTTTTTTCAACTCTGGTTCGTGCTCTTTTAGCTAGCAGGTTTGCTTCTACACTTATAGCTATCTTCTGCATGTCTTCAAGTGTGGTTGGATCTCTTTCTCACAGCTGATATGCCATATTAGCATCGAAACCATCTAGAAATTTGAGCAAGGCTAATCCCACAGAAGGTTTTAGGTTATCCGGAATAGCATTATATACAGCATTGAATTTTAGACAATAATCCTGTACAGTTTCACCCACATTTCTTTTAATATTCTTATATTCAGACAAAATTTTGAGTGAGTTTTTCTTTACCTCCCATCGGTCTAAAAAATGTGTATGTAACTCCTGCAAAGTGTGGATAGAGCCTGCTGGTAAGGCTCTGAACCACTTTCTAACTTCACCTCCAAAGCTTTGGACAAACAATCTTGTGGTTACATTCTCTGCCTCTACCTCATGAAGATAAAAAAAGTCATTCATCTTATCAACATGCTGCTGGGCTATGATGCTTTGAGTGGCATCAAAGATAGGAATTTTACTTTGGTAATTAGTAGGCATATCATTGAGAACCTAAGGTAAAACCAGGGGTGCATACCAGGCAGCCATGACTCGAGGTGGATTTACAACAGTGTTTGTAGTACAAGGATTCAAGGGAGGTGTTGATGGAGGATATGAAAGATGGGAATTGATTAATGGGAATTGTAGAGGGAGGGAAATGTTCTTCTTAATGACCTACAGAAGGCTTAGGGATATTGATTATATTCTTAGATGACTTAAGAGGTGAATATAATCACAATTGATGTATTTTTCTCTTTAGGAATTCAATATCTGCAAGGAATACGGATTTAAACTATATGTCGTCAGTTGCAGCCTCATTGTTTCCATTAAAGAAAGCTCAAAACTCTCTTCAAAGAAAGATCTTCTGAAATCCTTCTCACTGGGCAAGTGTGGGATGATCCGAATTTATGCAGGAACGCAACAAAATAAACATATAACCATAAATACAAAGATGTAGTGGAAATAACACTTCATTTCATTAATACCAAAGAACTGAAATTTGCTTACAGACAGAATGGAAATGAAACTAGCTAGGGCACTGGTAGCTATCTACGAGAAGAGATGTGGCAGCTACAGGCCCCTGAACTAAGTTACAATGAGGTTCGAGGGCCTATTTATTATTTAGAAACAAAGGTAAATCCTAAGCAGCCAAAACCCTAACCCTAGGAGATGAAGCGCCAAAACTATAGGCCCCGTTTGGGTAAATTGGTGTTTCAACTTCCCAGGGGCGTAACACAACATACAATCTCCGTTGCAGCGCGTACCATACCTCGTTAGAAAGATCTATGTGAGGAATACAAATTTGGAATGAGCAACATCGGTCCATGGACCCATGTTTCTCTCTGTTTTCCCAAAAAACATCGTTTAGGGCCTCAAAACGGCTCCAGAAGTTTAGGACCCGAAAAACTGCTAAAAATAGTAAACTGTGCCGAAACTGAAAAACTGAAATAGACAATGGTGGAGCCCCAAGTGGAATAGGCGGGTGACCACCAATATCCAACTGGATCATTCCTCCCCCCTTAGGAAGCAATGGTCCCCATTGCGTTAAGTTCCTCCATGAGATGAGGAAATTTCTGCTGAACTTGGTCCCTGGTGAACCACTTTCCCTGGTGCAGGAGTTGGCCAGCTTTGACAACCCGATATAGTTGGATCTTCTGCTGGCGAGTGTTCTTGATTTGCATGTCCATGATGCAATCTGTGGTGGCCTGTTCCATGCAGTCTGGATTTAACTCAGTTGGTGTGAGTTGTTCTGCAATGTCCGAGGTGTCCGGTAGAGGTGGGAAGTAAGGACGAAGGCGATCCACATTGAAGACTGGGTGCAGACCAAGGAATGGTGGAATACTGAGCTCGAATGCATTGTTCCCTACAGCCTTGGTGATGGTGTACGGCCCGTATCGGAGCGGGCGAAGCTTGCGGTGGGGTCTAGTGAGGCGCTCCTTCTGCAAATGTAGCCATACTTTGTCACCCACCTGGAAGTTGTATGGCACCCGGTGTTGATCATGGCGTTGCTTGTACTTGGCATTGGCTCTATCCAATATATCATGAACCTGTTGGCGGATGTGTTGAATGCGCTCGATGAAGCTACTTGCTTTGTCAACTTCAGACTGGACATGAGCTGAATTGGCCTGAGCAGTTGCAAATGGCATGGCTACGTCAATGGGACATAGTGGCTGGAATCCCAAGCCCACCTGAAAGGGGCTATGGCCGATTGAACTATGGAGAGCCCGATTATAACTATGTTGTACATAAGGGAGGCTCTCGTCCCATGTGCGTGGATGCTTTGAATTGTACATGCGCAGAATGTGTACAATCATTCTATTGACGACCTCTGTCTGGCCATCTGTTTGGGGATGGAAAGTTGTGGACTTGGTGAGCTTGGTATCCAACATTGACCAGAGGCTGGACCAAAATGTGTTGAGGAACCTACTATCCCGATCTGATATGATAGACTGTGGGATCCCAAAGTGCACCCACACTCGTTCAAAGAAGAGTTTAGCAGTGGCTTCTGCTGTGATATTCTTCTTGCAAGACGCCATAATGGCCATCTTCGAGAATCTGTCGATGACCACAAAAACACAGTCATTTCCCTGCTTAGTAGAAGGCAGGCCCGACATGTAATCCATGGAGATGGATTCCCAAGGTCGACTAGGGGTAGGTAGAGGAGTATATAGGCCTTGCTTCTTGATGGTCGATTTGGCAATGGCACAAGCAGTGCAGGATCTGATGTGCTTCTCGACATCCTTTCGAAGGTTCGGCCAATAGAAATACTTCTGTAGTATTGCTACTGTTTTCTCGACCCCGAAATGCCCAGCGACTCGACTGTAGTGTGCTTCCCATATCATCTTGGCAAGCTCGCTTGAAGGAACACAAAGGTGTCCCAGGTGACATAAAAGTGCATCTTGGAGGTGAAAATTTGGAACTTGCGTGCCCCCCAAGAGTGCCTTGTAAGTGTGGCCGAATTCTGGGTCACTCTCATAGAGAAGCGGCCAATCAGAAGTCTCATGCCCACGAGAGTTGAGCACGGTGGTGAGCGCCACGATCGGTGGTCGGCTGAGGCAGTCTGCAACATTATTGGTGCTACCCTTCTTGTACTTGATGTTCAAATGAAACTGTTGCAGATATGTGGACCACTTCTGATGGCGATCATTCTGCAACTTTTCTTGTGTCTGTATGAATTGCAGGGGCCTATGGTCTGTGTGGATGATTGTTTCCTTCCCCAAAATGTAATGCTTCCATTGTCGACAAGCTTGCACAATGGAGTACATTTCTTTGTCATATGTGGGGTACTTACGAACTGTGTCAGACAATGTCTCACTGTGAAATGCCACTGGATGTCCCTGTTGAGTAAGAACTGCCCCAATAGCATAGTCAGAGGCATCTGTCTCGATCTCAAATGGCTGTTGCAAGTCTGGTAAAGTGAGCACTGGGGCAGAACAGAGGTGGTTTTTCAGTTCTGTGAACGCCTTCTGTTGAGGTTCTGACCAAATTTTTTTTTCTCTCGCTCCTCCCTTGGTGACTTGACTCAAGGGCCAAGTGATATGAGAGAATCCCAACACGAACCTCCGATAGAAATTAGCAAGACCCAGAAAGCTGCGAAGCTCTGTTATAGTGGTTGGGTCTGGCCAATCCCGAATGACTTGGATCTTGGCTGGATCCACATGCACCCCCCTTTCATCAATAATGTATCCCGGATATTGAACCTGGGTCATGCCAAAAGTGCACTTCTCCAAATTGGCACACAACTTGTGTTGCCGCAGTGTTTGGAGGACTTGTCGAATGTGGTGAAGGTGCTCTTCCCAAGTCTGGCTGAAGATCAGAATATCATCCAAGTACACCACTACAAATGAGTTGGTGAATGGCCGCAAGATGTCATCCATCATCCTCATGAAAGTGGCGGGAGCATTCGTCAACCCGAAAGGCATGACCAGCCATTCGAAAAGGCCTTCCTTGGCTTTGAAGGCAGTCTTCCACACATCGGAGGGTTCAATTGGTACCTGGTGATACCCAGACTTCAGGTCGACCTTGCTGAAATATTTTGCACCTTTGAGTTGGTCCAGAAGGTCATCAATCCGTGGGATTGGGTACCTATTCCGGACAGTGATCTTGTTCAGTGCTCGATAGTCAATACAAAGTCTCCACGTCCCATCCTTCTTCTGTACCAACACGATCGGGCTCCCACAGGGCGATGAACTTGGTCTGATGTGACCTTTCTGCAACAGCTCCTGAATCTGCCTCTTGATTTCATCATTCTCTAGAATAGAGCGCCGATAGATCGGTCCATTAGGTAGCGGCGCACCGGGGGTCAGATCAATCGGGTGCTTGACCTGACAGTGCAGAGGAACCCCTGTGGGTGAGGTGAATATGTCCCCGTACTCCTCCACAACCTTATCCATTTGTTGTTGTTGTGCAGAGGAGCCCTGTCTGGAGGTCGTGGCCACAGTCTTCTTCTTGCCCCGGGGGCGGATCATCAGAAAAACGAATTTCCTGGTTTGGGAAATGAGCTTACTACATTGTTTTGCAGTAACCAAAGAGATAGCGGCAGGAGGTGGTACCTCTGGTATCCTGTACAACTTATTTCCCAAAGTAACAATAACAGCACGAGGCCGAGACTCATACACAGCATGACTCTTCCACAAGTATGGTTGTCCTAATAATACATCAGAAACATCAATAGGAGCAATGTCACATAATACCTCATCCGTGAAGGGCTTGATGCTATAGGGAAGGCGACACTGCCGGCTGACGCAGAGATCTCGTCCTTGGTGAAGCCACCGGATGGTGTATGGATGTGGGTGAGCTATGGTCGGCAAGCCCAACCGCTTCATGGCGTCTGCTAAAATGAGGTTCTTTTGGCTCCCATTGTCGAAAATGAACTGTACCAGAGAGCCCTTTACCCACATCTGGGAGTGGAAGAGACGTTCCTCCTCCTCTGGATCTTCCGGTTCCTCCTTTTGGATCTTTGCAGTGGCAACAGTGGCATTGGGCTCCGCATCAATAATCTGTTTCCCTTTTTCATTCACCTTTTCAGGTTCTGATTCGGAGTCAGAGCATGCATCTGACTCATAAGCCCTCATCTCGGCCACTAGCGACTGCTTGGCCCGACACTCACTTGTGTTGTGAGTGGAGCTCTTATGGAACTCACACCACTTTCCCGTGTCCTTCTTTGGCTTTGCGGTGCTGTTGTTTTCTTGTGGCTTCGATGAGTTGTCTTTAGCCGCCATGCCTTGGCTCGGTCCTTTGTTCTGTGGTTTGGAAGCACCTTTCCCTTGCTTTTGATTCGCAGATCCAAAGTCTCGCTTCTTCTGCTTGAATTTCTGCTCAATCTTGGCAGCATACCGGTATGCCGTACCAAGTGAGGAGATGTCAAGGAACTCCATTTCCTCCTGAATGTATTTGTGCAGACAACTGCGATACTTTAGCACCATATGTTTCTCTGAATCTTTGATACCCAACTTTGTGCGCAGGGTATGGAACAGATTCGTCAGCTCATGCACATCTTGATCCCTTTGTTGTCGCAGCGTGGTCCATTATATGTACTTGTCCTCACAGCTCCCCACGGGATAGTACTGTTCCTTGACGACGTCTCGGAAAGAATTCCAAGTTGGTACGGCCGAGAACAGAGAGGGTTCTGTCTGGTCCTTGTTCTCACAGTGGGTTTCCCACCAGTCCTTAACATGGGGGTAGCTTTGAGGAGTGCAAAAATAATCTTCTCCCGGTCTGAAAAGTCATGAACCGAGAAATATCCTTCTAACAGATTCAACCATTTATCTACAGCATCTGCGTCTATTTGACCCTCAAATATGGGAATGTCAAAATTTACTTGTACCTTAAAAAGAGTCGCGCCTCCAGAGTGGCTGCTGGATGCAGATGCGCCGCCGGTGGGTAGCCGTTGAAGGATCTGAGCAAAGTTATCCATCATCACGTTCCTTTGTCTTTCAAGGGCCTCCTCGAGCAATATTTTGATAGGATCTCCTGCTCCCTCATCTTTCTTTTCGTCCCCCATGGACGTCCGTCGAGGTTTGCGAGGCTGATCTTGCAAAGGTTCCACCAGATCGAGCCCTAGCTCCTTATACCCCGACCTCGTTGGGGACATGCAAAGAAGGATCGAGAAAAAGCAGACCCCTCTGATACCACTGATCCGGATTTATGCAGGAACGCAACAGAATAAACATATAAACATAAATACAGAGATGTAGCGGAAATAACACTTCATTTCATTAATATCAAGGAACTAAAATTTGCTTACAGACAGAATGGAAATAAAACTAGCTAGGGCGCTGGTAGCTATCTCTGAGAAGAGATGTGGCGGCTACAGGCCTCTGAACTGAGTTACAATGAGGCTCGAGGGCCTATTTATCATTTAGAAACAATGGGAAATCCTCAACAGCCAAAACCCTAACCCTAGGAGATGAAGCGCCAAAACTATGGGCCCCGTTTGGGTAAATTGGTGTTTCAACTTCCCAGGGGCGTAACTTTGGCATACGATCTCCGTTTGACGCGTACCATACCTCATTAGAAAGATCTATCTCCGTTTTCCCAAAAAACGTCGTTTAGGGCCTCAAAACGGCTCCGGAAGTTTAGGACCCGAAAAACTGCTAAAAATAGTAAACTGTGCCGAAACTGAAAAAATGAAATAGACAATGGTGGAGCCCCAAGTGGAATAGGCGGGTGACCACCAATATCCACCTGGATCATGGGATCTGAAGATAGGTCTAGGACTTAGTGATCCTTCTTGTCTTCTGACAATTCTTGGAATCAGATTAGGATTCTCGAACACAGGGGGAGGATTTGGATTAGGATTGGCCCTTGTGTATCTTCTTGAAGCCAGTGTGGTTAAATTTCTATTTTACAAAATTTTATTTCAGCCTAGCAAACTCTGAACATCATCTTCCAGAGTCTAGGAATTTACAAGGAAAATATTACTGGGGTGATCTGTCTTTATGCTTTGATACCAGAAATATATTATGACTGTGGACCTTTGGAATAAATGCTTGTAATTATATTCCCCTCCCAAAAGTGCTTTAACAATGTCTGCTTTGCAATAATATTCAAACTTCTCAAACAAATCCTTTAAAGTTTCATGTGATATAGGGGAACGCACTTAAAACATTTAGGCAAACCTTATCACTCTGGTTATAATATCAAAATATTATAACAATGGCCCTATTCGCTTAAGAACCACCAACCTTCGAACTTATATTATAAAACACATTTATTCTACCAACGCGACATACATTTCATTCAACGGGGCCCACGCATCCATTATTCGCCTTTTTATAAATTAAATAAACATTTAATAATGTAAAAATGCCAGATCATACCTCAAATTATTGCTCGTGCACTTCACTGCGCGATTGTCGTCAGATTTGACATTCTCCAGATCGGACGAACCTTGTCAATTTCGTGTTTTTTCAAAGGCCAAGGGTTTAAACATAATAGTTGCGCGATATGGGTGGTATTTGGGAGATCACATGCCCAAATAATATTGGATCGCGTTTTTTTTGGCATGGTTTCGCTCTGGGCCAAAAGCGGCGCGACAAAGGTGGTATGGTTTCCCGAAACCCGCTTCTAGTAAATATAACTGCGCTTTAACTCGAGTTTTTCACTGTGGTTTGGCACTTAACTCCTCGTGTTAACTCAATGGCTAGGTCCCACTGATATTACTCCTCCGACAACAGAACAAATCTTTTTACTTTGACAACAGATATTTGTAAGGGATCGTCGCGTTCTATATAACCAGGGTTTAACCTTAGACAGAGGTTTGAATATTCTTTATTCACACAGGGCCTGACTATGACCTTCTTCAAAACATAATAACACATTCAAAGTCCCGAGAATATGAGCTCGAAGACAGTCAGATCGCTTCCCCAGTGGAGTCGCCGGAAATGTTATCACCTGATTTGAACCTCAGGCTAAAAAAGGAAAATCAGGGTAACTTTTAAACCACGCTCAGCCTTGTAGCTAGCCCTACAAGGTTAGGAGAGGGCTCTCTCCGTGAAAATATATTCAACAAAGTACAATTATGAACCGATTTTAGGCTAGGTATAATAATGGGAAAATGTTTTAATAAAATGAATGAATTTTTCAGGGATGTGTGGGACAAATGGGACAGTTTGAATTGGGGAATTAAATCATGGGTACAGGTTATCTCATGGGGAAAGGTAGGCAGGAAATTTCAGCAATTAAGTTTAAATAATGATGGAATGGAAAGACTAGTGAGGAGCTGAAAAGGGCATGGGGGATGGATCCTTTTCAAACAGAAGAAAAAACACAGAGTATTGAATGATTTCCCAAGGCAGAGCATAAAAAATGGATTCTACCTTTCTATCTTGAAAGCATTCAAACAAAGATGTTTATGAATGAATGGTACACATAAAAAATTACATATGAACACAAAGGAGAGAACAAATGCTAAATTTCATACCACATGGATCCCACAAATCAGAGCTGCATCTCTTTATTAATTCCCTATCCAAAACTGTTACAATGGGGCGCAGAGCGTCCTCCTTGATTTCCACACTATTCCCCTACTTACTGATTTGCAGACTATTTACAAATGATTCAAAATTACATTTAAATAGACCAGAATGTGAGGGAAATAGATCCACAAAAGAGGAGTTGTTTGCCAACTCAAGAACTGAAGTCCGATCATAGAAAGGAGAACCAACAATCTGCCCCTGAAAGTAAGAAACAACAATACGTTTTGACCACTTGGGCAGATTCACTGATACGCTGGATGGATGTAAAATAGGCAATATGAAGTGCAGATCCCTATTTTCCTGCTGTTGTAGAAATATCTGTCTCATTTTAGCTCTCGGCCCTTTGACTGTTTCTTTCTATTATTTCTTTGAAGAAAACTGACTTTTAATAAAATGCCTTTGAAACCATGGAAACGAAATGATGCCTTTTAGTGATGGGAAAAACCCATTTCGAATGAGAAAGAGGGAAGGGAAAGGAGGTGGGGTCCAAAATCGCAATCACAATCGGATTTAACGGGAAGAGGGGATACAATATATAATGGAGCAATTGAAAATACATGTTTCGATGGTGTAATCACAATCGGGGATCAGAGGAAAGAGGAAGATGTTATGAGAACGAGGCAAAAAAATCTGATGCGATTGGAAAGGTATGATGGGTTTTATACAATAGAAAGGCTAAGAAATCCCTTTAAAACAAATGAAAATGATTTTCCACTTTTTACAAAGGGAAAAGATCGAATTTCATTTGTTAAAGGGGAAGGGATTATTGTGGGACCGAAGGAATAATCGGAATTGGAATCGGAAGTGAAGGGAGGTGTTAAGGCGCAATGGTATTTTCACCGATGCGATGGGGATAAGAAATGAGGGTGGGAGTTCTTTGTATAACAAAATAAAATAAAATCTAATATTTACAAAGTAAAATGGCCTTTTAATTATGAAAGGGTGAAAGATTTATGTGGTGGGACCCGTAGATCAATCGAAATCGGGAGATTGGAGGAAAGTGGGAGCAGAATGTTGCGCCATGGAATTTCGCCGATTACAATGGCCTGATGGTGTATGAGCCGTCCGATTGGAGGGGGCGATCGATGGCGGAGATATAATTGGGTTTTTGCAATCGGTGGGGCTCAATCGGGTGTAACACTTTGTGAAATCGCCGATTGCGATGGAGCGATGGAGTTTGGGTCGTCCGATTGTCGATCGGATCAACGGTCAGGATGTATTTAGGCAGGGTGAATGAAATCGCATTGGAGTTTTTACAATGGGCCAATCGGGGCGTACAATATGTATGGTGTGATTTCAATGGGAAAGGGAAGGGTTTGGAATGGCGGGGATTATAATAAAACTTTAAACTTTGTTATAAAGTTTAAAAGGTGTTGAGCCTCAAATTTGTGCTTTCCTTCACCTCATTTTACCTCATTCTCCCTTGTCCATTTCTATTTTAAACCCAATTGATCAATAAAAATAGTTAAAATTACTTCTAGAATGGTTTACATGACTGACTTGTTGAATTTTGTGATTGTTGCCATTGTTAATCATTTTGACCGGAACTAGCTGCAGAATGCAGGCATTCCGTAGCTAACCGGCGATTCTGCAGCTACCTTTATGTTTGAGTATGTTCCAGGTGGCCTCTTGAGGAAAAACGCATATGGGCATGATCCACGTCATGCCTACATGGTTTGTTGCTCATCATGGAAGAGGAAATGAATTCTGGGTACGGTTATGCACGTGGGAACACATTTGTGAAGGAAGACTCCTACTAGGACTGTCTCAGTCCAGGTGTCTTTTCTCCTTCACGTAGCCACCTCAAAGACTCCTAAGATGATTCGGATAAGGAAAGAAATTATTCCTAAATTGTTGTAATTATTGTTACTTGCATTTACTTTATAAACTCTTGAGTAGACCGAGAGCTTAGTTAGAGATTTTATGTTAGATTTGCTGCTAGATTTTGTGCAAACTCTGTGATACATTCCTGAAACGCAGAGTGTCATGTTCAAACTTTTGCATCGTTAATGGAGCAGACAAATTTATTTTGAAGGCGTGATTTAATTTGGAGTTGAATGCCGTCAAGTGGTAGAGGGCCCCTGCCTCTTGCACGGATTTCTTTTGCGTAAATTAGATAAGTTTTCCTAGCTGCCTTTACGTTTTGCATTTGAATTGGTAGTTGTTTTGTTTTAGCTACTGTAGTTGTATTCATTCTAGCTCTTCCACAAGAAGACACTCTTCCAACAGATTAAAATGATGAATGTTGAATGACTATGGTATTGTAGGATTAAGAGTTGAATTTATAGTTGTTTTAACTAGCTACTGTAGTTATATTCATTCCAGCTCTTCCACAAGAAGACACTCTTCCAACAGATTATAATGATGAATGATGAATAGCTATAGTACTGTAGGAATTAGTTGTAGTTTTTTCTATTCACTATCACAGTTACACTTGTTCTAATCACTCTTCCACAAGAAGAAATTCTTCCAATACATCCTTAAGAAGTTCAAGACATGACCGTGATAATGAATGATTTAGTTGTGTGTGTGTACTAAGTATCATCTCTGATCTTGCTCTTAAACGCTTGCCCAAGACATCATAATGACGAGTAGGGTATGGATGTGATAACTTAGTTTTTCATTTGCTTTCAGTTCATTTGCTTTCAATTGCATACAAGTACACAGTTAGAATTGTTCTACCTCTTCCAAAAGAAGGAACTCTTCCAATATATCACTAATGATGAACAAACAGATTGTGTAACTTTATAGATTAATGCATGTTAGTACAGTTAGAACAACTCCGGAGTTTCATTTGCATTTAATTCATGTTCAGTTACTTTGTTTCAAGTTTGATGATGACTTATAGTTCAACATTGTTCTAGTTTAGTAGCATCTTAGGTTTATTCTTAGATTAACTCATTGCACTTGTATCTCATATTCACATTGTCATCCTTTGCACAATAGATTACTTTAGTTGTTAGGATTCACAAGACAGCCTTCATTATTCACAAACATCTTTTTGTTCTGAAAACTACAAGTGATCCATAACCATAGGAACAGAAGATAAACATCACTATAAGGTCTGAAATCTCTGCAATCTCCTCATCATTTTATAAACAAAGCTCTTCCTCAAAAGAACTACTTTGAACAAGAAATCAACAAATCTTTGAGTATAGGTTCTGTGACATTCAATTAATTTGCAGAATAGAATTAGTAATTAATCATAAAATAGAAGAACTAGGACAGAATATTGCATCATTAGTTTTTAACTGTTCAGTTAGAGGATTTGCATATTTAGTGATCATTTCTCAAGTTTAGTTTGTGTCATTTGCCCAAGAAGTCATTATCAAGCCTTTGCTTCTATTTAGTCATAGTTCAGATTTTGCTTCAGTGTTTTTCATTGCATTTGCCATTCCATACATTAGGCTTAACTCTGTTTTGACCACCAACTTCTCTCCATTAGTTTTCTAAGCAGTTTCATTGTGAACATAAAACACCAAAAGACCAAAAACATTACAAATCATCATAAAATACCAAAAACATCACAAAACCACATACAACGCATTAGGAAACAAGCACCTAGGTACATATGGTACACTTCACTTCAGCAGTTTACAAATCCTGGTTGACAATTAAATGAGCTCAGTTTAGGAGACTAGATTGAGACCCAACATTTTGGCGTCGTTGTCAGGGAAGTGAAAACTAGGTAACCTTTGTTTCTTAGCATCCAAAAACAATTTTATGCGTAGGGAGAGAGATTCAAGGGGAAGATTTATAAGCAGCAGAGGCAGAAGTTTGATTTCTAGAACACCACTTGTTTCATCTAGATCCAGAACTAGTACACCTTCAACTCAAACCCATCTTCCATCCTTTACTGATCTTGGACTTCTAGAAGATCTAAGGTCACCTATTCCATTAGAGAAACCTTCCACTTCATCCACTGAACCTGCCATAGAAGAAGATCTAAAGACTCCTGTTAGAGACACAAATCTTTCTACTTCTACAGGAGAGTCAACCATGGCAGAAGAAGGAGGAGGAGGAGTTGTTAATGGAGAACACACATTATTTGGAGGAGGTAGAGGTAGAGGTAGAGGAGAAGGAGGAAGAGGAGAAGGAGGTAGAGGTGCAGATGGAGGAAGAGGTAGAATAGGAAGCTCTTTTGGGTTCCCTATACTTGATGAAGAAACCAATATAACCATGAAAAACATTTCACCTTCTGTCCTTCCGAACTTCTATGGACTTAAAACTGAGGATCCTGAAACTTTCTTATTCGAATTTGAAGTGTTGTGTAGGACTTATGACTACCTTCAAGATGCTCAAAAATTGAAATTATTTCCTTCAACTCTGAAAGGAGCAGCATTGAAGTGGTTTATGAGTTTAAACAGTAGTTCCATTAGAACATGGGAAGACATGAAACAAGCATTTCTAGAGAGATACTTGGATTATTGTATGCCGGTTAATCATAAGGAATAAGTGTTCAAGATGTTACAAAAAGAAGATGAAAACTTAGAATATTTGTTGGAAAGATTTAAATACAACATAAAAAGGGCACAAATGGAAAACCTAGATCAAGACACTTTAAAAGCTCTTTTGTTGAAAACCATTAAGGATGAATGGTTGGATATCCTTAACATGATGGGAAAAGGGGATATATCACAACTCACATTACCTGAAATATCTGAGTTATGTATCAACCTTTCCAGAGGGAAATCCAAAACTGTCAAAGGTCCAAGAGATCCTGCTCTTGCAAGAGCAAGTAAATCTGCTTCTAGGACAGTAAGTAGATCAAAAATAGGACACATGCTTGATGATTTTAAATCTGACATCTTAGGGAGTCTTAGTGAACAAATAGACACCCTCAAGATACAAAACAAGCAAAAGGCTGAATCTGATGCCTTGGAAATCTTTTGTCCCAAATGTAGGAAGAAACATGCCTTGAGAGAATGTCCTCTAGATGTAAAAGTTGTAGAAACCTGTGTTATTTGTTCTGAGAAACATGAGACCAAGAATTGTCCTTCTCTTCCTGGTCTCAAGGCTGTTTTTCAGGAAGAAACTCCTACAGACTCCACATAATCTCTTAACTTTGTATCTAGAAGACCTTGGCAGGGATCTCAGACACAAGGATTTCATGATCAAATGTATAATCAACCTCCACTTTGGAATTCTTGGCAGCAACCTTGGCCCCAATTTCAAAATCAATCTCAAGCTTGGGCACAAGGATCACAAGGTCCCTATGGAAGATACTCTCCATATTATCAGTATCCACCATCCTATCCACCATATCCACATTTTTATCCTCAAGATTCTCAACAAAATTTTCCTCAAAATCTTCAACAAAATTTTCAACAAAACTCTCAACAACATCATCTGAACCAACCTCATCAAAATCAACCACTTCCATTACCATTCCCTCAAAAATCCAATCAATTGCCAGCTCAGCCCATACCAAACCCCAATAATAAGAACCCTCAGAATACATACATGATAGAAGGACAACAATTTCCAACTTATTTAATTACTCCTCTAGACCTTAGTGATGTTCAACTTAGGTCTGGAAGGATACTTGAGAAGAGGAAACCTTTTGTGATCATACAAGAACAAGATAATTCTGAGGAAGACTCCCTGCGGGTTAATAAAAGTCTTGAGGAAGGAACATCCTTTCAAGGCCAAAACATTGAAAAACTGAAACAAAAAGATCCAATAAGTTCAACTCCAGTATTAGAGCAACCATCCACATCTACTTCTATACCTCCCTTTCCGGAAAGACTACAAATCGATAAAGGTGTAGAAAAACAAATAATGGTGCCTAATTATGATTTCTTGGATGAATTGAGAAATGTTTGCATTAAAATTCCATTATTGCAAGCCATCAAGGAAATCCCAATTTTAGCCAAAACAATAAAGGAGTTGAGTATGAAGACAACAAGAAAAGAATAAGAGAAACCAAGAAAATTCAACTGGTAGGACAAATAGCAGACATTATGATGGGTAAGATTACTATTCCAAAGTACCTTGACCCAGGAAATCCAGTTGTCAAAATTCACATCAATGGAATTGAAATTAAAAACACACTCATTGACTTAGGAGCAGCAATAAATATCATGAGTAGACAAATCATGGACAAACTGAAACTTCCTAATCTTCTCTTTACACCCACACTATTACAACTAGTAGATAGATCTGTGATCAGACCAGATGGGGTAATAGAAGACATTCCAGTGTCCCTAGATTCTTGGGAGTACCCTGTGGATTTTATGATCCTAACACCCAAGAATAATCTAGGAGGCCATCCTGTTATACTAGGAAGACCTTGGTTGGCTACAGCTGATGCTTTTATTAGTTGAGGGTCCGGTGATATGTATATTTCTGATGGTAGTTCAACAAAGAAATTCACTTTATATCCTCCAGCTAGGACAATTACAGATCTGGATGACACTCAATGGATAGAGGATGAAGAATATTTACAACCACTCTTCACAATTTCAGAAATTAGTGAAGATAATCAAATTCTGAATACTCTAGAAAAATTTGAATCTTCTCCAGAACACAAACAAGAATCATTTCAAGAGGGATCCAATATTGAATTCTTGTCATCTAGGCAGATGTATCTTCATTCTATGGACAAATTTGGCAGCTCTACAAGTGAAATTTTTCCAGGCAAAACCTTGAACATAAACAAAAACCTAGAAAAATCTCAACAAGAAGAGTTAGTCAAAGTATTACGGAGACATTCTTCTGCATATGCATGGGAATACACTGACATGAAAGGGATAAGTCCCAAGACTTGTACTCATCATATCTATATAGAGGCAAATTGCAAACCAATCAGACAGCCTCAAAGACGGATGAATCCAAATCTTAGGGAAATTGTCAAGGAAGAATTACAAAAATTGTTAAATGCTAACTTCATCTATCCTATTTCAGATAGTCAGTGGGTTTCTCCTTTAGTAATTGTGCCTAAGAAAAATGGAAAATGGAGGGTGTGTGTTGACTACCGAGAACTGAATAAAGCTACTCTTAAAGACCATTTTCCCTTACCTTTCATAGATCAAGTATTAGATACATTAGCGGGTAAAAAGTACTTTTCATTCTTGGATGGATTTAGTGGTTACAATCAAATCCAAGTAGCACTTGAAGACCAAGATAAAACCACATTTACTTGTCCTTGGGGTACCTATGCCTACCGAGTATTGCCATTTGGATTGTGCAATGCACCTGCAACATTACAAAGGGCAGTATTAGGAATTTTTTCTGATCTGATACATGACTGTGTAGAGGTGTACATGGATGATTTTACAGTTTATGGGGATACATTTGAAGAGGCTTTAGAAAACTTGGAAAAGGTCTTAAAAAGATGTTAAGAAGCAAACCTTTCACTTAGTCATGAAGAATGTTTTATGATGTTCACTGAAGGTATTGTTTTAGGGCATCACATTTCAGGGGATGGGATTAGAGTTGATGATGCGAAAGTTGAAGTTATTTCTAACCTATCCATTCCAAGTTGTCAAAGAGATGTTAGAAGTTTTCTAGGATTTACAGGGTATTATCGGAGATTTATAGAAAACTTCACCAAAATAGCATCTCCTCTTTTCAAATTACTCACCAAAGATTGTGAATTTAAGTGGACTTATGATTGCCAGTTAGCTTTTGAAACCCTGAAAACCAAAATTTCTGAAGCACCTATATTAAGGGGACCTAACTGGAAGTTACCTTTTCATATCTCGACAGATGCTTCCGATACAGCTCTAGGAGCAGTATTGGGACAAAAAAATTTAATTCCCTATGCCATCTATTATACCAGTAAAAATTTGACTCCTGCAGAGTAAACTATACTGTAACTGAAAAAGAGTTTTTAAATTTATTCATGCCATTGTAAATAGAGACACTATACCATGAGCTACCCAACTTTTATTCACAGTCATTACGCAATTAGATATTTAATGAATAAATCACTCACTAATGGCAGAGTTATAAGATGGTTGTTATTATTGCAATAATTCAACATTACTATTCTAGATAGGCCTGGAAAACAAAACACTGTGGCTGACTTCCTGTCTAGAATTCCAAATATCAAAGATGACACTCCGGTTGAAGATCAATTTCCTGATGAATATCTTTTTGCAATCTCTACTCAAACTCCATGGTTTGCTGATATTGCCAATTATTTAGTTTCAGGAAAATTTCCTCCAATTATGAATGCAAGGGATAAAAGAAAAATCATTAATGATAGTGCAAGATATTCATGGGTCGCTAATGAGTTGTACAAGACAGGTCCAGATTTGATTATTAGAAGGTGTATTCGTGAAGATGAGATGCCTGAAATTCTCAAGGCATGTCATGATGAACCTTGTGGCGGACACTTTGCAGATAAGAGGACAGCCTATAAGATCCTTAATTTAGGATATTATTAGCCATCTTTGTTTAAAGATGCAAGGGAGTATGTCAAAAGGTGTGACAGTTGCCAAAGGGTAGGGAAACCTTCTCCTTCAGGTGAGATGCCATTACAACCTCAGGTACACATTGAACCTTTTGAAAAATGGGCCTTGGATTTTGTGAGACCTATTAGTCCTCCATCAAGACAAAAGAAATACATATTAGTTTGCACTGATTATGTTACTAAGTGGGTAGAAGCTAAACCATTACTTGTTGCTAATGAATCATATGTAGTTACTTTTCTTTTTGAGGATATTTTTACTCGTTTTGGTGTCCCAAGGGAAATTGTTACAGATCAAGGAGCTCAATTTACATCAAGGCTAGTGGAGCAAATGATGGAGAATTACAAAATCAGACATAGCACATCTACTCCTTATCATCCACAAGCAAATGGTCAAGTGGAATCCACTAATAAAGTCATTGAAGGGATCCTAACAAAGACTGTTCATCTACATAGAAGAGATTGGGTAGATAGGCTTCCTGAAGCCTTGTGGGCCTATAGAACTACATGGAGGAACACAACAGGCCATACTCCTTGTGAGCTTGTTTATGGAAAGCAAGTTTTGTTTCCCATAGAGTTCCAAATTCAAACATTCAAGATGGCAGTTCAGCTAGGACTTGATCTAACGGAGGAAAAAAAGCATAGAATGGAGCAAATTAATGAATTGGATGAGATCAAACAAGATGCAGTTCAGAAAACAAGTCTAGTCCAACAGCAAAGGGCTAGATGGCATGACAAGTACATCAAGGAGAAGAAATTTAAAGAGGGTGACTGGGCTCTCTTGTTTGATTCAAAATTAAAGGATTTTCAAGGGAAATTTCAGACACATTGGCTTGGGCCATATGAAATTGTTCGAATTTTTGATAATGGGGCAGTAAAAATCAGAACTATAGATGAAGAGGAGGTCACTTTTCTTGTGAATGGCCATAGACTGAAGCTATACCACAAGCCACTCTCAAGAGAAGAGTTTGTCAAAAAGTTCCAAGGAGACAATGATGTGAAGTTAATGAAGAAGAGTCTCTCTTCTTCATCATCATGATGAACCTTGTGGCGGACACTTTGCAGATAAGAGGACAGCCTATAAGATCCTTAACTTAGGATATTATTGGCCATCTTTGTTTAAAGATGCAAGGGAGTATGTCAAAAGGTGTGACAGTTGCCAAAGGGTAGGGAAACCTTCTCCTTCAGGTGATATGCCATTACAACCTCAGGTACACATTGAACCTTTTGAAAAATGGGCCTTGGATTTTGTAGGACCTATTAGTCCTCCATCAAGACAAAAGAAATACATATTAGTTTGCACTGATTATGTTACTATGTGGGTAGAAGCTAAACCATTACTTGTTGCTAATGAATCATCTGTAGTTACTTTTCTTTTTGAGGATATTTTTACTCGTTTTGGTGTCCCAAGGGAAATTGTTACAGATCAAGGAACTCAATTTACATCAAGGCTAGTGGAGCAAATGATGGAGAATTACAAAATCAGACATAGAACATCTACTCCTTATCATCCACAAGCAAATGGTCAAGTGGAATCCACTAATAAAGTCATTGAAGGAATCCTAACAAAGACTGTTCATCTACATAGAAGAGATTGGGTAGATAGGCTTCTTGAAGCCTTGTGGGCCTATAGAACTACATGGAGAAACACAACAGGCCATACTCCTTATGAGCTTGTTTATGGAAAGCAAGTTTTGTTTCCTATAGAGTTCCAAATCCAAACATTCAAGATGGCAGTTCAGCTAGGACTTGATCTAACGGAGGCACAAAAGCATAGAATGGAGCAAATTAATGAATTGGATGAGATCAGACAAGATGCAGTTCAGAAAACAAGTCTAGTCCAACAGCAAAGGGCTAGATGGCATGACAAGTACATCAAGGAGAAGAAATTTAAAGAAGGTGACTGGGCTCTCTTGTTTGATTCAAAATTCAAGGATTTTCAAGGTAAATTTCAGACACATTGGCTTGGGCCATATGAAATTGTTGAATTTTTTGATAATGGGGCAGTAAAAATCAGAACTATAGATGAAGAAGAGGTCACTTTTCTTGTGAATGGTCATAGATTGAAGTTGTATCACAAACCACTCTCAAGAGAAGAATTTGTCAAGAAGTTCCAAGAAAGCAGTGATGTGAAGTTAATGAAGAAGAATCTCTCTTCTTCATCAACTTGATTAAATTTTCTGAAGCATTTCTCTTTGAAAAAAAAAAAAAAAGGTATAAACATGAAAACCAATCATTGATTGGCATGTTTATACAGAAAAGATAGGGTGAAAATCAGAGTCTCTCTGACACTCTAACTTTTCCCATTTTTGTTTCTAAGCAGCTGTTATAAAAATCATAAGTTCAGTTCCATAGTACTTATGATTCATTTCATCTCATTCCATTCACTTATCCATCCATACTTCATCTCATCCATCATTCATATTTCACTCCATTCCACATCTCATTCATTTCACTCCATCTTCCATTCACTTCATTTTCATGTCAAAACATAGAATTTGATATCTTGCTGCAAGTGAATAAAATATGTCATGAATTGCAGTACAGTCCTTATGTTCCTTCATTCCATTTCATGAACTGAATCCATTTCATTCCATTATCCACTTCATACATATCATAATCCATCATCCATTTTCATAACATTTCACCCATACTCCAAAAACATTTCATTTTCATGATTAAAGTGTTCTACAGGAACATTCTGCAGCTCAGTGGACATTCTGCAGCTGATCAGCCTTTCTGCAGCCCGATAGTCTTTCCGTAGCTACAAATCCTGAAGGCATCAACTAGCAGACATCAGAATTACAAAAAAGTGACCCAGTGTATGCACGAATCAAAAGCATCAAGAAAATCATGAAGAATCCTCCAGAGATGAGCAGAGAAGATAAAGGCTACAAAAATCAAATAAAGGGCAGAGGTAACAAATTTAAATTACGATGGCATTTCATAAAAGTTTAGCATAGTTTAGTTGTGGATTATTCGAAAGGTTGTTTTAATTGTTTTTATTGATCAAACACGAAACAAACCCTCTACAGACTTTGTATTAAAATCTTCTATTTCAAATTTTATATCCGATAGCATTTAAGCGGTGAAATGACCAAAGCGTTTGAATTTCCCACGACTCTTAACCAAGTTATTTAATGATGATGATTTCCCCTGCCGTCGTAAAATCCTGCACCGTCTCCTCAATCATTAATACAATCCCTCCACCTCACTCCACTACTCTATGCCGTGACCATTTACCATAACTTCATTCCGTAGCCGGTATTCCATTCCGAAGACAGAGATATTATTATCATCAGGAGCAGAGCTAAAGGATATCAGTTTGAACAACATTGAGCATTGTAAACGCAGAGCAGAAGAGGTAAATTTGGAAGTATAACAGTGTGAGGACTCAAAGCCACTTGATCCCGTGGACAGATAGCATATCACTGTGGACGAAGTTTGGAGCATTTTCACTGTCAACACAGAATTGTGGCCGTGTAGAGTTTAAAGTCTGTTGTTACCAAAAGACAGAGGTGTGGTAGTGATTGAGTTTGAAGTCTGTTATTACCAAAGACAGAGGTGTAGTAGTGATTGAGTTTGAAGTCTGTTTTTACCCGAGACAGAGATGCTGTAGTGTTGAATTGGAAGCATACCATTTGCTATTAGAGACAGAGGTGTTTATCAGTGATTGAGTTTGAAGTCCTTCTGTTACCAAAGACAGAGGTATTGCACAAAAAGGAATCTGAAGCCATCTCACATTGCCTATCAGAGACATATTAGCTCGAAAATTGAAATTGCTTTCATATCACTCCAAAGTTCAACAGAAGCACATCAGTCCGAGGTTTCGAAGGCATTTTTCATTATCAAACAGAGGCATACCAGCCAGAGGTTTTGAAGCTGTGGCCATTATAAATCAGAGGTATGTCATTCCAAAATTGAAGCCATTTTCATTTAGAGCTTGAAGCCATTTTAATCCGAAAGTAAAAGCCATTGTTTTGTGGGTAGAGAAGAGTGTTAATTTGATATTGAAAAAAATCATGGGTTTTATCGTAAGGACTGAGCCTGTGGGATCAAAATATTTAGAAGGTTACCCACAATGCAAGGAAATGTTACAACAAATAGGATGGCTTCAATTCTTGGAAAAATTTAATGGCTTCCATAAGGAAGTCACCAAAACATTTGCCAGATCATTCCAAGGTACTGAAGTTGAAATAGGGGATGTCAAGTTTACTGTTACTGAAGTTTTTATAGAAGAGGCTATAGGATTATCCAGAACTGGAGAAAGATGGTTTAAAAATAGGGAATTCCACAATGACTCCTGGAAACAAATTTTAAAATCACCAAATATGGATGTTAGTGTGTTCAAGAAAGGAATTCCCAGTACAGCATTGAAAAGAAAATGGAGAAACATACTACTTCTTTTACAAAAATTTGTCACATGTGAGGGTAGATATGGGACATTTTATGTCTACCACATTAGACTAATTTTGCATTTTCTGGGAGAAGATTTGAATCTACCATATTTCTTGTATCAAAGTCTGAAGAAAATGGCTTCCTGTGTTTAGAGAAGAGTTCAGTTTTTAGAGACAACCCTGTATCATCATGGGTTGGTCAAAATTTTGATTGAGCATCATCTATCCAAAACAAATGATACATGGAATGATTTCTTAATAAGAAATCATTTTGAAGAAGCAAAAGAACTATCACCTGAACCACAGCCCACAAAGAGAAGTAGGAAATGGAGGACTTCAAAAGGTAAAATTGACAAACCAGTTCAAGAAAGCAGTGAGGAAGTCATTTTAGAGAAGTTGACTCGAATAAAGAGGCAACTTAAGGAAGAGAAGATAATCAAGGAATCTACTACAGAGAAAGGAGAGGGGTCCTCTCAGCTTAGGAGAAGTCACAGATTAAAGGGAAAACTGAAGAAAACATCAATCAAACAAACAGGGGTAATCAATATTGAAGATGAAGAAACATCCGTTGAAGAGGATGATGGAGAAGATTTTTATGAAGGCACCCCTGAAATTGATCCTGCTCAACAAGAAATTTATGATTATGTGGAAACTTTAGAGAGGACAGCTTCAGAAAGCAGAGAAAGAACCCCCAGTCCTCCACTGTCTGAAATTGATATATTAAGGAGGGATAGGTATGAGTTGGAAGTGTTGAATAGACACATCAAAAATGAGAATGAAATTCTCAAAGATCAAATCAAGCTCAAGACTGACATGAACTCAACCTTATCCCTGCATATAGACAAAGTGGAGAGGACCAATGAGAAGATGAAGACAAGGAACAAAAAGTTGATCAGAGCACTCACAAACCTCAGGTTCAAACTTGTGATCAGGAAACCCATAAGGCCTCTAGCATTCAGACAAAGGAGAAGAAGGGGATTAGATGTCCTTGCAGAAGCCTCAGAATTCATAGGATAATTTGCATGAGGACATGCAAAGAGACAGCAGTGGGGGTATGTTGAGCCTCAAATTTGTGCTTTCCTTCACCTCATTTTACCTCATTTTCCCTTGTCCATTTCTATTTTAAACCCAATTGATCGATAAAAATAGTTAAAATTACTTCTAGAATGGTTTACATGACTGACTTGTTGAATTTTGTGATTGTTGCCATTGTTAAGCATTTTGACCGGAACTAGCTGCAGAATGCAGGCATTCCGTAGCTAACCGGCGATTCTGCAACTACCTTTATGTTTGAGTATGTTCCAGGTGGCCTCTTGAGGAAAAACGCATATGGGCATGATCCACGTCGTGCCTACATGGTTTGTTGCTCATCATGGAAGAGGAAATGAATTCTGGGTACGGTTATGCACGTGGGAACATATTTGTGAAGGAAGACTCCTACTAGGACTGTCTCAGTCCAGGTGTCTTTTCTCCTTCACGTAGCCACCTCAAAGACTCCTAAGATGATTCGGATAAGGAAAGACATTATTCCTAAATTGTTGTAATTATTGTTACTTGCATTTACTTTATAAACTCTTGAGTAGACCGAGAACTTAGTTAGAGATTTTGTGTTAGATTTGCTGCTAGATTTTGTGTAAACTCTGTGTTACGTCCTTGAAGACACGGAGTGTTATGTTCGAACTATTGAATTGTTAATGGAGCAGACAAAGTTATTCTGAAGGCGTGATTTTATTTGAAGTTGAATGCCATCAAGTGGTAGAGGGCCCCTGCCTCTTGCACGGATTTCTTTTGCGTAAACTAGATAAGTTTTTCCTAGCTGCCTTTACATTTTGCATTTGAATTGGTAGTTGTTTTGTTTTATCTACTGTAGTCGTATTCGTTCCAGTTCTTCCACAAGAAGACACTCTTCCAACAAACCAAAATGATGAATGATTAATGACTATGGTATTGTAGGATAGGAGTTGAATTTGTATTTGTTTTTAACTAGATACTGTAGTTATATTCATTCCAGTTCTTCCACAAGAAGACATTCTTCCAACAGATCATAACAATGAATGAAGAATAGCTATGGTAATATAGGATTTAGTTGTAGTTTTTACTATTCAATATCACAGTTACACTTGTTCTCATCACTCTTCCACAAGAAGAAATTCTTCCAATACATCCTTAAGAAGTTCAAGACATGACCGTGATAATCAATGAATGATGAATAGCTATAGTACTGTAGGAATTAGTTGTAGTTTTTGCTATTCACTATCACAGTTACACTTGTTCTCATCACTCTTCCACAAGAAGAAATTCTTCCAATACATCCTTAAGAAGTTCAAGACATGACCGTGATAATGAATGATTTAGTTGTGTGTGTACTAAGTATCATCTCTGATCTTGCTCTTAAACGCTTGCCCAAGACATCATAATGACGAGTAGGGTATGGATGTGATAACTTAGTTTTTCATTTGCTTTCAGTTCATTTGCTTTCAATTGCATACAAGTACACAGTTAGAATTGTTCTACCTCTTCCAAAAGAAGGAACTCTTCCAATATATCACTAATGATGAACAAACAGATTGTGTAACTTTATAGATTAATGCATGTTAGTACAGTTAGAACAACTCCGGAGTTTCATTTGCATTTAATTCATGTTCAGTTACTTTGTTTCAAGTTTTATGATGACTTATAGTTCAACATTGTTCTAGTTTAGTAGCATCTTAGGTTTATTCTTAGATTAACTCATTGCACTTACATCTCATATTCACATTGTCATCCTTTGCACAATAGATTACTTTAGTTGTTAGGATTCACAAGACAACCTTCATTATTCACAAACATCTTTTTGTTCTGAAAACTACAAGTGATCCATAACCATAGGAACAGAAGATAAACATCACTATAAGGTCTGAAATCTCTGCAATCTCCTCATCATTTTATAAACAGAGCTCTTCCTCAAAAGAACTACTTTGAACAAGAAATCAACAAATCTTTGAGTATAGGTTCTGTGACATTCAATTAATTTGCAGAATAGAATTAGGAATTAATCATAAAATAGAAGAACTAGGATAGAATATTGCATCATTAGTGTTTAACTGTTCAGTTAGAGGATTTGCATATTTAGTGATCATTTCTCAAGTTTAGTTTGTGTCATTTGCCCAAGAAGTCATTATCAAGCCTTTGCTTCTATTTAGTCATAGTTCAGATTTTTCTTCAGTGTTTTTCATTGCATTTGCCATTCCATACATTAGGCTTAACTCTGTTTTGACCACCAACTTCTCTCCATTAGTTTTCTAAGCAGTTTCATTGTGAACATAAAACACCAAAAGACCAAAAACATCACAAAATCACATACAACGCATTAGGAAACAAGCACCTAGGTACATATGGTACACTTCACTTCAGCAGTTTACAAATCCTGGTTGACAATTAAATGAGCTCAGTTTAGGAGACTAGATTGAGACCCAACAAAAGGTATGGAGGGGAAGTGGTTTGTTTAATCAGATAATTCAATCACACTATTTTTAAAACTTTTACAATGTAATCAGATAGTCCAATCACATTATTTTTAAAACTTTTACAATGTGATTATGCCATTGGATAGGGGAAAAGGGGGTTTATAAAAGGAAATATTAAACTTTAATGGAGTAAAGTTTAGGAAGAAATGGGAAAAGGGGTTGGTTTAGGGTATAGAGGACTTTGTTCACTTAGGCATAATTTTCGATCCAAGAGTCAGTTTTGAGAGTATGATATACCATTGGAAAGCTCTTTTCAGGCTCTTTCTAATGGACATACTTAGAACATGACTCTGGACTGAAAATGCTATGGAAAACCTCTCTGAGAGGCAGGGTGGTAACTTTGTGGAGATAGTAGCTTTCTGAAGTTTGACTTATTACATATGATGACATTAAATTACATAAAGATGATAATTAAAAGCAAAGTATCATGTTTTCACCTCAAAACATGGTTTTGAGGTGAAAATTAAATCAAACTGAATAAAACATTTCTTTGATCTTCCCAGGTGCTGTGACTTTGATTTTATTGACTTCCTCATGACCTTGCTGATATTTATTGACACTTGACTCATTAATTTGACCATGGTGAGATCCTAGAACCTAATGAGACCCATCCTATGACCTACTGACATGACTCACAAAGTGAAAGTAAATCATGACTAAAGACCATAGAGAGGAGAATCAGCAAGTTTCACATGAGGGAAAACTGATGAAAAATCACTACCATCAATGGATCCATGACCTAGCGGAATGATGAAATTTATGGTATGGGTCTCCTAATATGCAAATGCAAAGAGAAATTTTGATCATTGATGGCAGTATGACTAGACTGACACTAACACAGTTGTGGCTCATAAACTAACAGGGCAGTGAAACATCCTTTCCGACACAGTTGGTAAACAGAGTGTTGGGGCACTCATCAAGTTGCAGTCTAATCTACAGGGTGTTGTGGCATCCTTCTGGTTGCAGCAGGATATTAGGGTTTAGTAGCATCCTACAGGTTGTGTCCTATGAACTAGGGGGTTGATGCATCCCTCAATTGTAGCTTAAATATTGATGTAACTAATATTTCTTTTAAATAGGGAAGAAGACAATTACTAGAGAAGTGTTGGGTGATTTTGACCTTGATGTTGTTTTCCACCTAAAAATATTTGTGTCTATTGTTTTATCTTTTTGCATTTTGGTATGGTGTTGTTTACTTTTGATTATTGTTTATAATTTTTGAAGATTAACATTGATAATAACTGAAGTATAACTAATGCTCTGAAAAGGATTAAAATGATCTAATTGCTAAGAGATATTGATTAACCCCCCCCCCCTCCCCCCTCGCCCCCCCCCCCAAACCTCCTCCCCCCTCTTAGTATTTTCCAACAATTGGTATCAAATCTTGGCTCCTTTATTAAAAACTTAACTACTATAAGGCATATTTTTTATAATAGATATGGGAAAGCCAAATAATCGAGCTGCAAGTATTTCAAAGGAAAGTACAAGTGCAACAAAATCTGAAGAATGTGAGTATTGTGTACCAATCCCTAATTTTGATGCAAATAAATACTAGATGTGGGTATCTAGGGTGGAAGTACATTTTCAGGCACCTGAAGTATGGGAATCAGTTGTTTCTGGGGACACATCTAATGACGAAGCTAAAAGGTACAATTCAAAGGCCATGAATATAATTTTGAATGTTTTTCCAAATTCTATGAAAACAAAAGTTGGTCAATCTTCAACAGCTAAAGATCTATGGGAAAAACTTCATAATCTCTATTCAACAAAAAAATCATGTCAATATGTTATTGAACATTTATATTATTTTGAAAATGATGAAGAAATTGAAGAAATGGCTCAGACAAAGTTTCAAAATGAAGTGATGAAAGTGATAAAGGAACTCAAAAGTCAAAAGGAAAGGACAAGACTTTTGGAAGCAGAATTGAAGGCAGAAAAATAAATCATCAAGGAAAATTAAGAGTATAAGAATATTATTAGAAGTCTTATAGCTCAATTGGAAGAAATCAAGAATAAATAGACATAAGACTTCAGGGGAGAAGTCAAACAAAAGTAGCAAGAACTTGACACAGCCTTTGTAGAGATTAGTAGGATCAAACAATAGATGCGAGAAGAAAAAATTTAAAGAAATGAATCTGATCAAAGATACATATCCATAGTTCACGAGAATAAAAAGGAATTGGAAACCTTTTTAGCTTGAACTAAGCAGGCTCAAGATTGAGATCGATAAGCAGAAGGATCAGATATAGGTTCTCAACGGAGAAGTAGAGAAGATTGCTCTTGTCAAGCTACAAGTTGAGGAGGAAGAAAAAATAAGGGAGACCTTAAAAATATGGTCTCAAGAAGATATTTCTAAAAAGCAAGAAGAACTTTATGTATCACTTTATGAGATCAACAAACTCAAGGGATCACAAAAATAACACTTACAAGATAAGATAGATGAAGAAGAAAAAATGGAGGCAATTAAAGCTGGTAAAGCTCTAGTTGATGAAGGTACAAGATCCACATCTTCGCAGGATGATCCTAAAAAGGAATTTGATCAAAATGAAAATCCCACGAAGAATGTTGCAATTCCAAAAACCAATACCAAAGCACTAAATAACAAAGGACAACAACAAACTATAACACCGTCTCCAAAGAAGAATGATAAATCTTCTAGGTATGTTCATTTATTTAATGGCTATTGTTTTTTATGTGCTAACTATGGACATATGGCCAGGGATTGTAAATTTTTTGACAGGTATAACTATAAAGGACCATCACATCCAAGTACATGCATTTATTTAATGGTTATTTATTTTTATGTGCTAACTATGGACATATGGCTAGGGATTGTGAAGTTTTTGACAGGTATAATCATTATCCACAAAATATTAGAAACAATTTTGGAGAATCACGAGACAGGTTCCATGATTATCTTATTAGCAAAGAATATATTCCAAATGGGCCAAACATCGAATGTTTCAAATTCCATAACTATATCCATAAATCTCACGATTGCAGATATCATATGGAATCACCTATTGGCAACAATGAATGCTTCAAGAGTCATAACTATGGACACATAGCTCAAGAATGCAGGTACAATCCTGATAAGGAATGTTACAAATGTCATAATCATGGGAAAATAGCTCATCACTATAGGAAAAAAATGGAATCAATCATGAATATTGGTCATGAGAATAAGAAGGTTTGGAAGAAGAGACAGGTACAAATATAGGAAGGATAGGTAAAGGATCAACAAGAATTGCATAAAGACAAGAATGTCTCAACAATTATGCTGTCAGGGTTTGTAATAGGTAATGAGGAATCAATAGTTGCTTTAGATAATGACTCAAGTCAATATGGTTTGTTAAACGATACACTATTTTGAACAATCCAGTTCATCGAATCCTTGAATTTTGAAGAGGGGGAGTTTATGCAAAAATATCTGGCACGTCTCTACCATTGACAAACAAACAACATGGACAAAATGGAAATTTCAGGAAAAATGTGTCAAATCCATTACAAGTTCAGGGGGAGAAGAATAGTCAAAGGCTTACATGTCTTGAGGTATTTCTAGAGGAAGGTTTCTTATCAACAGGAACAAATGCAGGTTACAGGTCCATAAGAATCATCATTGATAGATTATTATAATAAGGCTTCTCGTCAAGGGGATCACATGAAGATAAAAAGTCCACATGAAGAAAGACAATTTTCAGGGGGATCAACCCTTTGCCATTGATGTCAAAGGGGGATAGAAAACCTGAGAAGGAGATTGAAATCTCGAGAAGGAGGTAAAGAATTAAGTCAAGGATAATTGTACTCATAGGAGGAATACGTGTGTTTCCATCAATGACAAAGGGGGAGATTATTAGATGGTGTTTTCATTGATGTCAACCCATGGATTTGATTGGGTTTGACTTTGACCAAAAACACAAGTAATTGATGTTGAATGGATAATGAAAACCTCTCAGTAATTATCATATTACATCTAGATAACAACTACACTATTGGATGGTTCCCTGTACCCCGACATTGTCAAGGGTTTTTGAAGGGCCAAATCATTGATTTTTTATTGTATATCCATGTAATTAGATTCTCCTTGAAGAGATATTTCTAGTCGTATGTGGTACGCCACGTGGTTCCTCCTGGTTAGAGAGATAAGTGAGTTTGAAGGTAAAAACCGCAGTTGGTGGTCTAAAACCCAAAAAGAAGGCAACTTGGCACATTTCCATTTGTTGTAGGCACCTAAAATTAATATTAAGGGTTTCTTGCCATACTTTGTGGAAAACTATCCTAATTAAGGGCTTCAAGCCACTATGCATCCATATAGCTCCTACATCTCATTAAAAATAATAATCTATTTAGATAGAGCATCTTCCTTAGGGCATAAGAAAAAAAAATACACAATATTTATCAATTAGAATTAAAAATTAATAATTTGTTAAAATCCTAAAGGTATCATTAAAACTTCACTATTGAAGCCCCTATCAACTCTAAAAAAAGAAAGTTCATATATCCTCCAAAACAAGTCATCATGGAATTTTCACTATAACTTTGTTTCTACTAATCTTCAGAAGATAAAAAAAAAACCCGTTTGAGCTAAATCCTAATGAACCTCATGACCAAATGTCAAATCTTGGTTCACTACATTTTCAGAGATATGATATAAGGAAGTTATGGCTTTTGCAAGATCCACAATTCCATGTCACATAAGTGACCTTGGGAAAATCCTCATAACTTTCTCTCTGAGCATTTGATTCAAATTTTCTCAAAAGTGACAGAAAGAGGATGGACTGTGGTTTTTTGGATATCATTTTCAGGGCCGAAGGTTAATACAATGACACGTGGAACTTTTTACAAGTTCTCTCTACTGAAATAATCTATAATAAGGTCTATTAGTGCCAGTCAAGTTTTCCTGTCACTAGTGATCAAATAGGTATGGTCTTTATAAATTTGTCTGAGCCTTTTTCAAATTTTTAGTATTTCATTGAGTGTCAAAATAAAATTTTGTTCATTGGTTTAGGTTGTTATGTGTTTTCTTCTTCCACCATGACTAGGGTTATAAAAAGGTTACTTTGTGCTGCCATCATGAAAGGTTATAAGTCATGAGTCATTGATGTAATTGTCATGACAACCATATTTATATGGTCAAATTTTCATTTCAAGATGTTATGGTTAAGTTCATGGTTTCATAGTCTGTAATGTGTCATGATGGTGTCGAATAATGAAAATATAGTTAAGTTGATGTCATGATAGGTAATCATGAGTGGAAGAAGTATCTTCTCAAAATATTTGGTACTAAATCAGTTCAAAGCGTGTGCAACAAGTTCTAAAGTTTAAATGTAAGTTGCTCCAAAGATTCCAAAAGCCACTCAAAGAAAACTATTAAAGGTGAATTGGTAAGCCAAACTATCATTATCAAAAATGGTATAAAGATATAAAAACTACATAAATTTTTCATTCTCTTTTTCCATTTCTCAAGAAGACCTCTCATCCTCCAACAATGCCTTCCATCAGCTAAAATTTATAAACCTTAGCCAGCTCACTACGCAAAGGAAAAACTCACTAAGTTTCCATGATTTTGCTACTCTTTCACTTCATCCACCCTCAAAAAGCTCAGCAAGGATTAAATTCGCCTCAATTCTAATCAATCAGACTAATTTTCCCTCTCCTAAGCCTTTCTTTCTCCTCAACAATATAGTTTTGGCCAAAACATCATCTTATGGGTGAAAAGGTAGTGTGTCACTACTCTTTCACTAAAACCATCATTTAAACCCTCTTTATTGCTGGTTTTCCGAACACTGAAGCTGCACATGAATATTTTGAAGCCATCCACATCTTTCAATCTGCCTAAGGATGCCTCGAAGGTAATGTAGCTTCCTCCACACTACGTTTCTAGCCCGGATTGCTATGTTTTCAGCAAAACTCGGTTTTTTCGTTTAAGGGAAAAACCAGGAGATCAACATCTTCAAAACCAATAATATTAAAGCTCTTTATAGCTTTTCAACAAGTAGTTTCATCAATATTTCAAGTGGTTTCCTCCTAAATTCTCAAAAATGCCAAATTCAACAGTTTGCTAGGGTCTCATTGCACGGTTTTTCTTGCTTTCAATATTTCGACTCAAGTTACAGAAAAAATCTTCAAAATTTGATAGAATTATATTAATAAATGATTTCATCACCTTTCCCATCTCTTTCAAATAATTTTCCCCACATATCTGCCGTTTTTTTCATTTTTCCACAAACCCTCTATATGTTTTAAACACCATGCATGTGTTTCGGCTTTCTCCACCCCTTCTCGTCGTCATTTTTCGTCCCTTCCACTCTCATAACCTTCATAATATCCCTCCACACTCCCTTAAATTTTAACAAAAATTTAAAATTCATTTTCCCCTTTTCATCCCCCTCCATTCACCAAACGTTGAAACTCCCTTGTTTCCCTACCCTGTTTTGTCAAATACAACAAGAAAGGTGTCATCATGAGCACTGAAAAGGAGAAAAAGATTTATATTAGAGGAAAATTAAGTCGGATTGAGCCACAAAAAATCACTGAGATTATGCAATCCCCTTACATTAGAATGTTATTTGAAGAAGCTAGTTGCCTCCCTTTTTGCCAGAAAATCCAAGAGGTCGGATTCAATGTGAAGTTGACTAGTGTATTCACTACCATGTTTAAAGAGAATGAGATCATCATCATTGGGGTTAATTTCATGATATCTCCTCAAGCCATTTCTTCTGCTACCGAGATACCTCTTCAGGGGGGGATTTGGTTAAAAAGGGTTGATCTTGACCTAGAATGTTAGAAGATTTTCTTGAAAACACCATATAAAGAAGCTCCTGCAGCTACCTTTCCTATGACACACTTGCGATACAAGTACATAATTTTGATGACGATGATAATTTCATACTTTAGTTGTGAAGTCATATATTCTCTTTTATATCTATATAATATCTGCCTCTTGATGCATTTCACCTCTGCCAAGAAGATGAGCTTGCCACATTTTTTGTATAAGAGTCTTGTTAAAATGTTTGAGAAGGTAAGAAGCAAGGTAGGGGATCACTATACTAGTTTATTCCATCACTGTTTGATTAAAATTATTATCCTCCATCTCTTGTCAGCTATTGGCATGCCTTGGGAGGCATTTGTACATAAAATTTCTATTTCATCACCTTAAACCTTCATGCCTCAAAAGGTTGGTTCGTCTAGAAAACTAAAAGCTACTCCTACTATTGAAGGGAGTCAAAGGGAAATGACAAGAATCAAAGCTAAAAAGCTCAGCTTTGGTTTTGATGACAAACAAAATGCATATTCTCCTTTAATGACCAAGGAGACATCAATTTTAAGATATGAAGGTCCACGTGAAAGTGAAGAAGAACAAGGAAAGGAACAGATACCTTCTGAGGATATTAAAAAAGAATCCCATACATTTGAAACAACTGAGGAACTCCTTGAGAAGAAGGATGCTAAAATTGTTGAGTTAAAGGATAGGATTGATAAAGACAACTACATGGTGGCTCTTTTACAAAAAAAGAATAGGAACCTCTTGAAATGCCAAGAAGAGGCTGGAAATATCAAATAAAGCACAGTGGTATCACTTGACAAAGGAAAAAGTGTGGTTACTGATGTGGCAGAAAAAGATAAGAAGGGAAAATAGGTAGACAAAGAGCCAAGCAAACCTTTAACTAGAAGGTTGAAGAGGAATTTTTCATGAGCCAATGTAACACCTTGAGCTAATTTTGAAGACACTTGGACACTTTTTGTAAACTAGCCATTTAAATGAAATCTATTGTAAGGGAAAAAAGGTAGCATGCCCACACTACCTTTATCAATGGAGGCATATAAATAAATAATGGATTGCAATTTTGGAAAGACCTTAGATTGTATGTTAATGATTTGCACTCAATTTCCTTCACCAGCAGTCAGTTTTACACAGGAATGCAAAGAAATGCCTCAAAATAGCTCTCTGCCCTCATTTTAGCACTCACGCTAAACTAAGGATGAAGCCATCCACATCTTTCAATCTGCCTAAGGATGCCTCAAAGGTAACGTAGCTTCCTCCACACTACGTTTCTAGCTCGAATCGCTATGTTTTCAGCAAAACTCGATTTTTTCATTTAAGGGAAAAACCAGGAGATCAACATCTTCAAAACCAATAATATTCAAGCTCTTTATAGCTTTTCAACAAGTAGTTTCATCAATATTTCAAGTGGTTTCCTCCTAAATTCTCAAAAATGCCAAATTCAATAGTTTTATAGGGTCTCATTGCACAGTTTTTCTTGCTTTCAATATTTCAACTCAAGTTATAGAAAAAGACTTCAAAATTTGATAGAATTATATTAATAAATTATTTCATCACCTTTCCCATCTCTTTCAAAGAATTTTCCCCACATCTCTGCCGTTTTTTTCATTTTTCCACAAAACCTCTATATGTTTTAAACACCAGACATATGTTTTGGCTTTTTGCACCCCTTCTCGTCGTCATTTTTCGTCCCTTCCACTCTCATAGCCTTCCTAATCTCCCTCCACACTCCCTCAAATTTTAACAAAAATTTAAAATTCATTTTCCCCTCTTCATCCCCCTCCATTCACCAAAAGTTGAAACTCCCTTGTTTCCCTGCCCTGTTTTGTCAAATACAACAAGGTGTCATCATGAGCACTGAAAAGGAGAAAAAGATTTATATTAAAGGAGGAAAAGTAAGCTGGATTGAGCCACAAAAAATCACTGAGATTATGCAATCCCCTTACATTATAATGTTATTTGAAGAAGCTAGTTGCCTCCCTTTTTGCCAGAAAATCCAAGAGGTCAGATTCAATGTGAATTTGACTAGTGTATTCGCTACCATGTTTAAAGAGAATGAGATCATCATCATTGGGGTTAATTTCATGATATCTCCTCAAGCCATTTATTCTTCCACCGAGATACCTCTTCAAGGGGGGATTTGGTTTAAAAGTGTTGATCTTGACCTAGAATGTTAGAAGATTTTCCTGAAAACACCATATAAAGAAGCTCCTGCAGCTACCTTTCCTATGACACACTTGCGATAAAACTACATAATTTTGATGAGGGTGATAATTTCATACTTTAGTTGTGAAGTCATATATTCTCTTTTATATCTATATCATATCCGCCTCTTGATGCATTTCACCTCTGCCAAGAAGATGAGCCTACCACATTTTTTGTACAAGAGTCTTGTTAAAATGTTTGAGAAGGTAAGAAGCAAGGTAGGAGATCACTATACTAGTTTATTCCATCACTGTTTGATTAAAATGATTATCCTCCATCTCTTGTCAGCTATTGGCATGCCTTGGGAGGCATTTGTATAGAAAATTTTTATTTCATCACCTTCAACCTTCATGCCTCAAAAGGTTGGTTCGTCTAGAAAACTAAAAGCTACTCCTACTATTGAAGGGAGTCAAAGGGAAATTACAAGAATCATAGCTAAAAATCTCACCTTTGGTTTTGATGACAAACAAAATGCATCTTCTCCTTTAATGACCAAGGAGACATCAATTTTAAGATATGAAGGTCCACGTGAAAGTGAAGAAGAACAAGAAAAGGAACAGATACCTTCTGAGGATATTAAAAAAGAATCCCATACATTTGAAACAACTGAGGAACTCCTTGAGAAGAAGGATGCTAAAATTGTTGAGTTAAAGGATAGGATTGATAAATACAACTACATGGTGGCACTTTTACAAAAAAAAGAATAGGAAGCTCTTGAAATGCCAAGCAAAGGCTGGAAATATCAAATCAAGCACAATGGTATCACTTGACAAAGGAAAAAGTGTGGTTACTGATGTGGCAGAAAAATATAAGAAGGGAAAATAAGTAGACAAAGAGCCAAGCAGAACTTTAACTAGAAGGTTGAAGAGGAATTTTTCATGAGCCAATGTAACACCTTGAGCTAATTTTGAAGACACTTGGACACTTTTTGTAAACTAGCCATTTTTAAGAAATCTATTGTAAGGGAAAAAAGGTAGCGTGCCCACGCTACCTTTATCAATGGAGGCATCTAAATAAATAATGGATTGTAATTTTGGAAAGACCTTAGATTGTATGTTAATGATTTGCACTCAATTTCCTTCACTAGGAGTCAGTTTTACACAGGAATGCAAAGAAATGCCTCAAAAAGAGCTCTCTGCCCTCATTTTAGCACTCACGCTACCTTAATAGACCAGTTTTGTGAAATGCATCTTTTCAATATTTTGCTGGATGTTTTGTGATGAAAAAAACCTTTAGAGGCATAGAAGACACCCTCATCAACCTCTAACAGTTTTCAGAGAAAAAATTGATGAAAGCATCATCATCAAATCAGCTCGAGAAGTCCACAATATGGATTTTCTACAGACACACTACGAAAACAGAGTCTTCACGGTACCTTTTCACCAAAAAGTCATTTTTTGTAATCTTAGGGCAAAATCCAATTTTCGAATGGTGAATAATGATGTAATATGATGTATTAAGTGTGTCTAACGTCTAATAGATTGAAATATATTAATTGTAATGATGTGAATTCAACTGTATCTAATTGGAGAAACATCAGGGAGCGGTTATAACCTCCCTTAATTTGTGTTTTTGTTAGAGAAAAAGGTGTATTGGTCTGCTCAACCATTTCCCTATAAGTTTTCTACATTCTATGGAGGGTTGAAATTTGGCTACACCTTCACCTAACTACGTTGTGCCTCCAACTATGACACCTTCAACCAAATGTTAGTTTTCCATTTTCTTAACCAAAAACCACTATAATATTTCCTTTTGGCCCAAAGCACTTTACATAGGAAAATTCCTTGAAATATTCATTGGTGCAAGTCTCATGGATATGCATTTATTGAATTTAAAATGTTGTATCATTCGTTGCCCACTGTTAGATCTATCACACTCCTACCTAAGATATCCCTCTTCCTTAGGCTTTGGCTCCTTAATTTTATATGATTTCGGGGCTAACACCAAGACATCTCACCAACATGCCTACCTTCTTCAATTTCTTGAAGCTCAATATGGCATTGTGTGAAGTCTATCAAGTGACATTGACTTCTTCGTTTACTACAATCCATTTCTCAGCTTTTGTTAGACATGCCCCACTTCATAAACACTTAAAATTGAACATTGGTGTGGCACGATGACATGTCTTCCACCTTTCATCACATGACATTACTCTGTCACATTTCACATGATGGAAGATGCCATGTGTCACCTAGATTTGGTCCATTTGGCCACTTGAAAATGTTGAACTACATGTCACATGTCACCTTCCATGTCATCCCATGTGTCATTCTACTAACATCACTACCACCTGTGTGCCAACTTATATGTCAACTCATCACTATCATCCAATAACATGATGGCATGTGTATTTTTTGCCAAATCAATAGGTATGAAGAAGGGCCTTGGTTCCTAGTGTAAGACAACAATTTCCTTCATTAGTTATTTTTTGACTAGAGCAATGATTTCACAAC
The DNA here is from genome assembly GCA_034641835.2 of Pinus albicaulis. Classification (NCBI taxonomy): domain Eukaryota; kingdom Viridiplantae; phylum Streptophyta; class Pinopsida; order Pinales; family Pinaceae; genus Pinus; species Pinus albicaulis. Next base: position 582,739,668 of record CM076581.1, read on the forward strand.
ACTTTGCAACAAACTTGAATTTCTTCGCCTCGTAGAGTCTATCAAATAACACCACCACACCCAAAAATTTACAATCACCAAGAATTAATGCTTGAAGGAAAGCAATTAAACCATTGATGGAAATTATAAGTTCAGGATTTGGAAAAGAAAAAAAGGGTACAATTAATGCACTTATCAAGTCATCATTGGATATTATTTTGAGACAACTACCATTGCAGATGCTAAAAGTCATGTTATAGAACTGATCTTTTAAAATTGTCTCAGTTTAGATTGGAACTGGAAGAGTCTTGGGAGAAGTGGCTATTACTTCAATTATATAAATTTCAGTCAACTCTCTCTATATCTATAAATGCAGGACTACAGTCAATGCATCCCAAGAAAATGGGGATTTGAGTTGGAACGATGTGAATACAAGAACAACACAACCAAATAAACATTTTTCTTTTATATAGTATATGGGACAACATACATCGATGAGGAGATCAACATAATTCTTTAATTCAACTTAAATGTTTGAAATGAATTAATGCAAAGGCCATTTCAATCAATATAAAGTTATATTTCCAACTAGAATATTGTAGAAATAACGTTGCTACATGTTGAACACTTTCTGGAATACTTTATATTTCAGGCTATAATATAAGCCCATGAAAATGCCAGATCTCCCTAGGATTTAAGATGATGGTGTCAACCATGGGGGATGATTCGCTATTTTTGGAGTAAAAAAATAATAAAATAATAAAACTATTTTTTCAACTCATATTTTCAACTTATCTCCTCCCTAAGGTTTCACTCAAGTTTCAAGCATAAGTACTAATTGCATGCAAAGTATTGTTGAGTTAAAAGAATCAAGAAGAATATTGGATAATTTATATGGGAGTATCACCAATGGTTCATAGATCTGCTGAGTCGCTTAAGTTACACATTCCAAGAGGTTTTTATTCCAAGAGGCTTTGCATGAGTGGTTTATTTTTTCCATCAAGCCGAAAATCGATTTGTCAGGGAAAATGAGGACATGGAGCATGTAGGCTACTAGACTCTACTGGAAAATACTTAAGTACCACCTAATGGCCAATTCATACAATGGGAATCTACTTCTAGAGGGAAAACTATATGTTCTATATGATAAGAATAGAATGGAGGCCTGCAGGTATGCGGAGATGCTGGAAACCTCACAAACAAGACCGTTTTTTTGACATCCTATTACACAGATGATCTGAATCCCAAGTTTAGAATAAAAAACAATGGTGTCTTATAAATTCTCACGAGAAATAAAGATGGTAATCATTTCTATGGCGACGGGTTCGAGTGTAGGAGCAATGGGAACTAGTAAGATTCACCATCTGATACCTGACCAAAGGTTGTGGACTCAGATTCACCCCATAACGCGAATGATGGTTTTTAATCTAGTCTTGGTTAACTCTTTGTGCATATTTTTAACACAAATATTGAACTATCTGGTTTGTGCATATACACACCGTAAACTATTTAGGATGGGTGTGGAGAAGGGTTCTTCCCTGTTTCTATATATGCACATAGATCTCATCTCCCTTTGGCTAACAAGCTCGATTATCAAGGATGAACCCCGTCTTGGGATATGTTGGGAACCAATTTATTCGTTAAGGTGATGCCTAATTATCATCTGTACTATACCAAATATTTTTCATGTTTTGTTGATTTGTGTTGTTTGATCTCTGGTTAAACAATATTTGTGTCATTCACAAAATACATATGGGTTTTTGGGGACGAAGATAGAGATTTTAACTGTGTAGGCATAGGACTTGACGACCTTATTGAATCTTACATGTAGGTAATTACAGATAAATTTCAATATTCTTACACATATAGTCAATCCCAACAACCTATTAAAGCTTACATGCAAGTAATACAGATAAATTTCAATATTCTTACACATATACTCAATCCCAACAACCTATTGCATGTAAACATTGAATCCATTTTTCTATGTGTTGAAATTTGTGAAGGTTCCTCTCATTAGCATTATCCTTTTACTTTTTAGAAATTTTGACATTTTACATGTAATTGTTGAGAGGGTTGAAAACTTAGTGATCTACAATGGCTCCCAAGGAGAGGTGTTCTTAAATTGAAATTGAATAAGATGAATCCTTTGGAATGCATAACAATGTTTCAGCTTCCCGATTACTTCAAGTGACCGAGGCTCATCATACTCAATATGGTCTCTAAATACTAATGGAAAACCCCTAACAAATTGTTGAACCTTTTCCTTCTCATACTTAAGAAATGGCACATACCTTAGTAGCTCGAGGAACTTGTTTTTTTTACTCTTCATATGTCATTGAACCCATCTTTAGCTCATAAAATTCTTTGGCATCACTTTCGTAATACATCTCTGACAAGTACTTCTTCCTAAAAGACCACTTGAACTCATACCAATTCAAGTCCTCTATTATGATGTCTCTGACACACTTCACATATTCCCTAACATATGTCTACTTTATCTTTCAAAATAAAGTTAAAAATTATGGCCTTCATGTTATCTTTGTACTCATGCAACTCAAAAAAATTGTTCATTCCAAGTGTCCAAGCCTTTACATATTCTAGTTTCTTCAAGTCAAGTCCATCAAAATTATGTGGTTTGGATTTCTTAAATTAATCTGGAAAGTATCGTTTTTTCACTCCTCCTATAAGGATGATAACAATGACGATCATGATGTCTATCTGAACAAGAACTAGAATGGTACCTGTACTCATCACTCATATCTATAATGTCCAAAAAAAATTCATCTCTCATTGTGTTAGCTCTATCCGACTAGTGTTTACCGGGAGACCTGATATTTCTCATTAGTTCGAGCCTCATGTCCATGGCTTATCCGAATTTTCCCTTGCCACTGCAACTCTAACAATTTCTAAAGGAGTATTTCATTCAACTCAACTTATTTATCTTGTGCCTATATGATTTTTTCATTTTTTTCTTTACAACTCCTTATTTTTTCATTTAGGCTTCTCAATGTGTCTTCCAAATCAAAAGAGTGCCAAAAATGATACTCATATGATTCATAGGGAGAGTCCTTGTAGTCTACCATCTTTCTATCCATGTTGATATTTCTCCTGTAAGGCATAAATTATATGTCAACTAAATTAAATAACAATAAACCAACTTACCTTAGTGTAATTTGGGGAGGATACTTCCTGCAATATCAACCAATTAGCGTAATACATGTATTTACAAAATCATAACATCATATAAATTCATAACACATGGTATACTAGCATATAATCAAGATTCTAGTTGGAATCCAGTCAGAGATGCATAACCATAACAAGTACACAACATGAAATAATGCATGACCATACCAATGCAACTTGACCACACCATCACAAGCACAGACCATACACCAACGTAAGAAGCATGTAACCCAACAAGAACGACCCATGCCTATTCAGTCATTGTGACATCACTCAAGCAAGCATACATGAAAAACACAAAAGCATGACTAATATGTGACCTAGCATATACAACATGTAAAAATATGTAAGCTAATGTGTGTGCACAATAAATAAGCATGAACAACACATAATCAATCATAAACACATGACCACATGTTGACAACGACCCCATAAGCACTTTCATGGAAACACCACTACCACCATGGGGAACAGAACATAGATGCAACAAACACATAAACCATAGGTATGTAAAACACATAAGCAACCAACATAATGCATGATCAACACACTATCCATCTAGTCTGAGAGTTGAAACATGATCTAATACCACTCTGTAACACCCTCTTTCCACATCTACCAAAGTAACCGACCAACTGGGGTAAACATGTGATGATGGGATACTAATATAATATTCAAACTCCTATATGACCTAAAGTAAGTGGAACCAATGGAAACAAAAAAAACACAACTTACACATCATCAAAATAATCTCTAGGAGATAACCCAACCTCCCACGACCCTGAATCCTGAGGGGGAACTCAGCAGTTGTAAGCCTATAGCCACAGGCATGCCAAGGCAAGGTGGCAACTAGGGTCTAGTTTGGTTAGTTTTGTGCCTGCAACTCCAATATTTGTGCCACCTTTTTAGCCCCAGAGCCCATGTCACTACCTAGAAATTCATGAAACTGTAGGGGATTATGAATAACATTTAAAAAAATATATCAAAGAAATCACATCATCATGAAAAAATATAGACCCCTCTCGGTCATGACAGTCATTTCTTCAAACATGTCAGAAACATTGCATCTACAGGTGTAAACAACATATTTAAACATAGGGGTATCGTACTTATCTGATAATCACTAAGAAGCATTTCTCCCTTACAGCATTATCTACAATACAATCTATTTGCTCATAGATACAATGTGCATTCACTTACAAGTAAAAACATAGTGAGAGCCATACATCATCACTGATAATTTACATGTTTATGACCAACATAATAACAAAAAAAATACAATAGATACAACAAAAACAAAATCCACATAAAAATCATTACAATTAGACATTGAATACCAAAGGATGAATTTCTCATTAATGAGTACAGGAACCAAATGGGGATCTAAATACCATGTTCCACCTGACCATAGATTGGTTGTGTCAAATCTCTCTTCATCGAATCAGCCCCGTGAAATATTCCAAGCATGAATGCGGAACTCATAACCAACCAAAAGAACCAAACAATCATGGATTCTACCATAGTTGTCCACCTACACTATGAGGAATTTGAGTGCCTCATAGTCTCTCACGATTTACTGTAACCCACACTATGATACAAGGGTCACTAGGCCCTATACCGAGATCATCTCTCTAGTATTTACCATACATCCCATCCGGGAACTACTATGCCCAAAAAAGAGAAATCTACATCTTGGATTTACTGTATATTCACCAGCAAGGATTCATAGGCCCATCTAGGCATACAATCTGGCTTTACCACAACCAAGTGTCTAGCTCAGGGGTTATTAGGCTAGTGGCTTTACCATGTGTTAGTCATCAGCATTTTTTCTATTTCTTAGATGACTAAATACTTCTCCTAGATTTCTAAAAAACCAAATTCATGAATATTGTGAGTTTTAGAAATCTCACTGCCATCATTATCCTTAGGATGAATTTTTCACTATATCACTACTCTACCATTTCCCTGGTTAGCCTACCCTCCTAGAAGGTCCCTCATGGAACTCATGCCACTCATTTGACCTCGGCACTCTGTTTTTGACTTGCCTAACCCCTCCACTTGCCACCTAGGATCACCAACCAACCTCCTCATTCTTGTGTTTCCCAGATACATCAAGCATTGATGGTCTTAAAACTATCTCTGTAGGATCTTTAGATAAATTAAGTACATTGGATTTTGGATCTTCAATACATCAAATGATCAAAAACTCTGTTTTTTATACCTGAAGACCTCAAAGCTAAGCTTTCAATCAAAGACAAGCCCAAAGAGCCTCCAACTAGGTCATTTAGGGTTTCATGGGTTGTAGGATTGTTTTGTTGTTTTAAATCAGTGTTTTACATGTGCCAAGAAGGTGAATCAATTATGAAAGAAAGTCAGCACATGATTTTCCAAAATAGGTCAAAAGTCCTTCAAGCAAGGCCTCCTTGGTCAAGCACAAATTCTGCAAAGGACAACTACCCATTTTGACATTTTTGTAGGAGTGTCAAGGTGGCTATCAGCATAAAATAAGGTAAGGTAAGAGGCCAGCTCCTCACTAAAGGACATCCACAGCAAAGCAAAGGAAGCAAGCCTATGTTCAAACAGAATCAAGATTTTTAGGATTAATTAGATAAACAGCGTTGCCAAGCAAGAATCCAATGCAAACACAAGGACACAGGCACAACACAACCAAGGAAAAATTGAAGATTTTTAGAAGTTATAAATGAAGAAGGGAAAAAGGTGAGGTGAATTAAACAAACATGAATGAACTTTAAAGGGCTATAGATAACTTAGAATACAACACTAATTATTCTTCTCTAACAACCCTAAAACCTAAGGTTTTGGGAAGATAGGAAAATCAAGTGAAATGAAGATGATGGGCCTCCATCATGACAACAAAACGTTTTCAAAAGCTATTGAGGGTGAGTCCCCCCTTAAACTTGACTTGGGGATTATTGACTAAATCCAGCCAAACCTGCTAAGTGAGACAACCCCGCTCACTCTAGCTCTTTCCCCCTCAAATTTTTACCCAGAGTAATTGTAAACTTGACATCCCCCCTATCACCTGGGTCTAACCTAGACTTTACCAGTGATTATCCAAGGGTACGCATGCCATACTAGGTCTTACAGCAGTATGCCCATTTACATGTAATAAAAAAATTAACTGCATTATAATAATTTTTTTTTTGTTTCATTGTTACTGTCTTTATACATATGAAATCAATTTCCATATAAAAAGAATCCATCTACCGGATTACATGGGTCATCGACCTCTGTAACCGCCAGTCCTCTAGGAATTCTCTTCAGATACATGGTTCATCAATTAATTTATCCACGTGCTCGTATCCTCTCTCATTTTCTACATTCATTCATGATGTCATCTCCAAAGAGGACATCATAGCTGTATATAAATATGCCCTCTACGCTTTTGCTGGTCCATTCTAATTTTCTGCTTGGTTGCTTGGTGAAGCTCCTCTTCTCCACCGTCGACCACAATTTTGACATGGCTCTCATGAAACCTTTTATAATCTCTGCTATGCATCAATGCAACTATATTTTCACATCTTGGGATAAGGACCATAAATAATTTGTCCAATTTATGAACCTGATCTACCACATCCTGGTGAAATTTAACAATCTTGCGCTGTCTGACATTCCAACGACCTATAACCTGATTGTATACTTGGAAACAATCCTCATGAGCAATAAAATTCTAGATACCTAGATCGAATATAGCCACAAGACCCTCCTTCAAAGCTAAATACTCTGCAAAAGCCTTACTCATATCCAGCCCAAGCTGCTTCCGCAGCTTCAGAATCAAATTATCATCCAAATCATAGATAGCAATGCCCGCTCCCACAGGAGTGTCCCAGTGATCAAAGGTCCCATCCAAGTTCTCAGCGCTGATCATACCTTTGTAATACAATTTAAACTGCCTGTCATCCTTACTAATCCATTCGGCATCAAAGGGTTTCTCATACTCGTCCCCAACGTCTTCCCACTCATCCTCTGGCATTGCTTGAATGCTACAGGCAAATTTAGCGTAATGTATTTTTCTGCAAATGTCTTCAGACAAACGCCGTGTTTTTTTTTTCTTCGGCCTAGTTGAGGTAGGCGACCTCCTGCTAGAATTTCTCGAACTCGAGGGCCTGCATTCTCAATAAAAATGTCATCTCCCCTTCGTTTCCGCCACCCATCTCAGAGTAGCCTGAATTGCCACCACAAGCCTCCACGCCAGTGGCCTCATCGACTAGATCTCATGGCTCCAACAACTATACAACCTCTCACAAGTAGATTCTCGCTGCTCATGGAGTGTTGGCATGCCGCTACCTCAACTGAAGCTAGATCTGCGTCCAACATCGCCATGTATAACGCCATATCCATTCGAGATCCTAGCGTTGTTAGCCCTCTCAAAGCACCTGTAGAGCACAGCTCGTCCACGTCTCACACAATCTCTAAAAAATTAGTTTGTGCACAATCTTTCACCTGCTTGCTTCTAACCAAACCTCCTCTTTTTCTTTAAAGGATCCTCGATCCCAGATCTTATAGATTGGATCACATGCTTCCATATCAGATCTGTAAAAAAACTTCTTATTACTGCTAGTCGACAGATCTGGGTTGTAGCATCACCATTGTCCTCTTTCTCCATTGAGAAACCCTCCATGGAATTCTCCATGGAATCAATCAATCAGATATTTCTTATTTCCTAGCAACACCATGCTCCATATGGCTATATCTGCAAAAGGCTACATTAATTTCTCCATTCACAGGCCAATAAAACCCTTGGCTACAAAAGCGTCCCTCTGAAGCCAAATATGGCTCTGATACCAGTTGTTAGAAATTTACCACAGAAATAATATAGAATTTACTGAGAGAAATAAACATAAAGAACCCAGCAAAAAAACATTAACATAAACAAAGATGTTTAACCGGGAAAACCCCAAATCCGGGGAAAAACCCAACCAATGAAATTTCATTAAACATTGGCCAAAACCCTGGCCAATCCGGCCAAGTGAGCCTTCACCACTCACCTCCAGGCCTACATTACAATGAAGTATTCCCGGCCTCTTATAGGCTCCATTACATGCAATACCATGGGCCAAAACCATGGGTGCACAAAACCATGTGCCCCAAAACCACTACTATTTACCCTAGTGAACATTGACTCTACCCCGAGTCATGTTTACCTAACAATTTCTAGGGTTTGCCAAAGTAACAATGCTTTAGTACGTCAAAGGGAAAGAGTGCAAAGAGTATTAGTGTGAAGGATATCAAGCCTCCATTTTCAGTCATAGCCCTCAAAATGGTCAAAGGAAGGAAAGCATAAGGTTAAGTTTCAAGACAAGAAATCAAGCTAATTATGAGTTTACTATTGAGTAACTAAAGTTGTCAAAATCCAAATAATGATAAAGGAGACCAAAAACAACTATGTCATGGCACCTGTAACAAATAAAAAGTGGCCAAGAAGAGACATAGAAGGCATGATCTAAAATCTTTGTCAAAATGGATACATCATTGTCAAAATCAGTATGAAGGTAAGAAAAACATGTTTTTAGGTTCAGTAACACTCAGAGATACCAAAAATGATAAAAAATGGTTTCTCAGTTTCTCATGTGCAAAAAAAGGATGTTTGAGATGCCAAGACCCTCAAGATTAAAAAGGACCTCTTCATCTCTCCAGCAAGCCATCACCAAAGGAAGAAGAATTACCTTGAAAAGTTTTCAAAATCACCTACAAAAAGGTCAAAAAGTATATCAATCAAATGATAAAGTGACAAAAACTTAGCAAAGTGGGTTTTTTTATTTCAATTTATTTTTCAAAAGGTACAAAGGCATCTCAATTATCATTTTTTTAGTTCACTTGTAATTTTCAAGGAGAGAAAACCCTTCAGGAGAAACTTTCCGAGTTTTTGTCCAAATTTGGGCAAGTTCACTGGCGCTACGCCCAGAGCCTGGCGCTGCGCTCAAAAACCCTGGCGCTGCATGAAAGGAGGTCTCCACAGTGCAATTTTTACACTACACTATGCATATGTTGGGTGGCGCTGCACGAATAAATTGACGTTGCACTCAGGCGAAACCAACATGCCCAGGCCTGGCGCTGCACCAACAGGCCGACCTGACAGCCCGTTCAAAGCCCGGTGCTATGCGCACAGAGCACACGAAAGGCCCGGCACTGCGCCCAAGGGCTATTAGGCCTACACAAGGAGGAATTGTTGCACAAAGAATGCCCGACTCGCCCTGCGCTACGCTCAGAGGCACACAATAGGCCCGACACTGCACTAATGCAGAAGGTCACCCAAATTTCACAAAAAATTGCAATTAGCTCAAGGGGATCCCTCCAAATTGTTTTCAAAACCCTGCAACAAAGTTAAAGTGGTAGGTGGAATTTTCATCCTTGCCCTCCAAGTAATTTTTGTGTTTTAATAGTTAAAAGTGATGATTAAACCCTAGGATTTGCAAACCCTAGGTCTTCATGACAAGTAAACCTCTATTTTTGACCTCCAAGCTAGTAAATGCCATTTGAAAGGGGGTGAAATTAGGGAAATCACAGATCAGTTCAAGTAAAGGCCCTCATCAATCTCAAAAGCAAACAGTCATACCTCACCTCCATATCACTCATTTGCAAGATCTGCCCACCATCATTTTCATTTTACTCCTCTTGCCCAAGTTTGTCCACAAACAACCCTAATCACCATGTCAGGAGCAAAAATCAGTAGCAATAGTGAAAGAGGCCAAGGGCCTATGAGGCCAAACCACAAATGAGGGAAAGTGAATAGATTTGAACCCCAAAGCACAGTGGATATCACCTCATCTACCATGATCCTATCATGCTTCTAGAATGTGGGATATTTTCAATTTTGTGAGAAGGTCAAACAAGTACAACACCACCCAGAGCTTACAAGGTTGTTTTTCCTCAACCTCCACAACAAACAGGTGAATATTTTAGGGGTGGATTTTGAACTATCAGAAAATGTCATCTCTAAAGCTACAGGCATACCTGCTGTTGGTGAGAAATGGTTCAATAAGGAAAGGTTGGATATGAACCATTATGAGCCATTTGCCAAAACTAGGTACAGAGTAGGCTGTAGGGCTATCTTCCCTTTCTCATACCTAAAATAGACGTTTTCACCATTGATGAGGGTTATCATGAAGTACTTCACCTGTGAAGGGAGTTACTCTAGACTTTATTCCTACCATGTTAGACTCCTCATGCATTTCTCAAGGGTTAAAATGCTTCACTTTCCTTACTACTTATATAGGAGCACTGAAAAAATGTCTTCTATTGCCCAAAGGAGAAGTTATGCCCAAAAAATGCAGATTTTGTTCCACCACTCCTTGATCAAGATGGTGGTTCTACATTAGTTGGAACAAAAGGGCATACCTTGGGAAGTATTCATATCCCATGAAGTCTTTACAATCCCACATCTTCCTCATCAACCAAACTTGCCCTCATCATCTACACAAGTGTCCTCACCTCAAGAAAACCTCCCTTCCTCCCCTTCTCTTGATGCATCAAATGAAGAATAAAGTGAAACTGAGGGAGATAATGATAATGAGTCAAATCAAAATGAAGAGGGTGGGAGTGACAATAAATCAATCCAAATTGAGGCATAGGCAGATGATGAAGAAGAAGTAGATGATGAGGAAGAGGCAAATGATGAAGAAGAAAATGATGATGAGGCAGAGACAGAAATTGATGAAGAGGAAGAAGAAGGAAATGATGAAGATGGAAATAGTGAGGATGACAATGAGCAAAACAATGAAAACATGGAGATAAATGATGATGATGAGTTATGTCAACAAGAGGACAGGGGATACATCTTGAGCGATTATGGTGATTTGATCCAGCAAGAAGAAAAAGACATGGAAACAGAGAAAGAGGATCACAATGAAGAAAATGAAAGAGATGAAAGTCAAATTGAATTTAGCGGTGATGAAGAGGGAAGCCAGGATAAAGATTAGAATAGTGAGGAAAATGCAGAGGATAAGGGCAACAGTGACACCCAAGAAGTAGGCCTCAGTGATGGACAAGACAACAGAGAGGAAAAAATTCATGACAGTCGTGAAAATAGTCATGACAGTCATGAAAATAATGAAGGAGATGAAGGGGATGACAAGCAAATTGAAGATCATAGCAGTGAAGAGGAAAGTAGTTGAAATGAAGAAAATAATGACAATGTAGAAAACAATGAAGAGGATGAGAGTGGTGATGATGTAGAAGACAATGATGAGGCAGAAAATATGATGACTGATGATACCAATAATGAAGATGAAGAAGTTGATGGCAACAACAAGGATCATAGCCATGATAAAGACACCAACAAGACCACAATCACACCTCTTTCACTCACATATCAAAGAGGGCCAAGGCTTTTGTTTGCTGCCTCCAAAAGGTAAGGGACCATGCCATCTACCTCAGCTCAGCCATTGGACAAAGGAAAAGAAAAGGTAAAAGAAGAAGAAGAAGAAGATCATGAGGTGGAAAAGGAGTTTGAGATCATTCAGGCAGACAGTGACGAGGAGGATGAAGCAAGGATCTCAAACTTTCTCATCCAAAACAAAAATGCACTCATTGAAGACCTCCAAACCAATATGAATAGGGGAAAAAGTGTAAATGATGCCCTTGACTTGGAAAACATGTAGCTAGGAGCACAACTTGCAATCTATGAAGCTATATCCATGAAGGCCCAAAAAGAAGCCCAAAGGGCACAGGTGAAACTAGAAGAGTTCATAGGCACTTATGAAGAGAGTGAGGATGAGGAAGGTTAATGTAGGAGGAGGCCTAGAACCATGGGATTGAAGAAGGCATTGGGAAAGCAAAGAGAACAAGAAGTAACCGTATTAGAACAGCTCCCCCTAGATGAGCTTTTGGCCACGGAGATAGCACATGATCGAGAACCTTGGTTAGAAAGAGACAAAATGCACTTGGAGGCTAAATTGGAGAAGGCTAACAAGAATCTTGACCTCCAAATAAGGATGACTAAGCATTATGCTCGGAGAAACCAAGTTGCAAGGGCCAAACTGAAGAAGGCCCAAGCTAAGATCCAGGCACTAAAAGAAGAAAAAGGCCAAGATACACTTGCAATTTTGGCAGAAGCTTCTCTACAGGTCTCCCAAACCCTTTGAAGGAGACATCCACTTGTTTTTTGTGAATTTGGAGGCCTATAAGCACAGCGCCACTGGTGCTATGATTTTCCCTCAGGCATCCTCAGTAGGAGAAATTTACATTTTTGGATTTCTCATGCCTAGTACACTATGCTCACCAAATTTCAAAGAATTTGGAGCATTTTTGACCCCTCAAAAGGTCAAAAAACACCTCATTTTTCACCATTCTACCTCATTTTCAGGCCTGACACTGCGCTTAGAGCGGTTTTGTAAATTTGAATTCTCGAATAGGTTATAAGTTCTCAATCAGAAAACCAAAGGTAGATCTAGAAATAAGACTCAGAAGAATTTCCAACGAGCCATCCTGGAGCAAAATATGACATCGGGAAGGTCCCAAAACTTGGCTGCAACAGGACCTATTTTCTGCCTAGGATGGTGTTGTGCTTATAGACAACACTGTGTTTTTTTGGCCAAAAGTAAATGAAATACACACATTTATTTCAAAATCATATTTTAGTGTTTTTTAAGGCAAATCAGTCTAGAATTAGGTGCTAGAAGTTATTTTGGCATTTATTTCATGGGATATTCTGTGCCCTGGGCCTTGCATGGTCTCTTGGGAATTTATGACATTTATGAGTGATTTTGACATTTTCCAACCCTATATAGGGTTTTTTCCCTCCTTTTCTAGATAAATAGAGCATGAGGGTTTCATTGTAAATGCTGGAATTTGATGAGTTTTGAGAGCAATAAATGGTTTTCTTGAGTTTGAAGAAGAAGTTGGTCTTGTGGAGTGTGTGAATGGCTGCTTTGATTGACGATGAAGGAGGATAGCTTGTAGGATCCTTGAGCATGATTAATGCTGATGTGTATCTATTTATTTCTTGTAGCCTTATGTATCATTTTGTTACATCCTTCTATGTTGCAGTAGAATAGAAGAGTATAGGTTAAGAAATGTTGTTTGAGGCACCTTAGTCCTTCCTGTTTTCTATTGTCTTTTTGTTTTCCTTTGCTGGGTTAGTTTAAGGAATTCTTAGTTGCTTCTTAGACCTACCTATGCTTGTTTATTCCATGAATGGTTCAATATAGTAGTTTTCAAATATGTTTTATGGTTAGCCTTGCTTATTTGATGGTATTTAAACTTTGTTTTGAAATCTCTCTTTAAAGTACTACTTGTTAGGTTTTAGCCAAAGAGGTTGTTATCACCTGATCTGGACCTTAGGCTGAAAAGGCAAGTCAGGGTAACATCTAAACCACGCTCAGCCTTATAGTTATCCCTACAAGGTCAGGAGAGGGCTCTCTCTGTGAAAGGATATTCAACAAAATACAATAATGGACTGATTTAAGGCGAGGTATAATAATGAGAAAATGTTTAAATGAAATGAATGAATTTTTCAGGGATGTGTGGGACAAATGGGACAGTTTGAATCGAGGAGTTAAATCAGGGATACATGTTATTTCATGGGGCAAGGTAGGCGGGAAATTCTAGCAATTAAGTTTTAAATAATGATGAGATGATAAGACTGTTGAGGAGCTTAAAAGGGCATGGGAGATGGATCCTTTTCAAACAGAAGAAAAACATAGAGTATGAATGATTTCCCAAGGCAGAGAATGAAAATGGGTTCTACCTTTCTATCTTGAAAGCATTCAAACAGAGAAGTTTATGAATGAATGGTACACATAAAAATTTACATATGAACACAAGGAGAGAACAAATGATAAATTTCATACCACATGGATCCCACAAATTAGAGCTGCATCTCTTTATTAATTCCCTGTCCAAAACTGTTACAATGGAGCGCAGAGCATTCTGCTCGATTTCCATACTATTCCCTTAATTTCTGAGTTACAGAATGGTTTACAAATGATTTACAATTACATTAAATAGAATGAAATGTGGGAAAATAGATCCATAGAAAAAGGGAGTTGTTTTAACAACTCAGAACTAAAATCGTAAGATAGAAAAGAGAACCAACAATCTACCTCTGAAAATAAGGAATAGCAATACATTTTGAGCCATCTGAAGATTTCGCTATTACACTGGATGAAATAAAAATAGGAAATCCGAAAACAGATTCCTACTTTGCTGCTGCCGTAGCAATCTCTGTCTCATTTTAGCTTTCGGCCCTTTGACTGTTTCTCACTGTTTTTATCCTTTGAAGAAAACCATCTTTGAAGAAAATGCCTTTGAAGTTATTAAAAATGAAATTATGCCTTTAGTGAAGGAAAGACTCATTTTGAGCGAAAGGAAAGGAGGTGGGGTTTCAAACCGCAATCACAATCGGAATCGACGGGGGAGAGGGAATACAAAATATAACGGAACAATACGTTGCGATGGTGTAATCGCAATTGGGGATCTGGGGGCCAGATATATGTGAAACAAAGCCCAAAAGCTCCGATGTGATTGGAAAAATGGAAATAGGGATAAAGGATAAGCCAAAGGGATATTTCCACATAAAAAACAGTTTGGCGCTTTTACAAAGAGGAAAACAATTTTTGTGTTGAAAGGCCTTTAAGGTGGGACTCGGGATATAGCGCAATCGCAATCAGAATTGGGGGATTGGGGCAGGTGTATTACACAACAAAACTTCGCTGATGCGATTGGGGGGAGGCGATGGGGAATCCTTTGTATAAACGAAATAAAACAAAATTCAATTTTAACAAAGGGAAAGGCCCTTTTATTATGAATGGGCAGAGGTTTATGTAGTGGGCTCGAAGGTCCATCGACATCGGGAGATCGGAGGAGGGCGGAGGCAAAGCCTTAATGAAATCTCCAATTGCAATGGAGTGATGGTGTATGGGCCATCCGATTGGATGACAGATCGATGGCGGAGGTGTAATTGGAGGGTGTCAATCGGGAGGAGTCAATCAGAGGGGATTATTTTGAAAGCACTGATTGCATACAGGTCATCGGATCATTGATCGAATCAGCAGTCAAGATAACATCAGGCGGGGTCAATCAGGGGCATGGAAATTGGGAAGGGAGAATTAGAGGAAGGGATTTCAATGCAAAACTTGAAGTTTTATTATAAAGTAAAAAGGCACGAGTGGAAGTGGTTTAATCGCATCAGAGTTTTACAAGGGCCAATCGGAACGCACATTCTAAATGTTGCGATTTTGATGGGAAAGGGAAGGGTTTGGAATGGCAGGGAGGATTTATAATAAAAATTTAACTTTATCATAAAGTTAAAAGGTATGGAGGGGAAGTGGTTATGTTTTATCGGGATTTAAGGAAATGGGACTTTATAATAACAAACTTTTGAAACATTATTATAAAGTTTAAAGGAGTATGGAGGGGAAGTGGTTATTAATTTCATATATGTTTAAAAGATTTTAATAATGTGATTTTTCCATCGGATGGGGAAAAAGGGATTTTATAAAAGAAAATATTAAACTTTAATAACATAAATTTTAAGGGAAAGGTGGGAAAAAGGGGAAGGATTAGGGTATAGAGGACTTTATTCACTTAGGCATAAATTTCAATCTAGAAGTCATTTTTGAGAGTGTAATATATTGTTGGAAAGCTCTTTCCGGGCTCTTTCTACTGAACATACTTAGAACATGATTCTGAACTAAAAATGCTATGGAAAATTCCTCTAAAAGGCAGGGTGGTGATGCAGCTTCTGAAGTGTGAATTATTACATATGATGACATAAAATTACATAAAGATGATAATTAAAAGTAAAGTATCATTTTTTCACCTCAAAACATGGTTTTGAGGTGAAAATTACATCAAGCTGAATAAAAAATTTCTTTGATCTTCTCAGGTGTTGTGACTTTGAGTTTATTGACTTCCTCATGACCTTGCTGATATTTATTAATGCTTGACTCATTAATTTGACCATGGTGAGACCCTAGAACCTAATGAGACACATCCTATGACCTACTGACATGACTCAAAAAGTGAAATTAGCTCATGACTAAATACCATAGAGAGGAGAATCAACAAGTTTCACAGGAGGGAAAACTAATGGAAAAATCACTGCCATCAATGAATCCATGACCTATCAGAATGGTGAAAATTTATGGTATGGGACTCCTAATATGCAAATGCAAAAGATAAATTTTGATCACTGATGGTAGTATGACTAAACTGACACTAACATTGGCTCCAATGGGGATGGTATCTCCTTGGAGGTGCCAAGAACACCATAGACCAAGTAGCCTTATCCAATGGGCGTGGAGTCAAAAATACTGAAAACTGACACAATGCAGACTGACTCTGACTCAGGACTAAGACTAAAAACTGAAATAAAACCAAACCATACAAATATCATTTAAGTTTTATATCCTTCACCTTGGGCCCCAAGCTTCAATGAATGTGTACTTGAACTCTGACAAAAAATAACATGGTATATACAATGATGGTGACATAGTTTCTGATCCATTATCTTCAACAATGGTAGTGCTTCAAAAGCCTACCATTCACTGCTCCTCCAGGGAAGTCTTGGCCATCCATTTCTGAAAGCAAGAAAGCATTTTGTCCCCTATATACTGAAATCCTGTATGGTCCTTTCCACAGGTTGTCAAACTTACCATGCTTCCCTTTGTCCTCATTTCTTGCATCCCATCTCAACACCACATCATCTAACTGAAAATTTTCGGCTTTGGTCTTATGGTCATAAATCTTCTTTATCTTCTCCTGCAACTGAATAGCGTTCTGTGACACTTCCTCTCTTGTTTGCTGAAGGTGGATCATCTGATTGATCCTTCGCTGATTGTCATCGTCTTCACTACCAACTTCTTGTAACAATCTCATAACTGGAACTGCAAGAGATGTAGGAAATACAACATCAGTGCCACAAACCAATTCTAAAGGTGACATACCTATGGATTTCTTACTGCTAACTCTGTCTGCCCACAATGCGTTGATGAGCTTTTGATGCCAGTTTCTTTTGTTTGCCTCCAACATTTTCTTGATTATATTTATCAACGATTTGTTCGATGATTCCTCCAGGCCATTTCCTTGTGGATAGTACGATGTTGAATGGCCCAACACAATGTTATATTTGTCACAGAAATCCACCATCTTCTTAGACTTGAATGCTACTGCGTTATCTGTTATAATTTTGTGGGGGCAACGAAAACGAGATAAAATATTCGATTCTAGGAATTGAATAATTACCATATCTGTAGCTTGCCTTGCTAGGACGGCCTCGATCCATTTAGTAAATTAATCTATACCTGTCAAGATCCATCGATGCTACGCTGATGAAGTGGGATGGATTTCTCCTATGAAATCGAGTCCCCACTGCTGAAAAGGAGCATTTACTGCAACTAGTTTCAAAGGAAGAGGAAGCAGTTTCTTCTTCCCTTGGAAAATTTGACATTCATGACAACTCATCACTGTTTTATACAAATATGAGAATAACGTGGTTCAATAATATCCTGCTCTCAGCACTTTGTTAGCTGTAGTTTTCCAAAACAAATGACCGCCACAATCACCTTTATGAAAGTCATGCATTACCTTCTAAGCCTCTTCTTCAACCAAAAAATTAAGAAGAATGCCTCCTAGATCTTTCCAATACAGAGCACTGTTTAAAATACAGTATTTAGTAGACGTAAGTTTCAGTGATCTACCTTTTCTTTTAGACATCCCTGGAGGAAGTGACAGATGCTGAAGAACATAAAAAATATCTGAATACCATGGAGATTTTAGAAAAATGTCTGAAATTGGAACAAGAAAGCCTTCATCTTCATCCTCTGACATTGCTATTATGAGGTTTATGTCCAGGGCACGCAGATTTGATTGGGCCATTAGCTTCGCCAGGCCTTGTCCTTTGATCAACTTCGTGGGTTTGATCTCCAAATCGTACTCCAACATTGCTGCTATCCATTTACCTCTTCGACCTTTGGGATTAGTTTGCATCAACACATCCTTTACTGCGGCATTAGGAACATATGCTATAGTATGTGAATGCAGAATATAGACCCTAAAATCCTTAAGTTCCTTTATAAGAGCCAATGCTTGTTTCTAAATAATATTATACCTCAAGGAAACATCTCTAAGAGTCCTACTGAAAAAGGAAATTGGATTTTTGACCTGATCTCTCTTTTGCATAAAAACAACAGCCATATTATGCTCCGAAGTGAATGAAAAACTAATAAAATCTTGAGTACAGTCGGGACTAATCAAGACTGGGGCATTGGACAAAAAAAACTTTACCAGATTAAATGAATTGATAGCTTCCTCACTCCATTTGAAAATTCTATATTTCTTCAACATGTTAGTCATTTCCCGTAGATGTTCAACGAAATTGGGTATAAATCTGCGCAAGAAATTCATCTTACCATTGAATGCTTGAATCTATTTTTTGTTCCATGGAAGTTCTATGTGCTGAATTTCCTCGACTCTAGATGGATCAATGTAGATACCATCCTTAGAGATGATATGCCCCAGCAGCTTTCCTTCATCCATGGAAAAAAGACTCTTCTTTGGATTGAGAGAAATCCCAAAATTTCTGCACCACTGAAAAGCAACTCTCAAATGGTGCAAATGCTCATCATTAGAACCTGTAAACACTATCAGATCATCCAAATAAACAACAAGAAAAACATCTTTTTCATTGGCAAAAGCAATGTCCATTTCTCACTGGAAAGTAGCTCCATCGTTCTTCAGTCCAAATGGCATTTTGGCATACTCAAAGGTTCCCCAGGGTGTTGTGAAAGCAATTTTCTCTTGGTCTTTCTCATGCACCAAGATCTGATTATAGCCTGTATAGCCATCAAGTAGTGACATCCTATATGCTTCAACTACTCTCTGCAAAATATGTTCCATCTTCAAATGTGGATAATTATCCTTCAAGGATGCTTTATTCAGATTCCGAAAATCTATGCACAACCTTATTTCTCCTGTCTTCTTACGTACTGGGACCAAATTTGAAATCCAGTCAGAAAATCTAATAGGAACAATTATACCAGCTTTATACAATCTGTTTACCTCTTTTTTGATGGATGGCAGCAGCTTAGGATTGATTCTTCTCAGCTTCTATCCAAATGGTTTCTAATCCTGCTTGATGGGAATAGTATGCTGGATTATGTTCTTATCATAAACCTTCAAATCTGAATAATCCCATGCAAACACATCAAAAACTTTAGAAAGAAATTTAACATACTTTTCCTTTACCTCAGGGGACAATGCCTTTGACAACTTGACAAACTTGGGCTTGTTAGCTGTTCCAAGATTCACATCTTCAACTCCTTTCTCATTAGGCACCAAGCTTGGTTTCTTAGCAACATCGTCCTAATCAAAAATCTCCTCTAAAGGTATGAGACCTCTAGGAATTACATTTTCCTTGAGCTGCAAGATGTCCATCTGATTTGCTTCAATTTCTTGATCATCAACCTCATAATCGCCTTCTATTGGATTATCTTTGAATTTTCCATCACTCTACAAAAAAGCATTGATCTCATTGTCATCCCAAAACACTTTCCAATACCTTAAATTTTCTGGAACAACAGGCCTATGTTTGACATAAATCTCAAACTTGTTGCTGGAGTTCATCGAAATCTTCAAAATGCTTGCAGTAGTGGCAAGAGAATCAGCAATAATGTTCTACATCCTGGGTACTGCTGTCAAAGTGTACTCTGGGAATGTCTTCAAGAGGCTCAGAAGTACTTCCTGCTTTATCTTTTTCCTATTTGAGGACTTCCCTAAAATTCTTTGAAATTTCAGGTATCTCATCTACTTGTACCAACTGAACATTTTCATCATTCAAACCACCATCTGAATATAAGACAAAGGACTCTAAATCTATGTGGACTACATTAATGGGATGATTTACTAGCTTCTCTTTGCTAGTGATCATATATTTCATTTTCTTCTCCCTATATAGCTTTCTCAACTGGCCAAACACGCGAATGGTGGCATAAGAGAAGTCAAGCTGCATGGTTCCTTTAAGGTTTTCACCCCAAGACCTATATAGAAGCATTCCAAACTATGGTGGAACATCGACAACAATAACATCCATCAAAACATTCTTGGCTGGGATTTGATCTAAGGATACTACCAAGTCTTTGATAAGACCAATGCAATGGACCCTACCTGAGACAAAAGAATACAAATCATGATATTTACGGGTAATATCAAGTCCTAACTTCTCCATGATGGCTTTGGGCATCAAATTATGTGAGGCTCCGGAGTCCAACATAGCATTATGCAAGATGAACTCATGTAATCTAAGACTCAGGTAAAAGGGAGGGACTTCACTTTCTTCAGATTGATCTTCTATGGCTAGACCAAAGATGAGTTCAGGGTAATCATATTCAACATTTACCATATCTAAAACATAGTCTATTTGCAAAATTCTAGACACCTAATTTTTATAAGTGCTATTTTTCACCAACTCAGTCAAGGGCATAGACACTTTCAACCTAGAAATTTCATTTTCTAAATTAAAAGAAGGAGATTTTTCTACCTCTTTGATGGGAGGGTATTTCTTCTCTATTTTCTCCTTTGTTGTGCTCTACTGGTTCTTCTCATTTGGGCTATTAATCGCTGAATGTGTTTTGCTGGAGGAAGGGTCGGATGGCTCTTTCCCTTTCTTCTAAGAATCGTTCTTCATTTGAAGCTCTTTTCTCTTTTGAATGGGACTGATCGGAACATCTCTGCTCCTCAAAGAATATTGCTTTTGTTGAGTTGATAAAGCATTCATGTACCCTCTTTGGTAGTCATCAGAATCATCTTCTAACACTACATCATTGGCCAAAATAAAATCTTCGTCCTTTCGAATGTCTGCAGTCACTGTGTATTCTTCGTCTTCAGTGAGAAAAATTGGCGCACCATCGGTGGTGAAGAAATGATTGGCTTCAATCACAGGATCATCATCATCATCTGTCTCTGTTCCCTAAACATAATTCTGTTGTAATGGAGTTCTGATTTGTTGCTGTGGTGGCGCTTGGTCCTGCACTCTTTGTTCTCTCTGCTTAATTCTGAATTGCGATTGTTGTCCTCTGAAATTCGGATTCCTGATTTGTGGTTCAGGCCTATCTGAAATGGTTAATCGATCAACCATATTTTCGACTGTTCGGATCAAATTTTCCATCTTACTTTCTGAAGGAGAGGCTTCTTCTTTCATTGTGAATCTCTTTTCAGCTCTGGTTCATGCTCTTTTAGCTAACAGATTAGCTTCTACGCTCACAGCTATCTTCTGCATGTCTTCTAGCATAGTGGTATCTCTCTCTTGCAGCTGATATGACATATCAGTATCAAAACCATCTAGAAATTTAAGCAAGTTTAATCCCATAGGAGGTTTCAGGTAAGCTGAAATAACATTATATACAACATTGAATCTTAAACAATAATCCTGTACAATTTCACCCACATTTCTTTTAATATTTTCATACTCAGACAAAATTTGGAGTGGGTTTTTCTTTACCTCCCACCGGTCTAAGAACTATGTGTGTAACTCCTACAAAGTGCGAATAGAGCCTGCCAGTAAGGCTCTGAACCACTTTCTAACTTCACCTTCAAAGCTTTGGAAAAACAACCTTGTAGTTACATTCCCTGCCTCTACCTCATGTAGATCAAAAAAGTCATTCATCTTATCAATTGCTATTGGGCTGTGATTCTTTGAGTGGCATCAAAGATAGGAATTTTACTTTGATAATCAGCAGGCATATCATTCAAAGCCTGAGGTAAAACCAGGGGTGCATACCAGTTAGCCATGACTCTAGGTGGATTTACAACAGTGTTTTTAATACAAGGATTCAAGGGAGGTGTTGATGGGGGAGATGAAAGCTGAGAATTGACTGATGGGAATGTTGATGAATTAGGAGGAAATGTTGTTCCTGATGACTCTGAAGGCTCGGGGACATTAGTTACAGTGATAGATGACTGAGGGGAATTCAAAATGTAGTCATCAATTGAGGAATTTTCCCTTTGAACTTCAATATCGACAAGGAATTATGGATCTAAAACTATGTCATCAAGTGCAGTTTTAGACTTAATTTTAAACAAAGAAAGCTCAAAATTCTCATCAAAGGAAAGATCTTCTACAAAAAACCACTCACTGGGCCAAGCATGGGATCTGAAGATAGGTCTAGGACTTAGTGATCCCTCTTGTCTTCTAACTATTATTGGAATCAGATTAGGATTCTCAAACACAGGGGGAGGATTTGGATCTAGATTAGCCCTTGTGTATCTTCTGGAAGCTAGTGTGGTTAAATTTCTACTGTACAAAATTTTATTTCAGCCTAACAAACTCTAGACATCATTTTCCAAAATCTAGGAATTTATAA
The DNA here is from genome assembly GCA_034641835.2 of Pinus albicaulis. Lineage (NCBI taxonomy): Eukaryota > Viridiplantae > Streptophyta > Pinopsida > Pinales > Pinaceae > Pinus > Pinus albicaulis. Next base: position 582,762,155 of record CM076581.1, read on the forward strand.
GAAAACATTTACTGGGGTGATCTGTCTTTATGCTCTGATACCAGAAATATATTATGACTGTGGATCTCTTGGAATAAGTGCTTGTAATTGTATTCCATTTCAAAACGCTTTAACAATGTTCGCCTTGTAATAATATTCAAAGCTCTCAAACAAAACTTTAAATTTTAATGTGATATAGGGGAACACCTTTAAAAAAAAAAAAAAAAACACTTAAGCGAACCTTATCACTCTAGTCATAATATCAAAATATTATAACAATGACCCGATTCTTTTAAAAAACACCAAACTTCGAACATATATCATAAAACCCATTTATTCTGCCAACGCGGCATACATTTCATTCAACGGGGGCCCACGCATCCATATTCACCCTTTTTAAAAATTAAATAAACATTTAATAATGTAAACCACCAGATCATACCTTGAATTATTGGTTGCACACTTCACTGCGCGATTGTCGTTGGATCTAATGCTCTCCAGATCGGACGATCCTCATCAATTTCATGTTTTTTCAAAGGCCGAGGTTTAATGCATAAAAGTTGCGCAATATGGGTGGTATTTGGGAGATGACTTGCCCTTATATTACTAGATCGCATTTTTTGGCGTGGTTTTGCTCCGGGCCAAAAGCAGCGTGATATAGGTGGTATGGTTTCCTGAAACCCACTTCTGGTAAATCAACTGCGCTTTAACTGTGGTTTGGCACTTTAACTCCTCATGTTAACTCAATGGCTGGGTCCCACTGATATTACTCTGCTAGCAACAGAATAAAGATTTTTTACCTCAACAACAGAGATTTCCAAGGGATTGTCATGTTCTATATAACCAAGTTTTTTAACCTTAAACAGAGGTTGCACCTTTCTTCATTCACGGAGGGCCTAACAGTGATTTTATTCAAAACATAATAACAAATTCAATTTGAGTTCCAAGAATATGAGCTTGAAGACAGTCAGATCGATTCCCCGGTATGGTCGCCAGAAATGTTATCACCTGATCTATACCTTAGGTTGAAAAGGAAAGTCAGGGTAACATCTAAACCACGCTCAGCCTTGTAGCTATCCCTACAAGGTCAGGAGAGGGCTCTCTCCGTGAAAGGATATTCAACAAAATACAATAATGGACTGATTTTAGGCTAGGTATAATAATGAGAAAATGTTTAAATGAAATGAATGAATTTTTCAGGGATGTGTGGGACAAATGGGATAGTTTGAATTGGGGAGTTAAATTAGGGATATAGGTTATTTCATGGGGCAAGGTAGGAAGGAAATTTTAGAAATTAAGTTTTAAATAATGATGAGATGGTAAGACTAGTGAGGAGCTGAAAAGGGCATGGGAGATGGATCATTTTCAAACAGAAGAAAAACACAGAGTATGAATGATTTCCCAAGGCAGAGCATAAAAATGGATTCTACCTTTCTATCTTGAAAGCATTCAAACAGAGATGTTTATGAATGAATGGTACACATAAAATTTTACATATGAACACAAGGAGAGAACAAATGATAAATTTCATACCACATGGATCCCACAAATCAGAGCTGCATATCTTTATTAATTCCCTGTCCAAAACTGTTACAATGGAGCATAGAGCGTTCTGCTCGATTTCCACACTATTCCCCTACTTTCTGAGTTACAGACTGGTTTAAAAATGATTTACAATTACATTAAATAGAATGAAATGTGGGAAAATAGATCCACAGAAAAAGGGAGTTGTTTTAACAACTTAGATCTGAAATCTGAAGATAGAAAATAGAACCAACAATCTGCCTCTGAAAATAAGGAATAGCAATACATTTTGAGCCATCTGAAGATTTCGCTGTTACACTAGATGAAAGAAAAATAGGCAATCCGAAAACAGATTCCTACTTTGCTGCTGCTGTAGCAATCTCTGTCTCATTTTAGCTTTCGGCCCTTTGACTGTTTCTCACTGTTTTTATCCTTTCAAGAAAACCGCCTTTGAAGAAAATGCCTTTGAAGTTATTGAAAATGAAATTATGCCTTTAGTGAAGGAAAGACTCATTTTGAGCGAAAGGAAAGGAGGTGGGGTTTCAAACCGCAATCGCAATCGCAATCGACGAGGGATAAGGAATACAAAATATAATGGAACAATACATACATTATGATGGTGTAATTGCGATTGGGGATCGGGGGGTTAGATATATGTGAAACAAATCCTAAAAGCTCCGATGCGATTGACAAAATGGAAATAGGGATAAAAGATAAGCGAAAGGGATATTTCCACATAAAAAACAGTTTGGTGCTTTTACAAAGAGGAAAACAATTTTTTTGTTGAAAGGCCTTTAAGGTGGGATCCGGGATATAACTCAATCGCAATCGGAATTGGGGGATTGGGGCAGGCGTATTACACAAAAAAACTTCGCCGATACGATTCGGGGGAGGCGATGGGGAATCCTTTGTATAATTGAAATAAATAAAAAAATCGATTTTAACAAAGGGAAAGGCCCTTTTATTATGAATGGGTGGAGTTTTATGTGATGGGCCCAAAGGTCCATCAGCATCGGGATATCGGAGGAGGGCGGAGGAAAAGTCTTAATGAAATCACTGATTGCGATGGAGTGACAGTGTATGGTCCATCCAATTCGATGACAAATCGACGGTGGAGGTGTAATCAGAGGGTGTCAATTGGGAGGAGTCAATCGGAGGGGATTATTTTGAAAGCGCCGATTGCATACAGGCCGTCAGATCGTTGATCGAATCAATGGTCAAGATAACATCGGACGGGGTCAATCGGGAGCATGGAAATCGGGAAAGGAGAATCGGAGGAAGGGATTTCAATGCAAAACTTGAAGTTTTATTATAAAGTAAAAAGGCACGAGGGGAAGTGGTTTAATCGCATCAGAGTTTTACAAGGGCTAATCGGAACGCAAATTCTAAATGTTGCGATTGCGATGGGAAAGGGAATGGTTTGGAACGGTGGGGAGGATTTATAATAAAACTTTAACTTTATTATAAAGTTAAAAGGTATGGAGGGGAAGTGGTTATGTTTTATTGGGATTTAAGGAAATGGGACTTTATAATAACAAACTTTTGAAACGTTATTATAAAGTTTAAAGGAGTATGGAGCGGAAGTGGTTATTAAATCGCATATATGTTTAAAAGATTTTAATAATGTGATTTTGCCATCGGATGGGGAAAAAGGGATTTTATAAAAGAAAATATTAAACTTTAATAACATAAAGTTTAAGGGAAAGGTGGGAAAAAGGGGAAGGATTAAGGTATAGAGGACTTTATTCACTTAGGCATAAATTTCAATCCAGAAGTCAGTTTAGAGAGTGTAATATATCGTTCGAAAGCTCTTTCCAGGATTTTTCTATTGAGCATACTTAGAACATGATTCTGAACTGAAATTGTTGTCGAAAATTGCTATGAAAGGCAGGGTGGTGACACAGCTTATGAAGTGTGAATTATTACATATGATGACATAAAATTACATAAAGATGATAATTAAAGGTAAAGTATCATGTTTTCACCTCAAAACATGGTTTGAGGTGAAAATTACATCAAGCCGAATAAAAAATTTCTTTGATCTTCTCAGGTGCTGTGACTTTGAGTTTATTGACTTCATCATGACCTTGCTGATATTTATTAATGCTTGACTCATTAATTTGACCATGGTGAGACCCTAAAACCTAATGAGACACATCCTATGACCTACTGACATGACTCACAAAGTGAAAGTAGCTCATTTCTAAAAACCATAGAGAGGAGAATCAACAAGTTTTACATGAGGGAAAACTGATGGAAAAATCACTTCCATCAATGAATCCATGACCTATCGGAATGGTGAAACTTTATGGTATGGGACTCCTAATATGCAAATGCAAAAGAGAAATTTTGATCACTGATGCAAGTATGACTAAACTAACACTAACAGAGGCCATGCTCTGATCATGCCCTTTGTACATGTTGGATAAGTTGCCTTAAATTTCTTTGTAGATTGATCATAGATGCTTAGGAGTTCCCTATTCTTTGATTAAATTCATATGTTATCTTGTATGTTTTCTAATCTTGAAGGTGAAACCACTAGAAGTTAGATAAGTTTCTTTCTTTATATGGTTCACTGAATTGTTCATCTTGAATGCTTGTTTGCTTAAGTATAATAAAAATTCTATTTTTTTTCCCTGTATTATGATTATGTCCTTATCTTGATCAGTATTGGAGACCATATTGTTTAAAAAGTACTTTTTTAAGGATTCTTCACTTCCCTTACACACCTACTATGCTCACAAACTTTATGTTCATTTCATTTCACACATGCCTAAAATATCCATTTGACCATGCTACATTTTCCCTGTTATGCATCTTGTTTCATTGTTGAGATATCCATGAATTTCATAAACTTCAGAGCCCAATGATTCGAAGACCTCTCACTCCACCTATTCTACTTGATCATCTTACCCAACCAAAACAAACAACAAATCCTACACTTAACAACTAGACTAAAATCAAAACCCTAGAAGCAAAAAATTTCATATCCTTTGCATAAAATAGAGAGATCCCTCTCTGAGTCTAGGAAGGCTAGGTCATAGGACTCCAAAGACTAGTCTAATGTTATCTTGTGCATTTGGTCTGCCAATCTACTAAATCACGGGACCTTAACATAATGGCAATAATGGTGGGAAATTCTGAGTACATAGTTGCCTGAATACCTCTTAGGACTCATATGATCCTCAGATAAGTTTAGAAAATCAACTGATATCCAAGAGTAGAATCTAATTGTTTCACCATCCTAGAAAAATGATGACTCAACTATACCACACTCATTAGAAACCTTACTACTATATAAATAAACTCAAAAAACCCAAAAAAATTATCTTATATTGGTGTTTTGTAAATTGTTGGTGGTGGACCACAAACACATCTCTTCAAAACAGTGAAAAATATCCACCTGGTGGCTCCACTAGCCCCAGTAGGCCTATTAACTCTACTAGTTATCATTAGACTCCCTGGGATTGTGTCAAATCAGCCCTGAGAAGTCTAGAAGCCTAGTTATACACTGTGTCAGTTTAGTAAACACTAAGAGAGGTCGGCCTTGCGAAAAACAGTTATAAACTTTCAGCCTCTCTACATTTTGAATTTGAAATTTGGCTTCATAAGGGATCCATACTAGATCTCATTTGGACCCAAATCCTCCTACTATAGTTGATGACCCAAAAAATATTTTGTGGCAAACTTCCAAAACTGAAGATTCAACTACTGTCGGGACCATTCATAGAGCAATTTCTGCCCTTGAAAACCTTACAGCTTTGCAAGAGCCCCAATTTTACTTACACCATACAAAGAACCTTTTCAAAACCAAGTCACAAAGTGGGATTGAACAGACTGACTTTGAGCCCATATATTTGCAGCAAAGTTCCAGTAGAGAAGCCTCTCCTTCCACTCCTCCTGAATTTCTGCTTCTCCATCACTTTATCTCTTTTCATCCCAAGTCTGCTCAGAACGAGTTTTCTGGTCCAAGTACTTCCACCACACCCATCCATAATTCCACTGTTCAAACCACTTCAATTCATCCCCCACCACCTCTCATAAATCCTCCCCTTGTAAACCCTCCTTGGATTCCACTAGCCCTCTTCATGGTAGCCTGGTATGCCCCCTGGTTTTACCACAAACTCTAGTACATTTTCAAAGTGACTACCAATCCAAGATCCCTCATTTGAGAGGAGATGATACTACCACTGCCCAACAACATGTAGACAGAATGAATGATTTTTTTGACTACATGGAAATAGAAGAGGAAACCATGCAAATGAGGATGTTTGCCCAAAGTCTAGGAGGGGAAGTTAAAAAATGGTTTAAAAACTTAACTCCCAACAACATCCATGATCTCCCTTCCCTATACCAAAATTTTATAAACAAGTGGGAGATTAAGAAAAACCCCTTCCAAATCCTTTCATAATATAAAAATCTCAAGAGGAATGCGGGGGAAAGCATACAATATTATTACACTAGGTTTAAAAGTGTCTACAATACCCTCCCACCTCACATGAAACCCCCACAAGGACTAGCACTAGTAAATTTTCCAGAAGGCTTTCATCTAAACATGACCTACCAATTTAGGGAGAGAGACCCCACAACTTTAGAAGAAATGCAATGAGGGGTTGTGAGTGTAGAGGCCAACTTGATTGAAAAGAGAGCTAGGATGAGGTTGGAAAAAAGAATCACTTACAAAGATGAAACCATAGCCTCAACCTCCTCATCCGATGCCAAAATAGACAGCCTAGTTAGGACCATGGAGATAATGATGGAAAGGATAAACTTAAATGAAAGAGAACCTCATAGGGAAAACCAAGTAAATCCCCAAAACAGAAATAGGAATCAAAACTTTAGAAGGGACCCTCCCTAAATTAGACAGAGAGACAATGACCAACAAATTAGGCCCCCTTTCCAAGACAATTATGTAGATGAGGAGGAAAGAGAGACTAAGGGGTTGGAAGAAAACCACATCAATCTGATAGACTCTGAAAATGAGGGTGATGTTTCTCTCATTGTTAGTCATCCATAATTTTCACTATCTGAAGACTAAGTATCAGTTCTAGATTTCTAGAAACAAAGTTCGTGAACATTGTGAGTTCTATAAATCTCACTACCTCCATTATCCTTAAGATAATTTTTTCACTATTTCATCATCCCATAATTTCAATTCTCATCTCACCCATCCCATAATACCCATCATGGGCTCATATCACTCAGTGTGTCTTTTTTGTGTCACCTTTGGCCTCAGCCCTCTATTTTGTTTTGCCTAACTCCTCCATTGACCATCTAGGGTTTTTGATGGCAAATTTTTTTGGTTTCATGACCTCCATGGTTAAAACATTGACAAGGCTTGTATCTTGATGCTCTTAAACCTCCTCCTATCCTTAATATACCTTCATAAACACTTCCCATCACTCCTATCCCTCAAAATCATCATTTTTCTACAAAACCTAGCCTATTGCTACAAATTGACACTTTTCGAGACTAGGCCTGTATTTTTCCCTCTTGGAACCTTTCCTCTCACTCAATCCTTGAAATTACACTTTCCCCTACTCCCTAACATCCATCCCTATTCTCCAAAATTTCCCCAAGAATTTAGACAACCCTTAACCCCTTCATTCCCCTCCCTCTACAAAGTAGTCCTAATTTCCCTACACTAAACCCTAATTTCCCCTTCCAACTAAGCTAGGGTTTGCTATGGAAAAGAAGCATCAGAGTAGAAGATAAATATTCTAGGTCATATCAGTAATCATGAAGCCATACCAATTCATAAACATCATTCCTTCTTCATTTTCATTCCAAGGGCCAAGTCATTTGCCACACCTAGGGCCAATTTTTCTTAAAAATATGTTTCTGACCAAAAAGAGATGAATTTGGAAAAAATGAGAGAGTTTTTTGTCCATCATAGGGCCAAGAAGAAAAACCTCCTTTATTTTTTACACAGGTATCATGGTTTGGAAGAAATATAAAAAACATAGGTGTCCCAGGAGAATTTTTGCACTGCTGGAGTGACCTTGGGAAAATGGGGTTTTCTCATAGTTGGAGTTTCCAAATTAATTTATTGAAGATTCAAAAGACAACTAGAATTGAACATATTTCCAATGAGCTATCCTGAGCTTAATTTGGAGTTAAGGAAGGCCTCCATATGTTGTCTGCACCAGCACTCTTCATTTCTGCACCATCATTCAGCACTTTATGACCAGTGTTGGGACAGTCAATTTTTGGACAGGTAAATGGACACCAAATGGAAAAAAAAATAAGACTTGGAAAATATACTCAACAATATTTCCAATGAGCTATCGCGGAACTCATTCTGAGACCAGGAAGGTTTCCAAATTCCCTCTGCAAATTGGCGCTACGCACAGAGGAAACTAGGCCAGAATTGCCAAAAATTGGTCCAAATCAGTTTTCCTAAGGGAAGAACAAAAAACATGGCCAAAAAGGTGATAATAGTAACTTCTTCATAACAACAAAGGGTTTCAAAGGTTTCAAGTTTCCCTCTAAGGTTTGGCACAAAGGCATTAACTCCACATCATAAAAGGTTAAAAAGGTAAAGAGTATTGGTACAAAAAGCATGAAGGTTTCAAAAAGGTTCATTATTTACAAAGGAGGGTAAAGGGCCCCATTGGATTTAGTTGAAGAGTTTGTGAGCGCAAGAGAGACATCAAAAGGCTTCAATACTCCTGCAAAGAAGAAGCAAACCATTGGAGAAAATTTTTAAGGGTTTTTTTTGTGCAAGTTTGAAAAATTTTGCAGGCATTGCGCACCGAGGCTGGCGCTACGCACCTAGCCCTCGGCGCTATGCACAGACAAGGTGGCCGCAGTGTTATTTAACACTGCGTTGCGCACCCGGCACTACGCACCTGGGCAGGCGCTACACACAGACAGTATTTGGCCTAATTTTCTCAAAAAGGGTCAAATTTTTGAGTTTTTGCCTCCAACTCTTCTGCAAATAGTCAAATAAGGTTGGTAGCTCTTTTTCCTCACTGTCCAAGTATTCTTTTCATAATCTAGGAAGACATTGCTTAACCTAAGGCAACCAAATCCTAAGCTATAGAAAAATCAATTTTTGACCTCTTAGGGTAGGGTTTTCAAAAAGAGGAGTTGTTATATATGTAAAGACACTCAGTGATAGTAGACCAACCTCTAAAAAAATGAAAACACTCCTTGGATGCTTCATCTACCCTCATTTGCAAAATTTTGGGCCCAAATCACTCATTTGCCTTCCCTAAGCCTGAAGACCCTCACCAAGCTGGAAATCCTTTGCCTCTAAACCAACCACCATGTCTAAACAAGATTCAGTGAGTCAAAGACAAAGTTAAGAAAATAACAATGAGATGACAGCAGCAAAGAAGAGGCAAAGCCTAAAAAGGAAGACCAAGAGAGTGATGATAGCATGGATGAAAGTGATAAAAATGGTAAGGACAGTAGGGCAGAAACAAAGCCTAATGATGAAGAAAATAATGATGACATAGAGGAGGAAAATGAACATGACAATCTGAAATTAAGGAAGACAGTAAGCCATTGGATCAAAGCAATGATAGTGGTGACACCCATAAAACAATCTCTGGTGCAGAAAAGAGTGTTGATGATGAGTAAGATGATAACCAAGGGGATTATGAAAAATACAATGAATATGAAAGTCACCAGGAAAGTGCCCAAGACAGCCAAGAAGAAGATGATTTTGAGCATGACAGTGAGCCCAATCACAGTGACAAAGGTGCTTAATTAAATGAAGAAAATGAAGATGAAGAGACAAGGGAAGAGGGTGAAGAAACTGAAGACCAAGAGAAAAAAAATAATGAGGGTGAAACAAAGTTTGAGGGTGAAGACATTGGCCACGAAAATGATACAAATGAGATAGTTAATGACAGCTTTCATGACTGTCATGATACTCATCATGCCTCCATTATTTTCCAAGTACTCATTCCAAGAGTCAAGCCATTTGTCACTCCTAGGGCTAGTTTTTCTTCAAACTATATTTCTTACCTAAAAAAGATGAATTTGAGAAAAGTGAGAGATTTTTTTTCCATAATAGGTCCAAGAATAAAAACCTCCTTTCATTTTTACACAGGCATCATGGTTTGGGAGAAATGTCAAAAATACAGGTGTCACCAGAGAATTTCTGCAATCCTAGAGTGACCTTGGGAAAATACGTTTTTCTCATATTTTGAGTTTCCAAATGACTTTTTTGATGAATCAAATTATGACTATACTTGAAAGGCTTTCCAATGATGCATCACAGAGCCAAATCCAACATTGGGAAGTGATCCAAAACGTGGTTACAAAACACCCTACTTTTCTACTGAAGTGGCACTACGCATAGAGAAATGTTGGGATTTTTTATTTTTGACTAGGCTAGAGAAGTTGGATAAAGAAAAAAAATGCATTTCTGGAAAGTAGACTCATCAGGCTTTCCAACAAGCCATCACGGAGCCAAATCTGACATCAGGAAGTGGTTCAAAACTTGGTTGGAAAACACCCTATTTTTCTGCTGAAGTGGCGCTACACACAGAGTAATGTTGGGAGATTTGATTTTTGAATAGGAAAATGGCATCCAACCAGCAAAACTCAAGAATTTCTGGAAAGTAGATTCATTAGGATTTCCAACGTCCCATCAAGGGCCCAATTCCAACACCGGGAAGGCCTCCAAATGCCCTCTGCGAAATGGCGCTGTGCACAGGAGAAATTTGGCCAGAATTGCCACATAGAGATCAAAAACCTAAGAGAGGAAAAAAATCATGAAAACCTTGGATTTTTGGCTGAGGCTTCTCAACAAGTGTCCAAGACCTCTTGAAGGACCATTCCACAAATTTTGAGGCAAATTGGACAACTTTTTGTTTTTTCCAAATTTTGACCCCTAAGAGCACAACACCCTAGGCGCTATGCACAAATTTGGTGCATATTCAGCTCTCAAAGTTTACATTTTTGGATTTTTCACATCACCAAAATTCTACTCACCAATTTTCAGATCATTTGGAGCACTTTTACCCCATAAAAATTTCAAAAAACATCAAAAATTTGACCTTTCTGCCTCCTTTTCAGACCAGGTGCTACACACAGAGTAGTGTTGGGAGATTTGATTTTTGAGCAGTTAAATGGAATCCACTTAGCACAACTCAAACATTTTTAGAAAGTAGACTCATTAGGCTTTCCAGCGAGCCATCATGGAGCCAAATCTCGTGTCAGGAGGACCTCCACAAGACTGCTGTAAAAATACCTATTTCTGCACTACACACCTGGAAATGTTTCACTGTTTGACACAGTGCGCTATGCACCTGTGGCTGAGTAGGAAAAATGTGCGCTTGGAAAGTTTTCTTAGGCATGTCAGGCCTAAAAGTCAATTTTATTTCCATTTATAGTCGGAAAAGATATTTATCTAGATATTTTTGTGCCTTGGGCTTTGCAAAGCCTTAAGGACAACTTAGGATATTTATTTTGGGCCAATAGGCTTCTAGTTACTCTCTATGGCTCTCATCTTCCTTGTTTGTTATATAAGGCACGAGGATTCATTGTAAACAGATGGGACTTGATGTGTTTAAGAGCAATACATGTTTTTATGAGCTTTTACAAGATATTGGTTTTATGAAGTGAATGAATGACCTGTGTGGCTTGATGTTGGAGAAGCTTGCTTGCAGGATTCCATAGCTTGGTGAATGGTGATGTTTTCCTAACTTGTTAATGTTTTCTTGTCCTAATTTTGTTTCAGTCTACTTGGTTGATGTAGATCAGAAAAGTATAGGTTGAGATATGCTCATGGAAGCACCTCAAACCTCCTTTTTGCTATAGCTTTGATGTTTTCCTCTTTTAGTCATCTTAAGGAATTATTGATTGCTCCTTAGGCCTGTTGGAAATATGATGCAGAGTGTTGTCCTTGATGGCAACCCACTAAATGAAGATGAAGACATGCGACTGTTGACATGTATTGTCCTTGATGGAAAACCACCTGATGAAGTTATTCTTGACTTGATGGACTTGGTAAATGATGTAAATCTGATATGATATGATGTTTGTTGACAATATGATGATGAGTGTTGTCCTTGAAAGGCAACCCACTGGATGAAGATGATGACAACTTACTTGATGAAGTTGTGCTTGAGAGAATATGTTTCTGATGAAGAAAATATGATGTATCTACAGTATGTACAAAAGGCAATGAAGAAAGGAATTCAGAATGTGCTCAAAATATGATGAAAAGAGTATGTCTCTTTGTATACGCGGATTTTCCTAGGGTAAGTCGCGTATGCACGCGGAAAGGAACGTTCCAAGTCGCATATGGGCAAAAGCGCTCAAAAAGTGCAAAACCAGGGGTAACCACCATGGTATTGACCCATTGTATTGGGTAATGGTCCGCCTAATTGACCCCGTCCAGGTAGTTTTGGGCTTATGGTATTGTTTTGGTCCATGGTATTGAAAAAGGGGCTCATGGTATTGAAAAGGGTAAACCTATATAAGGAGAAGAATTTCATTGTGCAAAACATGAGTGTGGGTGCAAGATGTCTGAGCTTGAATGAATACTTCTCTCTGAAGTAGATCTGAATGGAAGAGTTACACTTGAAGACAAATCTGAAGGTATGATGCACCAATGATGAAGAAAGGGATCTAGATCTGAAATGCACTTGTATCTGCTAGATCTGCTTATGGAAGGCCTAGATCTATGATGAGGCAAACATCTAGGTGAACATCTGTCTGAAGTGAAAAGGGTAAATCTGAATTGAACATCTGATCTGATGAAGTATGCAGCTCTGTAATCATTGAAGATCTATACGCTACTTCGCCGCGGAGGAAGCGCGTATATACGCGGCTTCGCTGAAGTAAAAGCGCGTATGCGCAATGAAATATACACTGAGGTATACGCTGGTTTGTGTGGACAGAAGCGCGTATATACGCGACATCAGTAAAGGGAAAGAGCGTATGCAAACTAGGGTTTGCTGAAGCAAGGGGTATGAAATATCTGATCTGTTCTGCTGTGTTTCTGCTGTCTGATCTGTGTTGATATGTATCTGTTGATGATGTATGGTTGTGCTTAAAAGTATGGAAAGGGTTCGGTCTGGAAATATGATGAATTGTGGCCTGCAAGTTGTGTTCTATTGAAGTGGTTGGATCCAGTGTGAAAATTGATGAAACGTTGTCCAAGGTGGTGCTGAGGGTTGTAGCCTTCAGTCAGGGGGTCGTAGCTCCCTTCCAGGTGAGGCTGGTAAACGAGATCGGGGGGTCGTAGCTCCCTTCCAGGAGAGGCTGGTAAACGAGTCAGGGGGTTGGAGCTCCCTTCCAGGAGAGGCTGGTAAACGAGCGTAGGTGGGTGCCTACGTGCTGGTCAAGTCTGCGCCAGCACATATGTTGTAAGATGTTTTCTCTATAATAAAATATTGAAGGCTGAGCAACTGCAGCGGTGGTTTTTTCCCGACTTGGGTTTCCACCTAAAAATCCTGGTGTTCATGTGTGATGCCTTGTGTGATGGTTTATTCTGTTCTTACTGCACATGTTTACTGTTTATTAAACATCTGGTGAATGAATGATGGAATGATTTAAGTGAAGATCTAATAACATAATTAGATATCTGTGTATACGCGAGTTTCGTAAAGGGTAGCCGCGTATATACGCAAGTCTGTATCAGGAAAGTAGCGTATGGGTTTTAGAAGCAAGAAAAAGTAAAAGTTTTGAATATGCAGTAAATACTGATTCACCCCCCCCTCTCAGTATTTTTCCCAACAATTGGTATCAGAGCCTGGTCCTTCTGCAGAAGCTTGATCGCTTGAAGGAGATCCGTCGCAATGGGAAGTCAAGAAGGACTGATGTCTATAAAGCCACCTCTATTCAATGGAAGCAATCTGATTTTCTGGAAGGTACGAAAAAAAGCATATCTGCAAAGTCTTGGTGCAGATGTATGGGCAATCGTGCAAGAAGGTTATCAATACCCGGCAAATATTCCTACTGATGCAGCTGAAAGGAAGAAGTATGAAACCAATGCCAAAGCAGTAAATGTCTTGCTAGGAAGCATGTTTGAATCAGAATTTGCTAAAGTGATGCAACTACATTCAGCAAAAGAAATATGGGACAAAATCATTCTAAGCTATGAAGGAGACACAAAGGTAAAAAGTGCAAAACTCCAAACTCTTAGAATTGAATATGAAAATTTGAAGATGCATAGTGATGAGAGTGTTGCCAGTTTCTTTCTTCGTCTGGATGATATTGTAAATCGAATGAGAAATTTAGGTGAAACCATAACTGATACTACTCTGGTGGAAAAGGTCTTAAGATCCTTGACTTCAAAATTTGACTCTAAAGTTTCAGCTATTGAAGAAAGGCAAGATCTGCAAACGCTTACTATTGTTCAACTACATGGTACTCTGACTGCTTTTGAAATGAGACAAGGAGGTCCTTCTCAAATAAGAGAAGCTGCTTTTAAGGCATCTACAAAAGGAAAGGAAAAGGAAGTTGTCAAAGAATCCAGCTATATATCCGATGAAGAAGAAGCAAATTTCGTGAGAAAGCTCCAACTAGGCACTGGAAGATTCAAAGGTAAGCTTCCCTTCAAATGTTTTGAGTGTGGAAAAGTTGGTCATTATGCTGCAAAATGTCCTTATAAAGGAAAAGAAGTAGTAAGAAGGAATAAGAATTGATCTAGCTCTAAGAAAAGTTACTATACTAATGAAGATAGTGATGGGTCATCTAATAGTGAGGAAGAATGTGAAGAAGATCTTAGACTTCTCATGGCATTTGAACAAAAGAAAGAAAAGGATACTTTTATGGATGCTCTAGAGGAAAACGATTTTCTTGAAGAAAATAATCAACTCAAACTTCACTTAGAAGAACAAAAGATAATCAGAGAGACCATTGAAAAAGAGCTTGAAGAAGCAAAGAAGCATATTGAAAAACTAGAATGTGAAGTGGTAAGTCAAAGAAAAGAAGTTGAGAAAGCAAAAACCTTGAATCTTAGATTTGCTAAAGGATCTGAAACCTTAGATGAAATCATCAAGGTACAACGTTCTCCTCTTATAAAGACAGGTCTTGGATATACTGGAGAATCTTCTCAAACTTCAGCACCAAATTATCTAAAAGCAGTTACAGGTGGTTTACATCATTCAGTCACTTAGCAAGGGAATAAAGAATATCTACAGGGAAAGCAGGACCATCTCAATTCAAGGTACACTAACAGGGATAGCTTTGGAAGACACTACAACCGATAGGTAAATTCGAATAAAAGATTCCATGATCACAGAAATTTCTACTTCAATGGGCAATGTTTCACTTGTCACAATTTTGGTCATAAAGCTATTCAATGTGTTGCATATAAAACCATCATGACAAGAGAAGCAAGAAAGAAAAGGTTGGATACTGAACCAAAGAAGAATACCTATAACAATTTTTCTCCTCTTCAAAGTGAAGTTGAATGTACTTATTGTAATAACTTTGTTCATGAAGAATTTGAATGCAGGAACAAGATCCAGCCAAAAGAACATGTTCCCTCAAGCTCTAAAGTGTGGAAAAAGAAAGAACCGCCAGTTGAAAATTGTGGGATAGCATTATTTGCAGAAGGTGAAGAAAATCAATGTTACATCGATAGTGGGTGCTCAAGACACATGACAGGTGACAAAAGCAAACTTCATACTTATAATGCTCTAGAAAAGGAAAAGAAAGTTACTTTTGGAAATGATACTCCTGCTGTAATTAAAGGAAAAGGGTCAGTATTTCTAAAATAAAAGGTGAAGGCTAAAGATGTCATGTATGTTGATGGATTAAGGCATAACCTGTTAAGTGTTAGTCAAATGTGTGATCAAGGTGCAGAAGTGGTCTTCAGTTCCAAAGAATGTGTGGTTCGTGATCTTGATACAGGTAGAATCATTATAAAAGGAAAAAGAAATCCAAGCAACCTGTATGTACTAAACGGCATAGATCAATGTTACTTGAGCAAATCTTCAGAAAATTGGCTATGGCATAGAAGGCTGGGGCATCTGAGTTTCTCTCAAATCAACAAAGCAAGAAGACTTCAAGCTGTTCGTGGTCTTCCAAAAGTCAATCTTCCAGAAAGTATCATATGCAAATCTTGTCAATTTGGTAAGCAGACCAGAGTTCGATTTAATGCCAAAGAAGGATCATCAAGTAAGCCTCTTGAACTTATTCATACTGATATCTGTGGACCTATGAGGAAAAAGTCATTACGTGGGGAAGAATACTATATCTTATTTATTGATGACTACTCTAGAATGTGTTGGATCGGGTTCATTAAATACAAAGATCAAGCATTTGAAAATTTTCAGAGCTTCAAAGCATTGGCAGAAAATGAATTAGATCTAAAAATCAAGTGTCTTAGATCTGATCGAGGAGGAGAATATTCATCAAATGAATTCTTTGAATTTTGTGAACAACATGGCATAAAAAGACAATTCTCTGTAGCAGGCACTCCACAACAAAATGGTGTAGCAGAAAGAATGAATAGAACAATTGTCCAAATGGCTAGAGCTATGCTAGCTGATTCTGGCATTTCTAACATGTTCTGGAGTGAAGCAGCATTTACAGCTGTTAACATTCTCAACAAGGCTCATGTTCGGGTGAATAGTGACAAAACTCCATATGAACTCTGGTATGGTAAGTCTCCCACTGTGAAGCATTTTAAAGTTTTTGGAAGTAAATGCTTTATCAAAAATAATGATGAAAAGCTTGGCAAGTTTGAACCTAGATCAGATGAAGGGATATTTCTTGGTTACACATCTTCAAGCAAAGCATACACATGTTACAATAAAAGGCTTCAAAAGGTTGTTGAATGTATTGATGTTGTTATTGATGAGTCTCCTGCAGCTCCTAAAGAAGAAAAAAAAACAAAAAAAGAAGATGATAGCGACATATGGCCTTCTACATCAGATGGAAATGATATAGACAATGGATCCAATGAAGAACCTGAAGATGATCTATCTGAAAAAGCTCCATCCAGATATGTTCAAAAGAATCATCCTGAATCTCAAATTCTGGGTGACAAAGAATCTGGTGTACGAACAAGGAGAACTCTTGTAGGATCTTCTAATCATTTGGCACTCATATCCACAATTGAACCACATAATGTTAATGAAGCTAGCAAATATGAATGTTGGAGGCAAGCCATGGATGACGAACTTGTTCAAATTGAAAAAAATGACACTTGGGATTTGGTTCCAGGACCTCATGATAAAAATGTCATTGGAACTAAATGGATTTTCAAGAATAAGTTAAATGAGAATGGGGATGTTGTAAGAAACAAAGCTAGACTGGTTTGCAAAGGGTATACTCAACAAGAAGGTATAGACTTTGAAGAAACTTTTGCTCCTGTAGCTAGACTTGAAGCCATAAGAATGTTTCTTGCTTTCTCAAGCTATCAACGAATCAAAGTTTATCAAATGGATGTTAAGTCTGCTTTTCTTAATGGTAACCTAGAAGAAGAAGTATATATAGAACAACCGTAAGGATTCATTTTGGGAAATGATGCAAATCTTGTTTGTAGACTTAAAAAGGCTCTGTATGGACTCAAACAAGCTCCAAGGGCTTGGTATTATCGTCTTGACAAATATCTTCATCAACAAGGATTTTCAAAGGGGTCTGCTGATAGCAACTTATACACAAAAGTTGAAAATGACAAACTATTGATTGTGGTTGTATATGTTGATGATATCATTTTTGGGAGCAACGAAGAATCTTTGAGTCAAAAATTTGCTTCTGTCATGCAGCAAGAATTTGAAATGTCTTTACTTGGGGAACTAACATTCTTTCTTGGCTTGCAAGTGCATCAATCTACAGATGGTATATTTCTATCACAAGAAAAATATCTTAAGCAAATTCTGAAGAAGTATGGCATGGAAGAATGCAAACCTGTAAGTACACCAATGATACCCGGATGCAGTCTCAGTTCTAATGATGATTCTCCCACTGTGAATCAACCAGAATACAGATCGATGATTGGAAGTCTACTTTATCTCACTGGGACCAGACCAGACATTATGCATGCTGTTGGGATTTTTGGACGATTCCAAGCTAATCCAAAAGAGTCTCACCTTCAGGCTGTCAAAATGATATTCAAATATCTACAAGGAACTCAAGACTTTGGTCTATGGTATCCAAAGGATGCTGATCTTACTCTTCATGCTTACACTGATGCAGATTGGGCTGGAAGTGTTGATGATAGGAAAAGCACTAGTGGTGGTGCATTTTACATGGGGCCCCGGTTAGTATCTTGGTTCAGCAAGAAGCAAAATTATATTGCCTTATCAACAGCTGAAGCAGAGTATGTAGCTACCGCATCTTGTTGCACTCAACTCCTATGGATGATGCAAACCTTGCAAGATTTTCAAATCAAATGTGCAACTCCTATCTCCATTATGTGTGATAATACAAGTGCCATCAGTATCTCAAAGAATCCTATTATGCATTCGAAAACCAAGCACATTCCCATCAAATATCATTTCCTACGTGAACAAGTGCTTGAACAAAAAGTGAAGTTGGAGTATGTTACCTCCAAAGAACAAGCTGCTGATATCTTTACCAAACCTCTGCCCAGGGAAGCGTTCGAGTATCTAAGACAGAAGCTGGGAGTGTGCTCTGCCAGTCAAAAGAACAAATCTGCATAAATTTTAGAAGATGGCTTGGGATACGCGGGTTTCCTGAAACACAGTCGCGTATGTACGCGAGTTAATGCACAGAAAACCGCGTATGCATGATTGCTGACAATTTTTGCTTGGTTCAGCTCTCTTCAGCACAGCTGCAGTGCCGTTTGGTATCTCTGATACTGTTTGGTATCTCTGGTGGTGTTCCAGTTCTCATAATTCTATTTCTAATGTTTTGATGAAGATGCCTTGATGATTTGTTGATGGAAGTTTTCAGGATGCACAAACTAAGGGGGAGCCTTAGTCATTTGGAAAGATTGCTTGGTTGCACAGATTCAGGGGGAGCATTAGTAGTGCTGAGTATAATGCATTGCTGGCATTATGGTGGTTCTGATATATGATCTCTCTTGAGGTCTTTTTGGTATTGATTATGAAAAGTCATATTTGTATTTTAATGAAAAGGTCTTGTTGAGACTCATGTTGTAAAATTGTAATATTCAGTCATGTAAGGACTTGTCAAATTTGTAAACCCACTTGGTTGGGTAGTTGAGTCATTTTTTGTAAACCCACTTGGTTGGGTAGCTGAGTTGAATTGTGTAAACCCACTTGGTTGGGTACTTGAGTCTCATATGTAAATCCACTTGGTTGGATATTTAATGTAAGTATGAGTCTTTGGTGATAGGAAGATTAAGAAATATGTTTGAAGATTCAGCATGAACTCAGGGGGAGCTTGGCCACTTCAGCACATATCAGATCTGCAAAATGTTTCTTCCACATGAGGAGAAAAGGGGGAGAATGTTGGTTTTTGATCCGCCCTTTGCCCTTGATGTCAAAGGGGGAGAGTGACATGGTGTTTGAATGAGGAGAAGATAATGATGTGACATATTTGGGAGTGTGACATGGTATCTATCTGTTGTGGTAACCAAACACCATCGTGGTTGCCATCAAGTCCAAAGGGGGAGATTGTTGGAAATATGATGCAGAGTGTTGTCCTTGATGGCAACCCACTAAATTAAGATGAAGACATGCGACTGTTGACATGTATTGTCCTTGATGGCAAACCACCTGATGAAGTTATTCTTGACTTGATGGACTTGGTAAATGATGTAAATCTGATATGATATGATGTTTGTTGACAATATGATGATGAGTGTTGTCCTTGAAAGGCAACCCACTGGATGAAGATGATGACAACTTACTTGATGAAGTTGTGCTTGAGAGAATATGTTTCTGATGAAGAAAATATGATGTATCTACAGTATGTACAAAAGGCAATAAAGAAAGGAATTCAGAATGTGCTCAAAATATGATGAAAAGAGTATGTCTCTTTGTATACGCGGATTTTCCTAGGGTAAGTCGCGTATGCACGTGGAAAGGAACGTTCCAAGTCGCGTATGGGCAAAAGCGCTCAAAAAGTGCAAAACCAGGGGTAACCACCATGGTATTGACCCATTGTATTGGGTAATGATCCGCCTAATTGACCCCGTCTAGGTAGTTTTGGGCTCATGGTATTGCTTTGGCCCATGGTATTGAAAAAGGGGCTCATGGTATTGAAAAAGGGTAAACCTATATAAGGAGAAGAAATTCATTATGCAAAACATGAGTGTGGGTGCAAGATGTCTGAGCTTGAATGAATACTTCTCTCTGAAGTAGATCTGAATGGAAAGGGTTACACTTGAAGATAAATCTGAATGTATGATGCACCAATGATGAAGAAGGGGATCTAGATCTGAAATGCACTTGTATCTGCTAGATCTGCTTATGGAAGGCCTAGATCTATGATGAGGCGAACATCTAGGCGAACATCTGTCTGAAGTAAAGGGTTGAATCTGAGCCGAATGTCTGATTTGATGAAGTATGCTGCTCTGTAATGATTGAAGATCTATACGCTACTTCGCCGTGGAGGAAGCGCGTATATACGCAGCTTGGCTGAAGTAAAAGCGCATATGCGCAATAAAATATACACTGAAGTATATGCTGATCTGTGTGGACGAAAGCGCGTATATACGCGACATCTGTAAAAGGAAAGAGCATATGCAAACTAGGGTTTGCTGAAGCAAGGGGTATGAAATATCTGATCTGTTCTGCTGTGTTTCTGCTATCTGATCTGTGTTGATAAGCATCTGTTGGTGATGTATGTTTGTGCTTAAAAGTATGGAAAGGGTTTAGTATGAAAATATGATGAAACATGGCCTGCAAGTGTTGTTCTATTGAAGTTGTTGGATCCAGTGTGAAAATTGATGAAACGTGGTCCAAGGAGGTGCTGAGGGTTGTACCCTTCAGTCAGGGGGTTGTAGCTCCCTTCCAGGTGAGGCTGGTAAACGAGACCGGGGGGTCGTAGCTCCCTTCCAGGAGAGGCTGGTAAACGAGTCAGGGGGTTGGAGCTCCCTTCCAGGAGAGGCTGGTAAACGAGCGCAGGTGGGTGCCTGCGTGCTGGTCAAGTCTGCGCCAGCACACATGTTGTAAGATGTTTTCTCTATAATAAAATATTGAAGGCTGAGCAACTGCAGCGGTGGTTTTCTCCCGACTTGGGTTTCCACCTAAAAATCCTGGTGTTCATGTGTGATGCCTTGTGTGATGGTTTATTCTGTTCTTACTGCACATGTTTACTGTTTATTAAACATCTGGTGAATGAATGATGGAATGATTTAAGTGAAGATCTAATAACATAATTAGATATCTATGTATACGCGAGTTTCGTAAAGGGTAGACGCGTATATACGCAAGTCTGTATCAGGAAAGTAGCATATGGGTTTTAGAAGCAAGAAAAAGTAAAAGTTTTGACTATGCAGTAAATACTGATTCACCCCCCCCCCCCTCTCAGTATTTTTCCCAACAAGGCCCACTAAAACTTGTTTTTGTTTCATGAATGGTTAGTATGTTAGCTTATAAATATGATTCATGGTATGCCCTTCTTATTTAAAGTTTTCGAAACCCTATTTTGAAGCTTTTGTATGGAATACTGATTAATTAGGTTAAGACAAAAGGTCTTGTTTCAATCTTGCCGTTTTCCCATGCTTACCAACTTGTTTCAGAGTTCCCAATAGTTTGATATATGATGTTTAGGAGTTCCCTCTCCATATATTGAGTTATTTGTTTATATTATGTGTTTTCTCAAAAGGCTGAAGGTGAATTTCTAAAGTTAGGAGTTCTAATGCTTCCATGTATCACCAGAATGTTCATCTTACATGTTTATTAGTTTGAGTATTCTTCATAGAGATTAATGGTTTGCCCTGCCTCATGAGTTATTGCTTCAGACTATATATGTTTAAGACCTCTTAGTTTCTTCCCAAACTTAATGTTCATTACACCTCATGCATCACCAAAAGGATCCATTAACCTTGCTAAATCGGCCCTGCAATACACTCTACTTCATCATTTGGACACCCTCGACTTCATATGACCCCATATCCCTATGGATCTGATAATATCTCATTCCACCTATACTACTTAGTCATCTTACCCCAACCCAAAACAAACAAACAAATTACACTTAACAACTGGCCTAAAATCAATTATCCGAAGCGAACAAGTTCACATCCTTCACACAATAGAGAGAGCCCTCTCTGAGTCTAGGAAGGCTAGGTCCTAGGACTCCAAAGACTGGTCTGATGTTACCATGTCATTTGGTTTAGCCAATCTTCCAAATCACGAGACCCTAACATAATGGCGATCACAATGGGACCTTCTGAGTTCACGACAATCTAAGTACCCCTTAGGACTTCAGAATCCCTTCATCAAACATTATCCTATGATTTATAACTACCTCATCACTATCACTAGAAAAATGGTGATCATGATGCAACCTCTGATGTCAGTGAAAATCTAAGTATCCCTTAGGACTTCAGAAACCCTTACCAAATCATAGAGAAATCAAGTTAATAGCCAAAGATTAGAATCTAGTTGTTTCACCATCCTAGAAAAATGTTGACTCAGTTATAGGACACCCTCACAAACCTTAGGGATACTTAAGAAAACTCAGAAAACCACAAAACATTCCTAGATTGGTTTTTGTCAGTATTGGTGGTGGACCATAGACACATATCTTTAAAATAACTAAAAACATCCACCTGGCGACTCCACTAGCCTCCAGTAGGCCTATTACTTCACTAGTCCTCATAGACTCCCCGGGGAATGTATTGAGAAATCATAATCATGCTGATGGTGGACAAAAAATTTGAAACAATCCACCTGACGACTCCACAACTCTTAATAGACCCAGAGACTCCACTGGAGGAAGAACCTGAAACATGACCAGTCATCCTAGAAAGAAAGAGCACTCAGGCCTAGTTTGGATTCAAGAAATTATTGTTTTTATCTGTACTTATGTTTTATCCTAATTTAAGCCTGATCAAGAATACACTAATGAGATCTACATTGATCATTAGAATGATCTCAAGCCTCGAAAAGTTGAGCCTCAAATTTCATACCATGAGCAGACTTATACACCTGTGCTTACCGCAGATTCATCTGTGGAAAACCTAGTGAAACATCACTCTCATGCTACATTTCTTGCTCTTGCTGAAACCTCAAATAGTCATGAATCTCTTTTTACACTACCTATACCCACAAAGGTCCCAGAAAGATACAAGCCTATGATTTACCTCCTATCTTCCAAGCCCTCCCTGCAAATCTTGCAAATAAACGACCCAGTTTTGATGGAGAAAGCTCAAAATTCACTGCTAAAGAACACATTCAGAATCTTGAGAATTTACTTGACCTTTCTAAAATAGAAGAAGACAATGTGCATATTATAATTTTTTCCTTATCATTAAAAGGAAAAATTAAGAGTTGGTTTAAGGACCTTCCAGCTGCAAGCATTACCAATTTTCATCAATTCACTCAAGTCTTCCTAGATAGGTGGGTGATCATGGGAAATGAAGTTCTCATCATATAGGAATACATGAATTTAAAAAGAAAACCAAAGGAGGTAGTGCAAGACTTTTCAACGAGGTTCAATAAGGTATACAATGCAACACCTGCTAAGATAAAGCCACCTTCAGGGTGGGCTCTCTTGCACTACCCGAGTTCTTTTGACCCAGAGATGGTTTTCTGGATAAGAGAAAGAGATCCTTTGACCCTGGAGGAAATGAAAAGCATATCAGTTGATGTGGAAGCCAACATACTAAACAGGAAGGAAAAGATAAAAGTAATAGAGAAAGACAAAGCAGCTCAATAGAGACTGACTTCTTTGGAGGTAAAGCTAGAGATGTTGATAGATAAAATCAACAAAATGATGCATATACTTGGCAGGAAAGAGGAAGAATACAAGGTTGAGGTTGGTGCTAATTATTCAGAGCAGCCGGTAGCATTTTCTTGGGAGGAAACAAATTAGTCATTTCAATGCAAAGATAGTTATCAAAACATACTGGCTGACCAAGGTTTCAAAGAAGAAGATGTGGAAAGTTGTCCGGTAAGTACTATAGGCCTTCCTACATCTTGTGCTTCACTATTAAGAGATTATTACAAGAAAATTGAAAATAGAAACAAGGTAGAATGCTCTAATGAATCAGTAAGGGAGGAAATGTATACTACAAACCCTTTTTCAAATCCAAAAGTTCTCCCTTCAAATCATCTTAGTATGACTATTTGGATTACAAAACCAAAAATGGAATATGAGCCAACACCTCTTGAGTCCCTACCCTTGTGCTTTGAATCATTTCAGATTGCTAAAAGAAAGGCTATTGGCCATGAACACTCTCTTTTTAATATGATGGAAAAAACTGTTGATCAAGTGTGTATAATAGATGACATTCCTCCTATAAATAAGCTGTCCAAATATAATAAATATCATGATGATTATGTTCTCCAAACTCAAGATAACACTACAGAACAATCAGTGATTAGTTTTTGGGACAAATACAGTCATTTTCAACATCTCAAATACAGTGATCAACAAATACCACTCAGCTATGACAGTGAAGAAGAAAGTGCAGAAAGTTTGGGAGAAAGGGAAGGGTCTTTACCTCTTTGTTGTACTTATTTTCAGTTCATCAAAGATAACCTTAATGCAATTAGAATTCACCAATCTTTGGGTATTTATTTCAACAACAAAGAACACATTCAGCCCTATGTTCAACCTTCCCAAGAGAAAGTGGACTATTGTAGTTATATCCAAAGAAATATAAAAATGCCTCCCTTTTTAACTGAAGAGGAGATAGATAAACTTATAAACATGCAGTCAGCCTCTATTTATTTTCCTCCTAATATTAACTATCACATAGAAGAAAATGGATTCATAGATCAATTCAAAGAGGAACAATCTGATAGTCCAATATGTATTGTTGGTGAAATTAATTATATTAGTGATTATCCAAGGTTTTATCAATATGTTGATAATGATGACGCTTTCCAAATAGAAGCTAACTTTGCAGAGTATTTAGCACTTGGTTTTTGGGAGGAAGCTCAATTTCATCAACTTGAGAAAGGTAACCAACAAATGCATAACAGTTATGACAGTGATGAGGAAAGCTTAGAAAATTTGGAAGAAAATGAAGGCTTGAAAATTTATGATCACAAGAAAGTTGCTGCTCTTCTTTCTGAAGAATATTTGTTGCCAAGGAATTCTCCTACTCATCAACATGGTGGTTTTCACACAGAACTTAGCCCACTCAGTCAAAACCCATTAGGCTTGATAAAGGATAATGTTGCAATCTATGATGAGTATACTAGTTCAGATGATCATGAGGATGAGGAAGAGTTTCTTTCCCAAAAAATTCCTAAGCTCAGCCAAGTGGAGGAAGAAACATGCCTAGATCAAGCTTATTTTCCAAAATCTTCACATTCAAGTATTGTTTCATGATCCCTTTGCTAATTTTTTAAAAATATTTGAAGAGGGAGTGAAATATGTTAAGAGCAGTTTGATGCAAGGTTTAAAGAGAATTTTAGGCACCACTGTTCAAAAGAAAGTAAGACGGGAGTGGCCCTTTTGTTTGTCCAACATACTTAAGGAGCTAAACAAATATCCCTCATGGAATCATCTGCTTGATTAGTTGTGTTGGAAAAGAGAGTTCACCAGCTGAATGTATATCATGTATAGTTTATATTAGGATACATAGGAATTCAAATAAGCTCAGCCTTTGATCATCTTTTAAATTTAGATTGTTTTGAAAAAAGAAAGAAAAAACTAAAAAACATAGAAAGAATGACAAAGAAGGAAGATTTGAAAAGAGGTAAAGCCCCATACCCAAAAAATAGTACTACTGAAACTGAGCAACCTTAAATGCCACTGCTAGTTCAAAAAGAAGATCTTGTTTCACTCATCTAGCCTAATCAGACTGAACATGTTTAAATTTATGTTGATAAGTTAGTGAAAGAGAGCTTGTCAAATCATTCAAACTTGACTTGTAAAAAAGGGATAGATTAGGGAATGAAAGATACTAGTTCCACATGCTCAAAATAGAACCAAAGAGGAAGATCAGGATGCATAACAAATGATAGATCACAATCCTTATCTTTCTATTTTACTTTTATGAAAAATAATTTTTTTTTGCATCTTGTTCTTATGCCACAACTCATGGTAAGTCAGATTGCCTAATCCTAATTTAAACCATGTTTTCAATTTCATGTTTATAGCTTAGAGAATGAAGTTTTTCAAACAGCTTAATCTTGACAAATTATTAGACTAGGTAGAGAATAAGAGAGTTCATTAGCCTAATCTAAACTCTTGGAAGAAATGAGGGTACACTTAGATAGTTTGATTTGTGTTTTAGAAAGGAAAAATTTCGAGGGTTTGCAAATCCAAGTGCACCCAAGTGAAGAAAAAATATTAGGCCAAGTAGATTGGGTAGGTATAGATGAAGTTGAGTTGATCATGCCTTTCATATTATTGAGATCATAGCTTCAAGCAAACATCAGCAAATGAGAAGAGGTAAAAATATGGCCAATGGATGAGGCACTAGTCTCCATCAAGCCAGAGATATGAAAGTTCTCGACACCTCCTGAAAAGGAGCTGCCTTCCCCAAGTGGAGCCACTGTTATTCATCCATAATTTTCACTATCTAAAGATGACTAAGTACTAATTCTAGATTTCTAGAAACAAAGTTCATGAACATTGTGAGTTCTATAAATCTCACTACCTCCATTATCCTTAAAATAATTTTTTCACTATTTTATCATCCCATCATGTCAATGCTCAGCTCACCCATCCCAGAATACACATCATGGGCTCATGTCACTCAATGTGTCATTTTTGTGTCACCTTTGGCCTAAACCCTCTATTTTGTTTTACATAAATCCTCCATTGTCCATCTAGGGTTTTTGAGGGAAGATTTTCTTGGTTTCATGACATCCATGGTTAAAACATCAACAAGGCTTGTATATTGATGCTATTACACCTCCTCCTATCCTTAATATACCTTCATAAACACTTCCCATCACTCCTATCCCTCAAAATCATCATTTCTCTACAAAACCTAGCCTACTGCTACAAATTGACACTTTTCGAGACTAGGCCCGTGTTTTTCATTTTTGGACCATTTCCCCTCACTCAATCCTTGAAATTCCACTTTCCTCTACTCCCTAACATCCATCCCTATTCCCCAAAATTCTCCCAAGAATTTAGACAACCCTTAACCCCTTCATTCCCCTCCCTCTATAAGGCAATCCTATTTTCCCTACACCAAAGCCTAATTTCCTCTTCCAACTAAGCTAGGGTTTGCTATGGAAAAGAGGCATCAAAGTAGAATTTCCATATGGTAGGTCATATCATCAATCATGAATCCATACCAATGCATAAACATCATGCCTCCATCATTTTCCAAGAATTCATTCCAAGGGCCAAGTCATTTGCCACACCTAGGGCTAGTTTTTCTTAAAAATATGTTTCTGACCAAACACAGATGAATTTGGAAAAAATGAGAGAGGTTTTTTTTCCATAATAGGTCCAAGAAGAAAAAATTCCTTCATTTTTTACACAGGTATCATGGTTTGGAAGCAATATGAAAAACACAGGTGTCCCAGGAGAATTTTTGCACTGCTAGAGTCACCTTGGAAAAATGAAGTTTACTCATATCTAGAGTGTCCAAATGACTTGCGTGATGAGTCCAAACAAAACTATACTTTAATATCTTTCCAATGAGCTATCATGAGATTAATTTGGAGTTAAGGAAGGCCTCCACAAGTTGTCTCCACCAGCACTCTGCATTTCTGCACCATCATTCAACACTTTTTGAGCAGTGTTGGGACAATCTATTTTTGGATAGGTAAATGGACACAAAATGGAAAACCAAAAGCATTCCTGGAAAATAGACTCAACAATATTTCCAACGAGCTATCACGGAGCTCATTCTGACACCAAGAAAGCCTCCAAATTCCCTTTGCAAATATGCGCTACGCACAGAGAAAACTAGGCAAGAATTGCCAAAATTTGGTCCAAATCAGTTTTCCTTTGGGCAGAATGAAAAACATGGTTAAAAAGGTGATAAAAAAACCTCCTTCATAACAACAAAGGGTTTCAAATTTTTCAAGTTTCCCTCTAGGGTTTGGCACAAAGGCATTAACTCCACATCATAAAAGGTTAAAAAGGTAGAGTATTGGTACAAAAAGCATGAAGGTTTCAAAAAGGTTCATTATTTACAAAGGAGGGTAAAGGGCCCCATTTGAGTTAGTTGAAGATTTTGTGAGCACAAGAGAGACACCAAAAGGATTCAATACTCCTTCAAAGAAGAAGCAAACCATTGGAGAAAATTTTTGAGGGTTTTTTTTGTGCAAGTTTGAAAAATTTTGCAGGCGTTGCGCACCGAGGCCGGCACTACGCACTTGGCCCTCGGTGCTATGCACACACAAGGCGTCTGCAGTTTTATTTAACACTACGCTATGCTCCCGGCACTACACACCTGGGAAAGCACTACGCACAGGTCGTATTTGGCCTAATTTGCTAAAAAAGGGTCAAATTTTCGAGTTTTTGCCTCCAAATCTTCTGCAAATAGTCAAATAAGGTTGGTAACTCTTTTTACTCAATGTCCAAGTATTCTTTTCATAATCTAGGAAGGCATTGCTTAACCTAAGGCCACCAAATACTAAGCTATAGAAAAATCAATTTTTGACCTCTTAGGGTAGGGTTTGCAAAAGAGGAGTTGTTATATATGTAAAGATACTCAGTGATAGTAGGCCGACCTCTAAAAAAATTGAAAACACTCCTTGGATGCTTCATCTACCTTCATTTCCAAAAGTTTGACCCCACATCACTCATTTTCCTGAAGACCCTCACCAAGCTGGAAATCCTTTACCTCTAAACCAACCACCATGTCTAAAGAAGAGTCAGTGAGTCAAATACAAAGTTAAGAAAAGAACAATGAGATGACAACAACAAAGAAAAGGCAAAGCCTAAAAATGAAGACAGAGAGTGATGATAGCATGAATGAAAGTGATAAAAATGGTAAGGGCAGTAGGACAGAAACAGAGCCTAATGATGAAGAAAATAATGATGACATAGAGGAGGAAAATGAACATGAAGGAGTGAAAATAAGGAAGACAATAAGCCATTGGATCAAAACAGTCATAATGGTGACACCCATAAAACAATCTTAGGTCCAGAAAAGAGTGTTGATGATGAGCAAGATGATAGCCAAGGGGATTATGAAAAGAATAATGAAGATGAAAGTCAGCAAGAAAGTGCCCAAGGAAGCCAAGAAGAAGATGATTTTGAGCATGAAAATGAGCCTAATCACAGTGACAAAGGTACTAAAATAAATGAAGAAAATGAAGATGAAGAGACATGGGAAGAGGGTGAAGAAACTGAAGAACAAGAGAAAAAAAATAATGAGGGTGAAACAGAGTATGAGGGTGAAGAAATTGACCAAGACATTGGTACAAATGAGACAGTCAATGATAGCTGTTATGACTGTCATGACACTCATCATGCCTCCATCATTTTCCAATAACTCATTCCAAGAGTCAAGCCATTTGTCACACCTAGGGCTAGTTTTGCTTCAAAATATGTTTCTGACCTAACAAAGATGAGTTTGACAAACGTGTGAGAGATTTTTTTCCATCATAGGTCTAAGAAGAAAAACCTCCTTCATTTTTTACACAGGTATCATGGTTTGGGAGCAATGTCAAAAATATAGGTGTCACCGAAGAATTTCTGCACTGCTAGAGTGATCTTGGAAAAATCAGTTTTTCTCATAGCTGGAGTTTCCAAATGACTTTCTTGATGAATCAAATGACAAATAGACTTGAAAGGATTTCCAATGAGCCATCACGGAGCCAAATCCGACATTAGGAAGTGGTCCAAGAATTGGTTTCAAAACACCCTATTTTTCTACTAAAGTGGCGCTATGCACAGAGCAATGCCATGACACTCATCATGCCTCCATCATTTTCCAAGAACTCATTCCAAGAGTCAAGCCATTTGTCACTCCTAGGGCTAGTTTGGCTTCAAACTATGTTTCTGACCTAACAGAGATGAATTTGACCAACGTGAGAGAGGTTTTCTTCCATCATAGGTCCAAGAAGAAAAACCTCCTTCAGTTTTTACACATGTATCATGGTTTGGGAGCAATGTCAAAAATATAAGTGTCACCAGAGAATTTGAGTGACCTTGGAAAAATCAGCTTTTCGCATAGCTGGATTTTCCAAATTACTTTATTGATGAATCAAATGCCAACTACACTTGAAAGGCTTTCCAACGAGCCATCATGGAGCCAAATCCAACGTCGGGAAGTGGTCCAAAACTTGGTTGCAAAACACCCTATTTTTCTGCTGAAGTGGCGCTACGCATAGAGAAATGTTGGGATTTTGGATTTTTGACTAGGCTATAGGAGCTGGATCAGGAAAAAAAAGAATTTCTGGAAGGTATACTCATCAGGCTTTCCAACGAGCCATCACGGAGCCAAATCCGACATTGGGAAGTGGTTCAAAACTTGGTTGGAAAACACCCTATTTTTATGTTGAAGTGGCACTATGCACAGAGAAATGTTGGGAGATTTTATTTGTGAACAATAAAATTGAATCCACTCAGCACAAATCAAGAATTTATGGAAAGTATACACATCAAGCTTTCCAACGAGCCATCACAGGCCCAATTCCAACACCGGGAAGGCCTCCAAATGCCCTTTGCAAAATGGCGCTGCGCACAGGAGAAGTTTGGCCAGAATTGCCACATAGAGATCAATAACCTAAGAGAGGTAAAAAAGCATGACAACCTTAGAGTTCTTACTGAGGCTTATTAGCAGGTGTCCAAGACCTTTTGAAGGACCATTCCACAAATTTTGAGGCAAATTAGACAACTTTTTGTTTTTTCCAAATTTTGACCCCTAGGAGCGCAACACCCTAGGCGCTACCCACAAATTTGGTGCATCTTCAGCTCTCAAAGTTTACACTTTTTGATTTTTCACATCACTAAAAGTATACTCACCAATTTTCAGATCATTTGGAGCAATTTTACGCCCTCAAAAGGTCAAAAGACATCAAAAATTTGACCTTTCTGCCTCCTTTTCAGACTAGGTGCTATGCACATAGTAGTGTTGGGAGATTTGATTTTTGAGAAAGTAAATGGCATCCAATCAGCACAACTCAATTTTTTTTGAAACTAGACTCATCAGTATTTCCAATGAGCCATCACGGAGCCAAATCCAGTGTCGGGAAGACCTCTGAAAGACTGCTGCAAAAATACCTATTTCTGCGCTACGCACCTGGAAAATTTTCACTGTTTGACAGAGTGCGCTACGCACCTATGGTCGAGTAGGCAAAATGTGCGTTTGGAAAGTTTTCTTAGGCATGTCAGGCCTAAAAGTCAATTTTATGTCCATTTATAGTTGGAAAAGATATTTATTTAGATATTTTTGTGCCTTGGGCTTTGCAAAGAATCAAGGACAACTTAGGATATTTATTTTAGGCCAATAGGCTTCTAGTTACTCTCTATGGCTCTCCTCTTCCTTGTTTGTTATATAAGGCATGAAGATTCATTGTAAACAGTTGGGAGTTGATGTGTTTAAGAGAAATACATTTTTTTATGAGCTTGGACAAGATATTGGTTTTATGAAGTGAATGAATGTCTTGTGTGGTTTGATGTTAGAGAAGCTTGCTTGTAGGATTCCATATCTTGGTGAATGGTGATTTTTTTCATAGCTTGTTAATGTTTTATTGTCCTCATTTTGTTTCAGTCTACTTGGTTGCTATAGATCATAAAATTATAGGTTGGGATACGCTCATGGAAGCACCTCAAACCTCCTGTTTGCTATAGCTTTGATGTTTTCCTCTTTTAGTCATCTTAAGGAATTCTTGATTACTCCTTAGACCCACTAAAACTTGTTTTTGTTTCATGAATGGTTATTATGTTAGCTTATAAATATTATTCATGGTATTCCATAATTATTTAAAGTTTTCAAAACCCTATTTTGAAGCTTTTCTATGGAATATTGATTGATTAGGTTAAGACAAAGAGGTCTTGTTTTGATCTTTCCCTTTCCCAATGCTTACCAACTTATTTCAGAGTTCTCGATAGTTTGATATATGTTGTTTAAGAGTTCCCTCTCCATATATTGACTTGTTTGTTTATCTTATGTGTTTTCTCAAAAGGTTGAAGGTGAATTTCTAAAGTTAAGAGTTCTAATGCTTCTATGTATCACCGGAATTTTCATCTTACATGTTTATCAGTTTGAGTATTGTTCATAGAGATTAATGGTTTGCCCTACCTCATGATTTATTTCTTCAGACTATATATGTTTAAGACCTCTTAGTTTCTTCCCAAACTTAATGTTCATTACACCTCATGCATCACCCAAATGATCCATTAACCTTGCTAAATCGGCCCTATAATACACTCTTCTTCATCATTTGGACACCCTCGACTTCATCTGACCCCATAGCCCTATTGATTTGATAATCTCTCATTCCACCTATCCTACTTAGTCGTCTTACCCCAACCCAAAAAAACAAACAAATTACACTTAACAACTAGCCTAAAATCAATTATCTAAAGCGAACAAGTTCACATCCTTTGCACAATAGAGAGAGCCCTCTTTGGGTCTAGGAAGGCTAGGTCCTAGGACTCCAAAGACTGGTCTGATGTTACCCTGTCATTTGGATTAGCAAATCTGCCAAATCACGGGACCCTAACACTCAGTACAGAGGAACAAAATCTATTTTCCTCAAACGAAAATGAAACCAATTATGAGGACTCTGAATACTACAAATTGGGATTTGAGAATGCCATAAATGAGGTTCATAGGAAATATGACCTTAGGAGCAAAAAGAACCAAGATTACCTTAAGGAAAAAAATCTAAACACTGCTATTAGGAAAACCCCTGAAAAAACTCCTAAAAAGACAACAAGAAACACAAACACTATGGCTAAGAAAAATGATCCAAACAAGGAAAAAATCAGCGAGCAAAATAGTGACCCAAGCTGCCCTAGTACATCAACTAGTGCCCCTAAAAAAATTCTATTGTATAAAGTCCCAAATCAGAATCAAAAAATTAAAAGTGTAGAAAATTTCATGGCTAATAAAACTGATGTAAATGTGCCCAAAACACAAATACCTTCCAGCTTTGAGGGAGAGATTGCCAAAATCAAGATAACCATACCTCTCACTGAACTAGTTACTCAAGAAGTGTATAGGTCCCAAGTTTTGAAGGTCTTGAACATAGGAAATGATACCGACACTCTGAACTTAACTGAAGACAAGCCTGAGTTGTTGTTTGGACCTGATTTTGAGGGAAAATACCAATAAGGAGTTGTCTCTCCTTTCTATATCAT
Organism: Pinus albicaulis; assembly: GCA_034641835.2. Lineage (NCBI taxonomy): Eukaryota > Viridiplantae > Streptophyta > Pinopsida > Pinales > Pinaceae > Pinus > Pinus albicaulis. The sequence goes on from CM076581.1 coordinate 582,794,918, forward strand.
CTTAAACATACATGACAAAATATTACACAATGCCATGCTAGACTCTGGTGCCTCACACAACCTCATGCCTAAAGTTGTGATGGAGAGATTATGTAGAAATAACTAAACCTTACAAAGACTTGTATTCATTCTATTCGAGTAGAGTCAAGTGTTTGGACCTAATCAAGGATCTTTGTGTCAATCTGGCACAAATACCTGCTAAGAGCGTAGTCATGGACATAGTTGTTACTGGCATTCCCCCGAAGTATGGCATGCTTTTGTCTATATCATTGGGAGCCAAACTTCAAGGCAACCTTCAAATGGACATGTCATATGCTACTATCCCTGTCTTCAATCAAACTAGGAGGTTATACTGGGAGTCCCACATGAAGTATATGGTAAGTAGCATAGGTAGGCCAAACAACACCCTTGTCTATTCCATTCATTCAGACTTAGACTCATTCATCTTGTATAATGAACATGAAATTGGTGAATAAGTGAATGAAAATGACAAAGATCTAGGCCCACCAGAACAGTCAAACCTATCCTCAAATGAAGAACATGTCATCCAAAACTATAGCAGCCCTGAACAAAAACATAGTGGTGAACATGAAATAGAAACACTTTGGAACATAAGCTTTTATGGCTCTTGTCGCAAAGTAGGTTCAGGAGCTGGTGTCTAGATACATAACACAAATGAAGGTCATTCATACAAACTATATTTTCAGTGCACTAATAACATTGCAGAATATGAGGCTCTCCTCCTTGGCTTGCATTTTCTCAAAGACTTAGGAGCTAAGAAAATATCTACCCAAGGAGATTCAAAGCTAGTCATTAAACAAATCAAAGGTGAGTATTTATCAAAGAATCCAAGATTGAGAGAGTACCGAAATTCTACCCTAGATCTCCTCAAAACCTTTGAGAAATATCAACTTACTTTCATCCCTAGAGCCCAAAATTGCCTTGCCAATGAGCTTGCCTTTGTTGCCAGCAATTTCCAAATACCCCATGCAACTGAATAATATAATGTCAAAGTTAAAAACCAGCCTACAGTGCCTGCCAACATAAACCATTGGCAAGTGTTTGAGGGTAATGAACAAATTTATGACTTTCTACAATCTAGGAATGAATTTTCAAGAACAAGACCAAGCCTAGAGGATGATGAAGGTGTTTTTGCTAAAGAACAAGCCCATAAAACATAGTTGTCCTCTACTGTTGATATAAATCTTCTTTCACATCCTTGTGAGGTAGAATTATTTGAGGATCTAAACCGAAGGGACCTTGAGGTTTTACATTATAAAGATAATACATTACCAAGGGGACTTGCACCATTAGAGTAGTTGTTCGACTTTAATGATGTGGATAAAAATCCAAACATAGAATCCACCAAGAATGATGTAGAGGAATATAATATAGGTAGCCTAAAGGAACCCAAAATGATCAAAATCTCCAAAACTCTTCCTCCTCACATAAAACAGAAATATATCGAGATTTTTCAAGAGTTTAAAGATGTGTTTGCATGGGGGTATGAGGATTTGAAATCATATGACATGAGCATTATTCAACATAAAATTGCTCTTAAGGAAAATCAGAAACTTTTCAAACAAAAATTGAGGAGAATAAACCCTGTCTTATTGCCTTTAGTTGAGAAAGATATTAGAAAGATGTATGATGCAAGGATCATAGTTCCCATTAGATAGTTTGAGTGGGTTTCCAACCTTGTGTCAATTTGGAATAAGACCGGGGAGATTAGGCTTTGCATTGACTTTAGAAATTTGAACAAAGCCTCCCTAAAAGATAACTACCCCTTGCCTAAAATGGATCACATACTTCAAAAGGTAGTTGGCTCTAAGATAATCTCACTACTTGATGGCTTTTTTGGTTATAACCAAGTGCTAGTACTCCCAAATGATTAACACAAAACTTCCTTCACCACACCTTGGGGTACATTCATGTATGTTAAAATTCCATTTGGGTTGATGAATGCAGAGGCTACCTTCCAAAGGGCCACGGACATATCTTTTTCAGAAGACATAGGCTACTTCATAGTCATTTACCTTGATGACATCATTGTTTACTCTAATATTGATGAAGAGCACTTAATCCACTTGAGGAAAGTTTTTGAAAGTGTAGGAAGTATGGCCTATCATTGAATCCCAAGAAAACATTGTTTGGTCTACAGGAAGGAAAAATCCTAGGCCACATTATCTCTAAAGAAGGAATCAAAATATACCCCAAAATTATTGAAGACGTATTACAATTCAACCATCCTAGAAACATCAAGGATTTGCAATCCTTCATTGGGAAGATCAACTTCTTGAGGAGGTTCATCCCTAACCTTGCTGAACTTTTGAGGAATAATACAAACATGCTAAAAAAGGAGATAGGGGTTAAATGGACCTTGGAAGCTAAAAAATATTTTGAACTGGTTAAAGTAGCACTCACCCAAACACCGATTCTAATCAGTCCTAATTTTACCAAAGAATTATACATTTTATCATTTGCACTTGAACATATCGTTGCTGTAGTGTTATTTCAAAAGAACATGATGGGCAACAACAACCCATAGCCTTCTTCAGCAAAGCCCTTAGAGATGTTCCTCTAAAGTACAACATCATGGAGAAACAAGCCTTTTTCTTGATTAAGGCATTGAAAGACTTTAGATTTTATATCTTACATTGTTATATCATTACTTTTGTTGCACACACAGTTGTCAAAGACATTTTGAATCAGGACCCTGATGGTAAAAGGGGAAAGTGGATTTCTATTATTTTAGAATATGACTTACAAATCAGATCCACTAAACTGGTTAAAGGACAAGGACTTGCAAAACTTATGGTTGAATCAAATTTGCAAGCATTAGATATGAATATGGTTGATGTTGTATAAGAACAAGAAGAGTGCACAGCTCCCCATATTGAAGAAGTATTTTTGAATTCATCTTGGTATGCTGATATCCTATATGTGATTTTTTATCTTAATGCTTCTCCTACATTATCAAAGACAAAAGATAGATTCCTAAAACAAAAAGCTTTAAAATTATGCATTTTAGATGGAATGTTATATTGGAAGAATTCTGTAGGCATTTTTATTAAATGTTTTCTTGAGGATGATGTAGATAAAATCATGCATGAGCTGCATGAGGGAGAATGTGGAGGCCATATTTACTGGAAAACCACAGCTAATAAAATCCTCAGAGCTGGCTACTATTGGCCTACCCTTTTCCCTGACACCCAAAAAATGGTCATGACTTGCCGTAAGTGCCAAATTTTTTATGGCAAGAGAAAATTCTTACCTTTACCTTTGCATCCCATTACTTTTGAAGCTCATTTTCAACAATGGGGTTTAGACTTCATTGGAGAGATTAACCCTACCTCATCTTCCCAACACAAGTGGATCCTCACTGCTACTGATTACTTCACCAAGTGGATAGAAGCCATCCCCTCTAGGAATGCCACCAACTCGGTCATTATCAAATTTCTTGAGACAAACATCCTATCTAGATTTGGTTTACCCAAAAATATCATCTCAGATAATGCTGCTTCCTTTAAATCCAAAATAATGGTTGACTTTTGTTATAAATATCACATCACATTAGGACACTCCATAGCTTATTACCCTCAAGGTAATGGGATAACTGAATCCTCTAACAAAAGCTTGGTCAATATCATCAAGAAGCTTTTGGAACAAAATAAAGAAGCATGGCATGGCAAGCTGGTACATGCACTATGGGTTGATAGACTAACCACCAAGAAATCAATCGATATGTCTCCCTATCAACTAGTGTATGGCATGGATGCCATTTTCCCAACATCCTTGGGAGTCCCGGTGATAAAGCTTCTCCAAGAAGTGAAATCAAAAGAAAATGACATGAAAATGAGGCTAAACCAAACCATTCATTTGCAGAAGACAAGGGAATAAGTTTACAAAAGGACACAAGCAGTGCAAGAAAACATAAATAAAATCTTTCATAGAAGAACTAAAGCCAACAATTTCCAAATTGGAGACACAGTGCTGAAATGGGATTCCAGGAAGGAGGAAAAAGGTAAACATGGAAAATTTGAGAATTTATGGAAAGGTCCTTATCTCATTCAGTCAGTTAGAGGTCATAATGCTTTCTTTTTACAAGAACTGAATGGAGAAGAATTATTTGGAGGTCATATCAATGGTAGGATGCTCAAACACTATTTATGTCAAGAGCCCTAGTTTCAAAATTTCATTCATTGTACATAACATTGCATGATGAGAGATCATAAAAACAAAAATACAAAAACAAAGAAAGAAGGAAAAATAGGGTAGATTTGAAAAAGAGGTACAACCCCATACCCAAAAAATAGTAATGTTGAAAGTGTGCAATCCTAAATGCCACTACTTGTTCAAAAGAGTCTTGTTTAATCATCTAGCCTAATCATGGTTGAACATGTTTTTAATTTATTGCTGATAGGTTACTCAAAAAGAACTTGTCAAAACATCTAAACTTGACTTATCAGTAGGAATAGATTAGGAGTGAAAGATACTGGTTCCACATGCTCAAATCTGAACCAAAGAGAAAGATGGGGATGCATAGCAAATGATAGATCACAACCCTTATTTTAATAGTTTTTTTTGTTCAAAAATAATGTTTGTGTGTAGCTTGTCCTAATGCCACAACCCATGGTAAGTCAGATTGCCTAATCCTGATTTAAACCATGTTTTCAATTTCATGTCAATAGCTTAGAGAACGAAGTCTGTCAAACAACTTAATCTTGACAGTCAAATAGTCTAGGTAGAGAATAAAATATTTCACTAGCATAATCTGAACTCTTGGAAGTAATAAGGATACAAGTAGGTAGTTTGTTTTTGCCCTCGAAAGAAAAAAATGTCAAGGGTTTGCCAGTTCAAGTGCACCCAAGGAAGAAAAAATGTTAGGAAAGTAAGATGGGTAGGTAGAGATGAAGTTGAAGTAATCATTTTTTTCAGATTGTTGAGATCACAACTTCAAAGAAGCATAAGCAAATGAAAAGAAGAAAAAATCTGCCCAATGGATGAGGCACTAGTCTTCATAAAACTAGAAATCTGAAATTATGAACACCTCCTAAAAAGGAGCTGCCCTCCCCAAGTGGAGCCACTGTTAGTCATCATTATTTTTTCTATTTTGTAGATGAATAAATACTTATCCTAGATTTCTAAAAGACCAAATTCATGAATATTGTGAGTTTTAGAAATCTCACTGCCTTCATTATCCTTAGGATGAATTTTTCACTATCTCACTACTCTGCCATTTTCTTGGTTAGCCTACCCTCCTAGAAGGCCCCTCATGGAACTCATGCCACTCATTTTCACTATGTTTGACCACCATTTGACCTCAACACTATGTTTTTGACTTGCCTAACCCCTCCACTTGCCACTTAGGATCACGAACCAACCTACTCATTCTTGTGTTTCCCGGATACATTATGCATTGATGGTCTCAAAACTCTCTTTGTAGGCTCTTTAGATAAATCAAGTACATTGGCTTTTGGATCTTCAATACATCAAATGGTAAAAAACTCTATTTTTTATACTTTAATACCACAAATCCAAGCTTTCAGTCAAAGACAAGCCCAAAGAGCCTCCCACTGGGTCATTTAGGGTTTCATAGTTTGTAGGATTGTTTTGGTGTTCTAAATCATTTTTTTACATGTGCCAAGAAGCTGAATCAAGTATGAAAGAAATTCAACACATGATTGTCCAAAATAGGTAAAAAATCCTTCAAGGAAGGCCTCCTTGGTCAAGCACAAATTCTGCAAAGGAGAGCTGCAAATTTTGACATTTCTGTAGGAGTGTCAAGGTGGCTTTCAACAGAAAATAAGGTAAGGTAAAAGGCCAGATCCTCACTAAAGGACAACCACAACAAAGCAAAGGAAGTAGGCCTATGTTCAAAGAGATTCGGGATTTTTAGGATTAATTGGCTAAACAATGTTGCCAAGCAAGAAGCCAATGAAAAAGACCACAAGGACACATGCACATCAACACAACCAAGGACAAATTGAAGATTTTTAGAAGTTATAAATGAATAAGGGAAAAATGTGAGGTGAACTAAATAGAAATTAATGAACTTTAAAGGGCTATAGAGAACTTAGAAGACAACACTAATTATTCTTCTCTAACAGCCCTAAAACCTAAGGTTTTGGGAAGATAGGAAAAGTAAGTGAAATGAAGATGATGGGCTTCCATCATGACAGAAGAAGGTTTTCAAAAGCTATTGAGGGTGATTTCTAGGGTTTACCAAAGCAACAATGCTTCACTACATCAAAGGGAAAGAGTGCAAAGAGTATCAGTGTGAAGGAGATCAAGCCTCCATTTTCAGCCATAGCCCTCAAAATGGTCAAAGGAAGGAAAGAATAAGGTTAATTTTCAAGATAAGAAATCAAGGTAATTATGAGTTTACTGTTGAGTAAGTGAAGTTGTCAAAATCCAAAGAATGAAAAAGGATACAAAAAACAACTTTGTCATGGCACCTGAAACAAATCAGAAGTGGCCAAGAAGAGACATAGTATGCATTATCTATAATATTTGTCAAAATGGATACATCACTGTCAAAATCAGTAAGAAGGTAAGAAAAACATGTTTTTAGGTTCACTAACACTCAGAGATGCCAAAAAGGATAAAAAATTGTTTCTCAGTTTCTCATGTGAAAAAAAAGGAGGTTTGAGATGCCAAGACCCTCAAGGTTAAAAAGGACCTCTTATCTCTCGAGCAAGCCATCACCAAAGGAAGAGGAATTACCTTGAAAAGTTTTCAAAATCACATGCAAAAAGGTTAAAAAGTATATGAGTCAAATGATAAAGTGTCAAAAACTTAGCAAAGTGGGTTTTATATTTCAATTTATTTTTCAAAAGGTATAAATGCATCTCAGTTATCATTTTTTTGGTTCACTTGTCATTTGCAAGGAGAGAAAACCCTTCAGGAGAAATTTTCTAAGTTTTTGTCAAAATCTGGGCAAGTTCACTGGCTCTATGCCCAAAGCCTGGCACTGCACTCACAAACCTTGGTGTTGTGTGAAAGGAGGTCTCCACAGTGCAATTTTTACACTGTGCTACGCATATACTGGGCAGCGCTGTGCAAATAAACTGGAGTTCGATCAGGTGAAACCGACATGCCCAGGCCCGACGCTGTGCCCATAGGCCGACCTGATAGCCTGTTTAAAGCCTAGCTCTGTGCGCACAGAGCACCCGATAGGCTTGGCACTGTACCCAAGGGTCAATAGGTCTGCACAAGGAGGAATTACTACACACAGAGTGCCAAACTCGCCCGACGCTATGCTCAGAGGTGCCCAACTCACCCGGCGTTACGCTCAAAGGCACATGACAGGCCCAGCGCTGCACTAATGCGGAAGGTCACCCAAATTTCACAAAAATTTTCCATGAGCTTAAGGGAAGCCCTCCAGACTATTTTCAAAACCCTGCAAGCAAGCTAAAGTGGTGGGTGGCCTTTTCATCCTTTCCCTCCAATTAATTTTTGTGTTTTAATAGTTAAAACAGATGATCAAATTCTAGGCTTTGCAAACCCTAGGTCTTCATGAAAAGTAAACCTCTGTTTTTGACCTCCAAGATAGTAAATGCCATTTGAAAGGGAGTGAAATTAGGGAAAGTAGAGATCAGTTCAAGTAAAGGCCCTCATCAAGCTCAAAAGAAAACAGTCATACCTCACCTCCATATCACTCATTTGCAAGAGTTGCCCACCATCATTTTCATTTTACTCCTCTTGGCCAAGTTTGTCCACATAAAACCCTAATCACCATGTTAGGAGCATAAAACAATAGCAACAATGAAAGAGGCCAAGGTCCTATGGGGCCAAACCACAAGGGAGGGAAAGTGAACAGATTTGAACCCTAGAGCATAGTGGATATCACCTCATCCCCCTTGATCCTATCATGTTTCCAGAATGTGGGATGTTTTGAATTTTGTGAAAAGGTAAAACAAGTAAAACACCACCCAGAGCTTACAAGGTTGTTTGTCCTCAACCTCCACAATAAACAAGTAAATCTGGCAAGGGTCTATTTTGAGCTATCAGTAGATGCCATCTCTAATGCTATAGGCATAATTGTTGTTGGTGAGAAATGGTTCAAGAAGGCAAGGTTGGATATGAAGCATTATGAGCCATTTGTCAAAACTAGGTACAGAGTAGGTTGTAGGGCTATCTTCCCTTTCTCACACCTAAAACAAAGGTTTGCACCATTGATGAGGGTTATCATGAAGTACTTCACTTGTGAAGGAGATACTCCAGACTTTGTTCCTACCATGTTAGACTCATCATGAATTTCACAAGGGTTAAAATTATTCACTTGCCTTACTACTTATATAGGAGCATTGACAAAATGTCTTATGTTGCCTAGAGGAGAATTTATGCCAAACAAATGTAGAGTTTGTTCCACCACTCCTTGATCAAGATGGTGGTTCTACATCAGTTGACACAAAAGGGAATTCCTTGGGAAGTATTCATATCCCATGAAGTCTTCAAAAGCCCATAGCTTCCTCATCAACCAAAATTTCCCTCATCATCTACACAGTGTCCTCACCTCAAGAAAACCTCCCTTCCTCCCATTCTCTTGATGCATCAAATGAAGAATTAAGTGGCAATGATGAATCAAGTGAAAATGAGGGAGATAATGATAATGAGTCAAATCAAAATGAAGAGGGTGGGAGTGACAATAAATCAGTCCAACATGAGGCAGAGGAAGTTGATGAAGGAAAAGCAGATGATGAGGAAGAGGAAAATTATGAAGAAGAAAATGATGATGAGGCAAAGATATAAATTGATGAAGAGGAAGAAGAAGGAAATGATGAAGATAAAAATAGTGAACATGACAGTGAAAAAAACAGAGAGAAAAACAGTGAAAACATGGAGATAGATGGTGATGATGATTTAATTCAACAATAGGATAGGGGAGACAGTTTGAGCAGTGATGGTGATTTGAGCCAGCAAGAAGTAGAGGACATGGAAACAAAGAAAGAGGATCACAGTGAAGAAAATGAAAGAGATGATAGTGAAAATGAATTCAGTAGTGATGAAGAGGGCAACCGGGATAAAGATCAAAACAGTGAGGAAAATGTAGAGGTTAAGGGCAACAGTGATACCCAAAAAGCAAGCCTCAATGATGGACAATACAGCAAAGAGGAAAGCATTCATGAGTGATGCAGCCAAAGTTGCATTTTCCCAGTTTCATCATATATAAAAATTCCATCTCACTTAAGTTTCTCAAATGAACCAAATGGTGTAAATCTATTGCGGAAGCTATTTCTTTGTCACACAATTATGGTTATAAACCATATAAAAAAACCCACTTATTGAAATATTCCTTAGCATGGTGAAAACCCATATGTCTCAACCTTCTTTTGTTACACAAAATTTATTTCCTCGTTTAAGCATATAATATAAACCATAATTTAAACTCATTTAACTTATGATTTCCACATCCTTTATGAATTCGGTTCATGAATTCTACTTTGGTTAACAACCAAAGTGCCACCACATATAATCGAGCCCACAGTTTGTCTTTATATTTCCATTCAACACATCCATTCTCGGACTTAAATCAAATTAACGTAAGTTATAATAACATTATAACTCACCATTTTTCTCCAATTTATTACTCTTCGCATATACCGATGCTTGTCCATTTCCTTTACAAACAAATCAATAAATCATATAAGATTTATGGGCCCACAACTTATTTCAACCCGCATATACAACTCACTCATTCTAGCAACTAGATTATATGATCTCCACTTAATAAAGTTCTTACCTTGGTTATGAAACCAAATGAAGATATAATATCTAGTCCCTAGCATCGTAACTATGACATTCTTATTGTTACACAAGTGCACATTAGGTTTCCTCCAGTTTCTTAGGGTTTGCATTGTCTGTTAAATTTCTAGAGTTCTTCCTGAAACCCCTGTCCTGACAAGGAGGGCAGACTTGTTAATATTTGGGGATTATGTCATTGAAACTAATTTTATGTTCATGCATGCATAAATATTCATAAGTTTCCCTTCCTGGGTATAATGTTAATTACCTCAGATCTTACTAAAACTGTAATATATGTATGTATTTTTGTAAAGACACAAAGTAACTTCTCGTGTGATTGCAGAGTGGGCAACTTTTGTGTAAATTAGTTTTAATATTTGTTTTTGTACTCTTTTATTTTTCTTTCGGATGCAACTATTAATTTTATGGGTTTTCTACTCTCGAAAAGGAATGAACAAATGGAAATCCATAGTATTTTATTCCATAGAAATAATTTTCTTTGGATTTGTTTTTGGATTATTTATTTTTCTTCCTTGTTATTTATTCGTATTTCTTTGCTTCATCTATTTGAATCAATTCAGTAAAGAGAATTAAGATGTGTTCTCTTTGATTGTGTACTTGCAAGTGCTTTTGATTCCCATTTTGGTCTCATTTAAAATTTGTTTAGTTGGGTTTTTAATGCACCACAAGGCTTGAACCTTCTCCTGAATGTTTTTGGTATTGGTTCCCTTCGTTTCCATAGGTTACTGGTTTGCAGAATTTGAAACCATACCTTCACACTACTATTCACCCATATCGACTTCCAGTGTTTGCTAATTGGTTTAAGCGGCCCGACTTGCAGAACCTCAACGGTTTTGACCATCAACTGTTTATATACCTATATGATTTTTTGTTTCCTTGTGTTAAGTTGCTACTACTCTCTCCTTCCATTTATCATGATAGAACAAGAAGGAAAAACATTACCTCAACTACACAGTAATCATTCGTATAAATAACTCATATAATAAATGATTAAGATAGTAAACCTTCGTATGATAATTTTAAATAGTAAGCATCTGTTATAAAATATTGTAAATAAAAAAATTCAACATGGAAGTACAAAACTCAATGTATAAAGACTCATTATGATACTTATTTGTAATAGTGATAATTTGAAAAATTTCACTGAGCAAACAACCTCACAACCTTGAGATAAGGAAATGAGTTCCTTTATCTCCTCAGTGCATATTTTCACCAGAACAAAAGATTACTTCACATGTCACTGAACCCCAATTTCTACCCGGAATATTGACTTGAGACTTCCACTGACTCATTGTCCAACTATGGGAATCTCAGGAAAAAAATATGCCTTTTCTTCCACATCTGTGTGGTTCTCTCGGTCTCCTTCCATTCTCCTTCTCTCTCCGGGCCTCCTAGAATTTTTATATGAGTTCATTTAATGTTGGGAGGAGAATTAATCGAAAATCAACTCTACGTTGAAATAAGTTAATTAAATTTACCTTTAGTGAATTTTCCAGTTTTTCAACCATAATTATTCAAATATTTTAACAAAGTGTTTACAATTCATTTTAACTTAAATTAAAACTTCTCTTAGGCTTATGCCGAACCTTTTCATACTTATTTTTAACAAGTAAAGTAATTACACAAATTATTAATAACCATGTACGGGTCATGAGGGGTGTTGCAACAATCGTCAATGCTAAAATAATAATGGTCAATAGGAAAATGGAATGCAAGAACTAATAAATTGAGATGTGAACTAAATAAATTAATTGTTTACTCAGGAAATTTTGGTGTGTATTAAGTAATATTAATTCTATACATTTATTTAATAGTAGTAAGTAATTCCACTTAAATATATTTCTTTAATAATTTTTTAAAATATGATGAGAAGTAACTAATGGTAAATATATTATTTACTCGAGCATGACATATTTTCAAGAATTTTGTTTTTGAAATGTTAAGAATAAAAAATAATTGCACAAATATCTAAAATTTTGTATGAATATTGCAACTGTGTCCATACATAATGACATAAATGTCAAAGATAACGCAGTGGAAAAACTAAAATAACACACACAACAATCCCATATGAAGACAAGAATTAACGTGGTTCACCAAACCAATCTGGGCTACATCCACCAAACAGAGGTATCAGAAATCTTATTCATCAACAGGAGATTACAACAACAGATTTTCACATTTTCAGTTCCTCTTCCACACACCTCACATCTCATATATTTTGCCTCTACAGGCTTACAATTTATAGAAGAGAGAAGAAACTGAATAATTAATTCTATCACACCAAAATAGGATAGAATATCTCCTCATGCTAATTTGATGCCATCGGTTTTGCAACAAAACCTATTGTTGGCATATCCAAGAGATTTTAGCCAGCAAAATCTCAACAATCTCCACCTTGACAACAATTAGCCTGATACCTCGTTCTTGTTTTATTTTCATTTTCTCTGCAAGCCAAGAGAATCCAGACACCATCATAGCTTCTCTAATAAAACTGGTTTCGTGAACATGTCTGCACAGTTTTCCTTTGTATGCACTTTTTCAAGATAGACTCCCCGTTCAGTGATAACCTGTCTTACAAAATTTACTATGATAGGCTATATTTTTAGCCAAGTGAATTGCACTTTGAATATCACAAAATAACTTAATGTTGTCTTGCAACCTACCAAACTCACCAAACAAACCTTTCAACCAAACCTCTTCTTTGCAAGCATGTGGAGCAGCTATGTATTCTGCTTCTGTAGTGGATAAAGCAACAATGTTTTCTAGCTTTGACATCCAGCTAATAGCTCCACCTACAAGAGTAAAGACATATCCTGAAGTTGACCTTCTCTTATCCAAATCACCTACAAAATCGGAATCAACATATCCACAAAAAAATTCACTACTTCTGTCATAAGTGATACAATAATCACTTGTGCCTCTCAAATACTGAAGCACCTATTTCACTATTTCCCAGTGTTCTTTCCCTAGATTTTCCATATACCTATTGACAACCGCAAATGCATGTGAAATATTTGGATGTGTAAAAACCATCGCATACATCAAAGTTCCTACTGCATTAGCATAAGGTATTCGAGACACATATTCATTTTCTTCATTTGTATTAGGACATAAACTTGAATAAAGCTTAAAATGGGAAGCTAAAGGGACTAAAATTGGTTTCACATTGTTCATACCAAACCTTAAGAGTATTTTCTCAATATATTTCTCTTGTGATAACCACAGCTTACCATTGCTCCTGTCTCTGAAAATCTTCATGCCCAAACTCTGTCTTGCTGCTCCTAGATCTTTCATATCAAACATCCTAGCCATCTGAGCCTTTAACCTATTGATCTCAGTTATGCTTTTGCTTACTAAAAGCATATCGTCAACATATAACACTAAGATAATGAATATGCCATTACTTAATTTCTTAAAGTAAACACAATGATCATATTCACTTCTTATATAATTTTGGCTCATCATGAAAGAATCAAATTTCTTTTACCATTGTCGAGGCGACTGCTTCAGACCATACAATGATTTCTTGAGCCTATAGACAAATTTCTTGTTGTGATTTTGCACAAACGCTTCAGGCTATTCCATATAAATATCTTCATCTAGATCTCCATGTAAAAATTCAGTCTTAAAATCTAATTGTTGCAACTCTAAATCAAGTAAAGCAACTAATGCTAAGACAATCCAAATTGAAACAATTGAACAACTGGTGAAAATATCTCATGAAATTCAATTCCTGCTTTCTGAGAAAAACCTTTTGCAACCAGCCTTGCTTTGTACCTATCTTCTTTATCATCAAAACCCCTTTTCAATTTGTAAACCCATTTACATCCCACATTTTTTCTGTCTTTAGGAAGTTCCACCAGATCCCATGTGGCATTATTGTCTAATGCCTTCATCTCATCCTTCATAGCTTCTTTCCACTTATTACTATTAGAACCTTCTACAACTTCCTAATAGCACAAAGGTTCATCATCATTAGTGGTTAAAGCAACTGAAGTAACATAATCATCATACCTTTTAGGAGGATGTCTGATTCTCGTGGACCTCCTTAAAGATGTTTCTGGCTCTTCCACAATTTGATGATTATTATCTGTAGGAACTTCTTCATGATCTGCATCTGAAACTTGTTCATCTTGGCTATCATCAGTATTTGAACTAGTTTCAAACTGAATATGTTGAAACTTAGGTACATTTTCCTATTTTAATTTATTATCTACATTTGGATTATCAAGTGAAGATTCATTGAATTTAAAATATCTGTTAATGATGGTCTTGTGAGTAGTAGGATCCCACAACCTATATCCCTTAATCCCATCACCATATCCAACAAAGATATATATTTTTGATCTAGGATCTAATTTAGAACGCTGAAATTTCAGAATTAGAGCATATGCATCACAACCAAAAACTTTCAGTTTAGAATAATCACAAGGATGACCTTTCCATAGCTCTTGAGGAATTTTGCATCCTATTGTAGTTGATGGTGATCGATTTATCAAATAACAAGCCATAGATACTGCTTCTATCCATAATTCCTTCTGTAAATTGGTATTAATCAGCATACTTCTTGCTCTTTCTAAGAGAGTCCTGTTCATGCATTCAGCAACTCCATTTTGCTGAGGAGTATAAGCAGTAGTTCTATGTCTTTCGATCCCAACTTCCTTGCAATAATTATCAAATTACTTTGAAGTAAACTCTCCACAATTGTCAGTTCTTAAACATTTAATGGTTCTTCCAGTGATATTTTCAACTAATGCTCTAAAATTCTTGAAAACTATGAATACTCAGACTTTATTTTTAACATGTAGACCCATAATTTTCTAGAGAAATCATCTATAAAAGATACAAAATATGATGATCCTCCATATGAGGTTGTAGGAGATGGACCCCAAACATCGGGATGGATATAATCAAGGATTCCCTTACTAGTATGTTTTCTAGTTTTAAATTTCTGCTTGCTTTGTTTCCCATATATACAATGTTTGCAGAAATCTAGCTTAGAATATTTTTAACTAGGAAGTAACAAACGATCAGATAAAATTTTTAATCCTCTTTCGCTCATATGGCCCAACCGTTGATGCCATAGTCAAATAGAATCACTGTCGTTTTCAGATACAGTAGAAGCATGATCTGACTCTGTTCTTCCTTCTAACTGAAAAAGATTTCCAACCTTCTTTGCTTTCATTACTAATAGGATTCCTTTATAAATTTTCATTAGTCTACCTTGAATAAAAGTTTTATATCCATTTGTGTCTAACACTCCTAGAGAAATAAGATTTTTTCTGAGTTTAGGCACATGTCTTACATTAGTTAAGATTCTATTTGTCCCATCAAAAATTTTAATTTGAATTCTTCCAATTCCTACAACATTACATGAGAAATCATTATCCATGTAAAGAACTCCATAATTGATTGATTTATAAGATTTAAGCCACTCTTTATGAATGCACATGTGATTGGATGCACCCGAATCTAATAGCCAATGTTGATCATGATTTAACAAATTATCTGATAGAATTTCATCACTTATACCTGAACCAGATGCCAAACATGAACCTGTATCTATCGTGTTTGCCTCTTTATTTGCTGTTAAAGAGTCTCCTTTGGATGTTTGTTGTCTCTTCCAACAGTCCTTCTTCAAATGTCCCGATTTGCCGCAAAACCAACATTTTAGCTTACTCTTCTTCCCTTTTGATTTTGACAGAGAGTTCTTCTTCTGACTGAAGCATTTTTCTTTAGATCGACCTCTAACCATCATTGCTTCTGATGTAGAGGTTTCTAAATTTGACCTTTTCCTGGTTTCTTTAGACAACAAAGCTCCAACAGAATCATCAAATTAAAGGGTTTCTGATGAACTAATACTTATAGAAGTAAAAAAATGATCCCATGACTTAGACAATGAGCATAATAAAGTTACAGCTTTATCTTCTAAATCAAATTTTACTTCTATGCTATCTAACTGCACCAAGAGAGTATTAAAGGTATTCAAATGATCAATTATTGATGTACCTTCCTTCATGCGTAAGTTGTACAACTATCTTTTCAGAAGAATCTTCTTGGTTAAGGATTTAGTCATGTATAGTTTTTCTAACTTTGTCCATAAACCAGCAGTTGTTTTCTTTGACACGATTTTAAATAACACATCATCCGCCAAACACAACTGTATGCCACTCAGTTCTCTGTCATCGATGTCACTCCATTCATCATCTGTCATGGCGGGAGGTTGTTTGGATTTTCCCAAAAGTGCCTTCACCACACCTTGTTGTACGAGTAGATCGTGCATCTTGACTTTCCAGATCTTGAAGTTATTTCTACCATTAAACTTCTCGATCTCAAACCGAGCACTTTGAGTTTTTAACATATTGAGTAGTTTGTCTCAAGAATTTCCAATTTCAAATCTTAATAAACGAAGATTTTATTTAAATCAAAATTAATAATTTTGATAAAAATTCCCTTTAAAAAAAAAGAGCAATTACTTTCACCTACAAACCGAAATGCTTTTGGAAAATCAATAGCACTTGTTTCCATCGAAATCCTAGGCCCTAGGCCCTACCCAATATAATTTCATATTTGCATTTCAATATAATGGCATTCAATATAATCGATATAAAAAAAAAGGCATTGCAATGACAAATCGATTTAAATGGAATATCAAAGAAAATCGATTTTACACACATTCATGCACCTACCATCGACGTCGACCTGCGTTCACCGGTTGTATTCAACGCATTAATTGGTGACTTATATCTTGGTGATGATGCGGCCCTCACTCATATGAACCCAACTCTCAACACTTCTTTCGAATTCGGCTCGTCATCCAAATCCACAGTAATGATTTCAGTATTTTAACACAGCGGCTTTGCTTCTGCATTCATACGTTAACACATCAATTCGGATTCCATTGCAATTGTCAATAAAAACCCACCAATTGTAAAATCAAACCGACTCATCGTTCTACACAGCTACGGCTCTGTGTTCTCAGCTCACATCTAACACAGCTATGGATCTTCATTACAAAATTCCATGCTACCTGATTTGTTCAATGCTGCAAAAATGGCCTCATGGTTCACATGTTTAAACAACAAAAAGGCAGATGAACTCGGCATCTCACAACTATGAACTTCGGCTTCTGCAAGCGGCCCTGACAGACTGGACCCTCACAGTAGCCATATCACAGCTCTCGGACACAGCCATATCATAGCTCTCAACAGCTTGGCACAGTCGCACTCAGCAGACTCGGACTCACGGCCTCACAGTTGCACGTAGCAAAGCCAGTTTCATCCACCGCAGCCATGTAAATCAACAGTAGCTCTACTATTTTCCACCGCAAACTTTACGACGCCATTTCTGTCTCCAATCAAGCTTTCACTCAAATGAACTAGGCAGCTCAATTATGCACACATGAAACCTTTGAACCACACATACATAGAGATTTAAATTAGCTAACAGTGATCCTCACTAGGCAGCATATATAACTTACTGCTCCAATACCAATTTTCAAAGATAATGCAGCGAAAAAACTAAAAAAACACACACAACAATCCCACATGAAGACAAGAATTAACGTGGTTCACCCAACCAATCCGGGCTACATCCACAAAATAGAGGTATCGACAATCTTATTCATCAACAGGAGATTACAACAGTAGATTTGCACATCTGCACATCCTCTTCCACACACCTCATATCTCATATATTTTGCCTCTATAGGCTTACAATTTATAGAAGAGATAAGAAACTGAATAATTAATTCTATCACACCAAACTAGGATAGAATATCTCCTTATGCTGATTTGATGCCATCAGTTTTGCAACAAAACCTATTGTTGGCATATCCAAGAGATTTTAGCCAATAAAATCTCAACAATAAAATATCTGAGGTAATTATCCACATGGCATTATATTGTACAAAAATTATGGTCCAATCAAATGTTTGAAAAATAGTTATTTTAATAATATTGAAAAAAAATATTTTTTTTTCCAAGTTAAACATTATAAGTTGCATTAATCAATTCTAAACTAATAGTGGTCAAGAGAAAAATCAATTGCTAGAGTCTTGCCTTAACAAGGAGTAATAATAAGAGAAAAATGAATAATTAATTAAATTCTTAATATAAAATTAGCATGTGGCATTTAAATTTTGTATGAAATCCATCAATAATTTGTCTATACAATCCAAGTAGGGGATTTTCAAAGTATTGAATACATTTATGTAGTAAAAAATATGAATTAAACCATGGAAAATGACACACACACACACACACACACACATATATATTTGTTTCCACAAAATAGGTAAAACTATCTGTCACAACTCTCGTTAAAAAAATCCATACATAAAACAAATAAATAAATTATTATTCACAATACGTTACAGTAGTTGAGCACGGAAATTGATGCAGGAGCATCTGAACTTAGCCAGCAATGTGATAATATGTTCACATGTTGTGGCTAATTCGAGAGGAATTAAAAAAATTAGCATTAATATTTTATTTTTTATTTTATTTATTTGAGTAGTTAGTTGTTTGTATTTTGTTAAGTAATTAGGAATAAAATTAGAAATTGGTTTCCTTCCCTGCGTGGAAATAGGGCCAAGTAGGGATAAGAACTTAAAAATAGGGAGGCATTGGTTTATTGGAGTAGTTCGATAAGAAATCTATTCTAAGAAGAACAATTTCACATTCAAGTATAAATAATAGGGAAATAGAGAGGAAAAGGACAAGAGCTCATAGAGTGAGTTTGACAGTGTGAAGATTGCAAGTGCAAAGGAGCAACTAATGAGATATTTGCCCCATGCGATATCAATATAGTTATTATTCTATGATTCCATGTTTTCTTTTTTTTATTGACTCTCCAATAATATATATGCAATTATAGATAAGTGTGTTAATTGCAAGAACATATGTGAAATTGGAACAAACATCGATGGTGAAATCGATCTCAGATTGGGAAACCTCAAATTGTGTGTGGTAGGTGAATGGCATGGCTTCAACGTGAAAGAAAGAGCTAAAGTCGGCCAGTGTAGAGTGGAAATCAAATGTCGTAGATTGGAATGCCAGTAGCAGTGCAGAGGCAATGGAACGTTGAACACAAACTTTAGAGACTGATTGGAATCAATACTGTAAAGACCAATTGGGAAATGGAAATCAATTACTATAACCCCAAATCTATGTTACACTCTAACCGGTGTTGACATTGCAAAGAATTTCCGTAGAAACCACATTATGAAATACGTGGTTTATAACAGTTGTTAAAAATGCATGATTGCATTAGCAGTGATGCATAGGCATGCCAAGATAGCATTCGCTCTCTTGTTCCAATGTTTCTTGTATGGTAATAATTCTATTAAATATTGTAGTGACAGTGGCATCAGAATTCCATCTACGTTGATTAAGTATGAGGTAAAAAATGCAAAATCTGAAATCAGAGATATAGACCTCAGCCTATATAGATTGCAGTCTCTAAATTTTTATCGTTTTGAGAGTTAAAGTTGCACATTAAAAAGGAAAATAACAGATGTATACAATTTTATGAAACAGGTGTAGAGGGTATAAACTCCAACCCTGCGGAGAGTTTGATGTTTTATTTTCTGTATAATAAAATTTGTGGCTCCATTGAATATTTAACATGCACATTTGTTCACTACATCAGAAACACTAGTTTTTTAATTTTTCGTAAATCATTATTGTTATTTACTTTGATAGTTACATTCCATCATTAACATGTTGCATGCACGCAATTAATTATTCCATTATATAGATTTGAATTATTAAACATCAGAATATATAACTATGCATAAAGAAAAAAACCATCATCATCATCATCATCATCTAAGAAGTGAAAATTTAAAAATCGATTGAAGAGAAGCATGAACACATAGAGACACCAATATTGGTCCGAGACCAGGGAAAAATCCACTATGGGGAAAACCCTTCGAAATTATTCTTCTTATATATTCATTGAATGGTTTAGAAACAAGAGTTTTAGACTCCTATACCAATAGGTGTCATTTTTCATGATTGACTTGTTGAACTATGCAATATGTTCAAACCTTTTTCTTGTTGCAAAGGTGTTCCATATTCTCGAAAAAAATCAAAAAATCAAAAAAATTAAAAAATGTAAAGAGGGCATACCCTAAAAGAAAAATCAAAGGGTGAAAAGAATAAAATTGGCCAAAAAAGTAAAAGAAAATGAACCCCACCAAAAGAAAGGCCAAGGAAAGTGTGCAAGTCTACATGCCACTACTTTTTGCTCTGATGTAATAAACAAAATTGTGTGCAACTTATCAAACTTTTGCCACAATTTATGAAGATTCAAACTGTTTAAACTTGAATTATTCATTTTTCAATTTCATGTTGTAGAATAGAGAATAAATATCTGGCCAAACAGTTTAATCTTGGCAGATAAGTAGATAGGTAGAGTTAATAAAAGGTGCTCAACAGTTTAATCTGAGCCCTTGGATGTAATAAGTGTAGAAATAGATAGGTTTGACATGTAAAATAAAAAGTGTGTTAAGGGTTTGCCAGTCTAAGTGCACCCTAATAAAGGAGAGAAAATGGTAGGGTAAAGTAAGTAGGGTAGGTAGATGTTGTTGCATAATTACATGTGATGAATGATGGTTCTAAATGTGTTCAAATTTTACTTTCATCACAAGTGCAAAGGTAGATACTACATTGGAAAAAGTTCACAGCAAAGCAAAGTCAAGATTATTAACTTCCCCTTCATTTTCCCTTAAATATTTCACTAATTTCCCTAAGTGCTAAGGTATTTGAAGATTAGAGGGGCTCAAGGCATTTCCTTGACTTTTGGAGGGACCGAACCCTCGGCCCAATAATTGAAAAA
>CM076581.1:583415630-583622979 GCA_034641835.2 Pinus albicaulis
ACCCAGTAAAAAAAAATGAAATAGTGAATAAGCTACAAGAATCCTCTACAATCAATCATTATTTCTTGCAATATCCCAAGGATTAGTGCAATGTTGGATGGGAGACAAGCATATCACTAGTCCACTATGGTGGAAATCCAACGTATAATTTCTGAGAAAAGTGTCATAGTACTAATTGAACCTGGTTCTAATTTAATTTATATCTTCCTTGTTACAATTGAAAAGTGTGGACTTAAAAAAGAAAAAGAAAATAAGCCCTGGTTATTATGATTGGCCACAGGAACAAAAAGGAAAGTTACATAAATAAGCAAAGATTGTTTATTAAATATTATTGGAATGAACACTCATATAAATATGAACATTTTACCTTTGGGGTCATATGATGTTATTTTTGGGATGGATTGGCTGGAACCTCACAAAGTAATTTTAAATTTCCTAGAAAAGTAATTTACTTGTATTAAT
The DNA here is from genome assembly GCA_034641835.2 of Pinus albicaulis. Taxonomy (NCBI): domain Eukaryota; kingdom Viridiplantae; phylum Streptophyta; class Pinopsida; order Pinales; family Pinaceae; genus Pinus; species Pinus albicaulis. The sequence continues at coordinate 583,416,093 of CM076581.1, forward strand.
GATGAAGGAGAAGATTGTATAGTCAAAGGAGTGCCAAGATATATTTTTGTGAGGCAAATTTCTACCTTGAAATTAAATAAATATGCTCATAAAGGCTGCCAAATGTTTGTAGTCTATATTGAAGGCCTATCTAGTAGCAAAAAAACACCATCTCTAGAAGCCTTTACCCTATTTTGGAGCAATATAAAGATGTATTGCTTGAAAAAATACCAAGAATTCCTCCAAGGGGTGATATAGAATTCACCATTGATCTCATTCCTGGAATAGTTTCTGTATCCAAACCCACATATAGAATGAGTATTCCTAATTTAAGGGAGTTAAAATCTCAGTTACAAGAGCTACTAGATAAGAAGTACATAAGGCCTAGTGTATCTCCTTGGGGTGCACCAGTTTTATTAGTTAAGAATAAATATGGGACTCTTAGGCTATATATAGATTACAAGAAACTCAATAAAATGACCATAAAAAAAAATATATCATTTTCCCCATATTGATGACTTTTTTGATCAAGTCCAAGGAGCTTCAATGTTCTCAAAAAATGATCTAAGATCTGGATACCATCAGATTAAGATGAAGGATGATGATATTCACAAAATAAAATTAAGAACAAGATATGGACATTAAGAGTTCATGGTACTTCCATTTGTACTCATTAATGCACCAGCTGATTTTATGTGCTTTATGAACAATGTGATCATTCCTTTTCTTGAGAAATCTGTCATTGTATTCATAGATGATATTCCAGTTTACTCAAAAAGTAAAGAAGAACATGATCAACACTTGTAGATTATTCTTCAAACACTTAGAGAGAATGAGTTGTATGCTAAGGTTAGACAATGTTCATTTTACCAGAAACAAATTGAATATTTTGGACATGTAGTACCTTAGGAATGGATTGTTGTGGGTATGAAAAATATTAGAGCTATTACTGAGTGGCCAGTAAATAAAGACGTAGGTGATATCAATTATTTTATGGGAATTGTAGTTTATTAAAAAATATTTATAGAAGGACTTTCTAAATTGGCATACCCAATTTCTTCTTTTCCAAATAAGGGGAAAAAGTTTGAATAAATTCAAAAGTGTCAGTATAGCTTTGAAAAGCTAAAGCAATGATTAAGTACTGCTCTAATCCTGCAGCTAGCTGACCCAAATGCAGATTTTGTGGTATGAAAATATGCTTGTGAGGAAGGTTTGGAGGGTGTCCTAATGCTAAAAGGTAATGTAATTAGCTATGATTTCAGGAAGTTAAAATATCATGAGAAGAATTATGCCACTCATGAATTAGAAGTAGCAAATATCATCCATGCTCTAAAAATGTGGAGACACTATCTCATAGAAATTTCAACTAAAAACAAACAATGTTAGTCTCACATACATATTTTACTAGCCTAATTTGAATGCTAGACAAGAAATATGGTTGGAATTTAGTGAATACAATTTTTAAAGCATACACATTAAAGGAAAATAAAACAAAATCGCTGATGCCTTGAGCAGAAAATTAAATCATATTTGTGCCATATCAGCAACCAGTTGACAAACAAATATGATATAAAATATTAAAAAAACAACAAAATTTGATGAAGAATACATGCAAGTTAAAAGAATAATTGATAAATATGAATTGTTAGGTGAAGAGGAAACTATTTTTTCAGTAAATAATCAGGATTTTCTAATGTACAAAAATAAAATTTACTTACTTAACAATCTAGAGCTAAAAATATTTGTCCTAGATGAATTGCATAAGAAACCAACAACTGGGCATCCTGGTTATCAAAATCTAATAACTGTATTAAGGAAGGATTTTTATTGACCTAACATGAAAAAAGTATGTGGATAAGTTCTTGGAGTGCCAACAGGTTAAGGCTTCCCATCAACACCCAACAGGGCTATTACATCGTTTTCTCATTGTTAGTGCAAACTATTAACACAAGTGTACGAAAATATCTCACTTTAGCTGTGTATGACAAACGACCCTGACAACAGAAATGTCTACTTAAATTATTTTGATTTGCAATCGATAGTTAAAACAAATGCTGCAAAAAAACAGATCTATGCAATAAAAGCATTTAAACAATGAAAAGAAATAAGAATTGATCTATGCATCCAACAGGAAAGACAAGATTTAAAGAATTTTGAATATATTATAACACTTGGAAAGGGAACAAATAATAGTGTTACCAATCCCGTTCAATGGTATGGGTTTTTGGCTGTCCTCAACGCTTCAGATCCATAAGTTTCTCTCTCTCAATGGTGCAGAAAACCCAAAATGTGTTGAACTCTATGGGAGCTCAAGAAACAAAGAAATAGTAGCAGCAATGTGAATGATCAAAAGGCAACAATGAAAGTGATCAAAGTGAATAATGAAAGGAAAACCCTCCTATTTATAACAAAATATTGAGTTATCCTCGATAATGGCGAATAATAAAATATTATTAACCAAGATCTAGATCTAACTACTTGGAATATTTTATCATATTTTGTTGGAGGGAAAAGGTATTTAAATAGGTTAGATACCTTTATTTAGAAATAATAAACAAATAAATGATTTGTTTATCATTTCAAGAATGTGGTTAAGGAATAATTAATAAATAATGGTTTGTTTAATTTTTTCTAGGTGATTTATTCAAATTTAACAAGGAATAATAACTAAATAATAACTTATTTAATTATTCATAGAGAAAAATAAGAAAAATAATGATTTATCTAATTATTTCTCATTATTGGGTTAAATATGACCTGGAATATTATTTAAATAATGGTTTAATTAATTATTCCTAGAGGAAAATCAAATAAATAAGGATTTATTTAATTATTCCTCACGGGGTTTGTTGTTTTAACCAGAAATAACTTAATAAAATATGGTTTATTAAATTATTTCTTATAGTGAAAGCAATTTTACAATGGTAAAATTGATCTTACATGGTGTAATTTGATCCATATAATTGTAAATGGTTAGATGACCAAATTTTGGTATAACATGTTTCCCCCCAATGTGCGAGCGTTAGGAGCTAATCGTATGACCGAAGTACGTTGTAGGAACACAATCACTAGACATCGAAGAGGAGTCAGAGAGAGATAGATACATAGACAAAGTGTAGCAAGAGAGGACAATAACCGAGGGAGCGAGACCTACAAATGATATAAGTATCCTTTAATGTTTAGGTACCTATTCTCAGTGAGGCGGGGGAGGCATACCTATGCCCATCGAGATGACAAAGTACAAAGAATAATGGTGCACCCAAAAAAATGAAACTAAGAAATAAAGTACATGATAAATGGTACATGACATGCTGGCATAAAAATGATCCAACCAAAAATACAATGGATCCCACATACTACTGTTGGAGCGAGGTCCCCTAGGGCACACTTTTTGATGTAATTTTGTATAAGTTTTTTATATGCGTGTTGCACGAATGAGTCAAGGGGCTTTGGGGTGGGTCAAAGTACCTAATTTTGATGTAAATGTGTTTAAGAGTAAACTGTTGGCCTCAAACCATGGTTTGAGACCATAGTATTTGCGTGCAAGAAGAATATAAATAGATAGATCGAGTCTAAGGAAAATAGTTCAATTCGGCTTAAGACAATTTGATGTTTATGCATCTGTAATACCTTGAAAAGGGTTTTTGTCTGGGTTGGGTTGAAAGGCTCCTATTGGTTATGTCTACAGAGACCTAGTCCTGACTGTGCACGAATTCCGCTGGTTGTGTGCATGGAAGGGTTATGTGTAAGGGAAATTATGATATGTACTGAAAGGATCTGAATTAATATAAAGGACAGATTTTGGTGAACTTCCTGTGTTATTGCTTCAAGTTATTTATCTACTGGTTTTTTTAAGATCGCACTGTTCAATGTTTCTTATTGATCATTGCGCAAGGATATCTATTATGGTCATGTATGCATATTGATGGTTGATAAATATGTTTAAGTAATTTCACATTGTTTAGATCTAGATCAGGCTCTGTTATGATTTATCTGCGCTGAATTGATTTGCGACTCTGTCTTATTCTGTTAAGGACTATGAACGTTCTATGATTCTACCTTATTTTATTGTTCGCATTTGTTTATGATTGATACAAGTTTGCATTTTTTTTTTTTGTAAAGTTAAGCAGATTGTATTAGTCTTTTTGTGTAAAATTACAAAGATTTCTGGGAGTCAATGTGACCTCCCGGAGATGTAGCTTTCCATGTACATATTCGCTGATGATTGAGGCCGCGTGGCCAGTATAACTGTGCCTGTAGCTCCAAACACGTTGGCGCGCCCAGAAGGTCCGGTCAGCACAGAGCTGCGCTTTCTGAAGATGGTGATCTAGCATTTTGCCCTGCGGAATTTCGTTTCAGAGGCCGGTGTGATGGGATTCTGCGTGAATTTGGTCGGTCCTGTAGGCTGTGTTGTTCCTTGGGGCGTGACTTGTTCATGATTTGGAGTTTGCCATCGATTGAGTTTGCCATGATTTTCCGGAATAAGGACCCCTTGTTGCCTAGGCTTGCATTTGCAGATCCGCTTGTTGGATATCGTGGCATTTGGCTTTGATTTCTCCCTCCTCCTGATCATGCCAGAGGCTGTGGTACTCTGCCAGATTGGAGTCAATCCCTTCATTTGCCAGTGCATCAGCTAATTTGTTCGCTTTCCTTCGAACGGCTTGGAAGGTGATCCCGTTCCTGTTGCAGAGTTGGTTTTGGAGATCTTTTAGTATTGCTGACAGCCACCAGCTTGGGGTTACTCTGTGCACCTGTGCGCCCATCTGGAGTTTCCTAATCATTCGTATTATTATCTCTGAATCGCCCTCCACTATCAGAGGTAGGAGCCTGTATCTATTCGCCAGTGTGAGGCCTTGGAGGAGAGCGATGAGTTCTGCAGCGTTGTTGGTATTCACTCCGAGATTGCCATGATAGATGAGGTGGATTGCTCCTGTGTGATCCCGTACTGCTCCCCCATAGCCTGCCATGCCCGGGTTTTGTCTTGAAGCCCCATCGAAGTTGAGTTTGAAAGTGTTGAAGGGGGGCAGAGTCCATTTGTCCTGCGCCATTGCTGTTGAGGTCTGGTTCCTTCCAGCAGAGTTGGTCCTTGTTTGTAGATGCAGGATCTGTATTATTCTTGTCTCGTTTGGTGAAACGTTGCCCTCTATCTTCTGAATGCCTTTGGCGTTGACTGTTTCTGTGATGAGCAATCTAACCTTCCTTATCAGCATGTGAACCCCTGTGGCTATGTTTTTGAATATTCTTGCGTTTCGCTCTTTCCATAGGGTCCAAACTATTGCGCCCGGAGCTAGATTCCAGGCACTGTTGACCAGGGGGTTGGAGGAGATGGAGGTTCTCCACTGGCTTAAGGAAGATTGGATGGAGTTTCTGTCTCTATCTGACTGTCTGAAGACCATGGCCATGTCATCCCACAGGGAGCAAGCCATGGGACAGGTATTGAGCAGGTGATTTAGCGTTTCCGACCCATTCTCGCAGAGCATACATCGAGAAGGGCCAACAAAACCTCGTTTCTGAAGGTTGTCCCATGTGAGAGCCCTGTTATGCAGGACTAGCCAAGAGAAGAGTGTGATTTTTGGCCAAGTTCCTCTGCTCCACAGGGTTTGCCATTTGTGGTCTGCTTGTTGATCCGGGGTGGTTTCCAAGAGCTTATAAGCTTCTTTGAGGTTGAACGTGCCTTTGGGGTTGCTTCCCCATCTAAGGATGTCCTCTTTGTCGGATCTGAGGATTTTCCTTTTACCCAAGTCTTGTAGAAAGAGGTCTACATTCCCTGGGCCTGCTGGGGTATGCCATTGTTCTCTGGAGATCCAGTTCTGCCATATGATTTCTTCGTTTGCCGGTTGCCAGTAGTCTGCTACCGTAATCTTGCCTTCCTCCTGCATGGCGCTTTTCAGAGTATGCCAGTCTGGGTGTTCCAAGATTGGAAGCTGCTGCCAGGCATCTTCCCAGAATAGGGCTGTGTTGCCATGGTGTACTTCCCAGAAGCTATGCTGCTGAACAATATGTCTATTTTCCCATGCTTTGTTCCAGATTGGGGATCCTTGAGTGGTGCCTGTAAGCCGGATGAGGTCTTTATCCCTGATTTGGGTTGTATACTTCGCTTTCCACAGGGCGCCCCAGAGGGAGTCAGGATTTTCAACCCATCTCCACCAGATTTTTGCTGCAACGGCCTTGCTTAAGAGCTCAGGGTCTCGGAGGCCCAAACCTCCCTCCATTTTTGGTTTGCATTTGATTTGCTTAGGGCCACTTCATTATTTTGTCCCTCCGAGTGCAGAAACCTGGTTCCAACATCCCCCCATATTGCTTCAGGTGAGACTTTAATCTGCGCAAGTAGGTCATTGCCGAAAGGGCCAGCAGTTGGAGGGTTTGTTGGTTTCTCCATAAACTCTGAACCTGGGTCAGGACCCCTTCTACCAACAAATGGTTCAGTTGCAAGGACTTGGATCATTTTTAGGGAGATTTGATGTTGTGGCATCCTTCACGAAACAAATTACAAGATTGACTGGATAGAAAAATTCGTGAATTCACACTCCAAGAGAATCGAAGTACTAAGCTATCTGAAAAACAATGGGTAAAAAAATATATTTATATAGAAGTGCATGAAATATTCTTTTTCTCCTTTGCAGATGAGCTATAGGAGTGGCTTTCATGCTTAGTCGAATTCTATCCCTACATAAAGGATGACGTAGTGATTGAGTGGACTCCTAAATTGATCCAACAAGTAGAGAAGTTATACAATAATATCACTCGTGTGGTAGATCACTGGATCGATCGCCTCTTGGGAGGATTTGTGACTGAATTTTCCATTGATCAATTTGTATGCTATTCTGAAGCAGAAATAAGGTTTTTCAAAGGCCCTAGAAGTAAGTTCCTGTGCTCCCTAAATTTTTTTCTGAAAATGATATTATGTGAACGAGGCTGTCTATGCAAGCATATTTCTTGAATGCCTCGAAGAGGCCAAACTACGTGCAATGTAAAATTTTACTGCGAAGATTCTGAAAATTTTATTTATAGCCCAATGAAGCCTAGATTTGAGAGTGAAGGTGAACCAGAAACTAGTAGCTCTACTAATTCTGAAGGAGAAAGTTCATCAGACCAGGAACCCTTGAGTCTATTTCCAACCCTATCCACTCCACTTTTGCACTCACATCACAGAGCACCCACTCCACCACGCAGTCCATCACCACCTCCACCTCCCCCAGAAGTAGATATGGCCACATAAATGAAGTTACATAATTTTAGAGCCATCGGAAATGCGGATATTAAACACTTTTGGTTTGTGACTGAGGCCGCATGGTAGGCTCAAAAAATTAACAATATTGATATTAGGAAGGTGCAACTGGCTACTGCTTTCCAAGATCGTGCATTAGATTGGTACATCAGGTTTTCTCAAGAAAACCCTAATTCCACCTTAGAAAAAAAAAAGACCTAAAAGAGCAGTTTAAGAACCCTAAGTCATATGGGAAATTGGTGACAGAAATGAAGGAGATTCTTCAGGAAGCTAATGAATCTATATGGGAGGCCGATTAGAGATTGAAGCACACCATTAGAGATGGTGGATTTTTCATTGATGATACTCAACATAAGGAATGGTTCATTGCTATGTTGCTCCCACATCTGTGCCAACACTTAGGTCAACAAAATATTTCCACACAGGCTGAGGTTGTGGAGGTTGCAATGAAACTAGAGGCTACTCCAAGACATGTTGCACTGGACACTCAACAAATTCAGAATCAGTTGGAAGCCACACATCTATAAATTCAAAGCCTGCACAAGGACAAGGGCAAGGAGGTTTGCACAGAGGTTTGGTGCATAAAATGTAAAGCTTCTAGGCACCATAAAGATCAGTGTCATGTCTTCAACAACTATCTGAATTCTGGAGGTCCTAGTCCATTGAAAAGTCTCGTATGGTGCAAGATCTGTCAAATTTTTGGATTGCATGACACAAATTCTTGCCAAAGGATCACAAAGTATCAACCTGAATTGAAGTAGTTTTTTTGCAGATTCTGTTTGTCATTAGGGCATGATGAGAAACATTTTCGCACTTATGAAATGATGTTAGATAAAGTTGAAATATATAGAATGCAGGTTGAGCCTACATCACTAGCATCCCCTTCTGAGCATGAAGGATTTCAAGGCAGAGGAAGAGGCCGAGGAGGTGGATCAGTTGGATGAGTAAGAGGAAAAGTCATTTTCTATAACGATGGAGATGTTGGCCATTATATGAGTGACTGTCTGAATCCAACATGACAGTCTTGAAGGTATTGTAGATAACTTGATCATTTCATAGAAGATTTTCCTATCTTGATTGCTAAAATCCAGGAAAAGAAGAAACAGACTCCAACACAAAATATTCATATGGTTTGTGCTAAAACCTATGAAGAAGATCCCAGTGTGAATGTGGTTACTAAGAGCAGTGTAGCCACTAATGAAGATAAGGGAAAAAAACCAGCTACTGATGTATGGATCCGTAAAGTACCAAAAAATAAGGAAGGGCTTAATCTTCAACATGCGAAGGAGACCTTTGTTGAAGCACGAAAGGAATTTATAGAATGAAATGCATCAACATCAGGAAGAATGATGAAGGAAGTAGGAGGAGATGAAGAGATCAAACCATTTCTACAAGCATGTATAAATTAGTAGAAAATATCGCAGGCTTTGATAGATAATTGCGCAGAGAAGGAAAAATCGATGGTAGAACAACGAGCGGTCAAAAAAATATACAAGAAGAAGAAGAGAACAGGTAGGGAGATGTGTATGACCGTGCAGATTGGTGCTTATGAAATGGACCAAGTTATTCTATATTTGGGATTGGATGCAACTTTCTACCTAAGAAAACATGGCAGCGCATGGGAGAGGCAAAGCTAGAGTGGTATATCTTTCAACTGCGCATGGCCAATCAGTAGAAGATCATTCCTTTAGGGACGCTATCGCAAGTTTTCGTCAGTATAGAAGGTGTTAAAGTGATGGCAGACTTTGAATTTATACAAATTATCGATGATACAAATCCCTATCCTTCGCTGCTAGGGTTGGACTGGGCCATTGACATGGATGGTGTCATAAATCTGAAGAAAATGAGGATGGAATTTGAAAGAAATGGAGTCAACATAATCATTAGCTTAGATCCTATAGAAAGAAAAATATATACTGAACCTGTGCACGTTGATGATGAGATCAATCAAATCTATAAGCTAACCTTGCGCAAGGAGGATTGGATTAATCCAACAGTAGATGGAAAACTTAAGTGGGAGAAAGATAACTTTGGTTTTTCAGACTCTGATGAGGAACTAGAAAACAGGCAGAACCGGTTACATGAGGTTTCTGCACTGCCCTGTAATCGCGTGAATCGGTCTCTGCACTATACAACATTTGAGGTACGTGATTTTCCGCACTATGATGGATTAACTGATATAAACATGTTTATAAGTGAACTTGAAAGGACCGCACTTGAAGGGCAAAGATTCCATGCTTTGGATCTCGGCTTGTGCGCTACTACAACAATATGGTGGGAAACTCATAAAGAGAATATGGGAAACTAGGGGCAGTGTGCGCGCATGATGAGGTTGCGGTTTTAATTTCCAGTCATTAAAATGGAAGATGTGTACTTTTGAAAAGAAGACCTGCTTAGAATTTGGCGAGATGGAATAAGGTATGGGGCATAGAACCAAGGCCTGAATGGGTCCATATGTTTATTCACACGTTGGGGAAGGTGCCTACTGAATGGTATCTAGAGACAGAGCTATGTAGAGGCACTAGTGAATGGTTTGCGCTGACAGAGAGTTTTATTCTTACATTTAGCTTTGAGAGTGGATTTGATATGGTTAGCCAAGCTTTGCATAATATTCAAGAATTCATATTTGATACAACAAAGCTTGCAATCGAGTGCGCTCCACTAGCCTGGGATGCACAAATGAAAGCTATTGTGAATTGCAGGAATCCGACAGTGGAAAAAAGTGAAGACAATCCAAGGAATATTATGATACCTGAATCTGAGGGACAACGCACTGTGGCTGGGCCCTCGATCACCTCGCTAGATGTGATAAAGACCCTAAAGCTCAGGCAGGTGAATATTGGATCTGAAGAACAACCTAAGTTGGAAAATATTGGAGACTACTGGGATGATGATATAGTAGGCAAGGTTGTTGAGTTGCTAACAAAATATCAATATTTGTTCCCTACAAAGTTTTCAGAGCTGAAAGGCATCATTGGGGAACTTGGAGTTATGAAAATCACATTGAAGCCTGATGCGTGCCTAGTAAAATAGTGGTCATACATGATAAACTCAAGATATAAACAGAAGGTGAAAGAAGTATTAGACAAAATGGTTGCTGCAGGCATCATTGAACCTGTAGAAGAGTCTGACTGGGCAAGTCCAATGGTTTTGCAAGATAAGAATGCCAAGGGAGAAATCAAGATCTATGTAGATCTGCTCAAACTGAATGATTCTTGTATGCATGATCCATTCCCAACTCTATTCTCTGATGAAATCTTGGATAATGTTGGAGGCCAAGAAGCATATTCCTTCACAGATGGGTTTTCAAGATATCATCAGATCTAGATTGCGCCAGAATATAGGAGTAAGAACACCTTTTCTAATGAATGTGGATCCTTCAAATTTATAATCATGCATTTTGGATTGAAGAATGCTCCTACCATTTTCTCGCGCGTAGTAGTTGCTGCTTTCAAAGAATTTATCCACAAGTTTTTGGAGGTATATTTTAATGATGGACTGTATTTGGGCTGTTAAAGAAGCATGTGTCAAATCTGTGCTTAATGCTAGATACTTATAGGAAGTATCCGATCTCCTTGAATTTGAAGAAGTGTATATTTTGTGTACCATTTGGGATACTACTGGACACATTGTTTGCCAGCAGGGGTTAATGGTAGATCTTGCAAAGATCACAGTCATAGTTAATTTGGAGGTACCTGATAATGTTAAGAAGTTGTGCTCAATATTGGGGCATACTGGGTATTATAGGAAGTTTAGTCAGGGCCATGTCTTGATAACTGCGCCCATGGAAAAGTTGCTCAAGAAGAATGCAACGTTCTACTGGGATGGGACTGTCAGAAGAGTTTTGAGCTGCTGAAGGAAAATATGGTCACTGCGCCCATCTTGGTCTTCCCAGATTAGTACAAGGTATTTCATGTACATGTGGATGCCTCCTACATTGCACTTAGAGCTATCTTAGCTCAAATAGGAGTGGGTGGAATTTATCATCCTATTTTGTATACAAGCCACAAACTTTCAAGCGCATAGAAGAATTTCTCAACCACAGAAAGGGAAGGGATCGCAATGGTGTATGTGTTGCAGAAATTCCGCCACTATCTGTTAGGAGGTCACTTTAAGATGTGCACTGATCATTCTGCTTTGAAGTATCAGGTCAATAAGCTTATGTTGGGGGGGGGGGGGGATATGCAGGTGGTTGTTGTTATTCCAGGAATATGATTTTGTGATTATGGTAAAACAAGGCAGATTGAATGCTAGGTTAGACCATCTGTCGCGCATTAAAATAAGTGAAGAACCTACAAATTTGAAAGATGGATTTCCAGATGCGCAGTTATTTGCGATAAAGGTGGTTGATGAGGATTTCCCCAATTTCATTCAGTTTTTGACTATTGGATGTGCACCTGATGAATATACAGTTCAACAGAAGAAACAACTCGTAGCACGCGTAGTGGACTTCACCATTATTGCTGGATAGTTGTACAAAATGGGTGTGGATAAGGTTCTATGAAGATATGTCATGGAGTATGAGAAATGTGCAATCCTAAATGAATCTCATGGAGGGGTTGCTGGTGGTCATTATGCAGGTAAGGCCACTGCGAAAAAGATTTTGCGAGCTGGGTTATGGTGGCCCACGTTGCACAATGATGCCTATACGCATTGCTGCACATGTGATGTATGTCAGAGGACGAGAAAGCCATTGCGCAAAGACCAAATGCCCTTGCATCCACAGATGGCATTGCAAGATTTTGAGAAATGCGCTATAGATTTTGTGGGACCTATTAATCCTCCAGGAAAGAAGAGCGGTGCATGCTACATTATCACTGCAACGGATTATGTCACCAGATGGGTTGAAGCCAAACCTGTGAAGGATTGTATGGCTGATACTGTTGCACAGTTTATATTTGAGAATATTATGATTCGATTTGGTTGTACTAAGACTCTGATCAGCGATTAGGGTACACATTTTTTAAATGAAACCATTGAAGCCTTGACAGAGGAATTTAAGATGCGTCATTAAAAGAGATATCCCTATCACCCTTAGGAAAATGGTATGGTTGAAGCATTAAATAAGATACTACAAACTACGCTGACCAAGGTGTGCAATGCTAACTGAAATGATTGGGATGAGCAAGTTCCAACAGTTCTCTAGGCATATAGGACCACTTGTAAGAATTTGAATAGAAGGACACCTTTTAGGATGGTATATGGGCAAGAAGTTGTGTTGCCAGTGAGGTTCATTGTTCCTAGTCTGCACATTGCAACATTCACCAGTATGGCTGAAGAAGATGCTCTGGAAGACCGGTTGTCGTAGTTGGTTGCTTTAGAAGAAGATTGTTTTATTGGAAATTATCACCAGCAGGTTCAAAAAGCACGCGAAAAATAATGGCATGATAGGCACATCAGGAAAAAGGTGTTCAAGGAAGATGATTTGGTCTTACTACATGGCAGAAAGTTTGCGCGCCACCCAGGGAAACTGAAGATGCATTGGCTAGGGCCCTATGTTTTTAAGGACATCACTGATAAAGGAGAAGTGCGCCTAGCCACTTTGAGCAGTGAATACCTTCATGGATATGCCAATGGAAGTCGTTTGAAGTCATACAGGGATGACCTCGTGCCTACCAAGTGACTATAAGGCCGAAGTATCAGACCTATGCAGATGTGATGAAGGATGCATAGTAAAGTGCGACGCGCGCATGGTAACTGCATGTGGAGGTTGACTGGGTCATAGTGGTGTCAAAAAATAGTTGTTGGAATAGTAAAACTGGAAAAGAAAAATTTATTACTGTTTATGGGAGCGTTTAGGTTGCATTTAATGAAGGTATTTTTCTAGATTTGGGACCGTTTTTCCATTTATGGAGATAGATTAATGCAAAAGGAGCCATTGAAGATGCGCCACAAATATAAATATGACCTATGGGGCTGTACTAGCTCCCTTTTATTTCTGAGTGAATTCTTTGCTTTGAGCTCCCTGATTTTCGTTGCATACTCTATGTCTATGTCTGGTTTGGATCCGTTGTTCGAGGATGTGTTGCATCGAGTAGGGTTGGGTTGCATTATTCCTGGAAATATGACAGCCATGAGACTTGGAGAAGACCTTACTACGCCCGAGGTCCCTATTGCTGAAACACCTGCACTCTCCAAGTCTAAGAAGGGGCAATATTTTGATACTAGAAAATTTCCAAGGGAGAAGACCCCAAAGGTGCTTTCTACTGTGGTTGAGAAGCTGAAAAGGTCTATGGCTGAGGTCCCTAAAATTTTTCTTGAAGGACAGGAGGATGTGATCGAAGTGGCCCCATTCTCACGGTTGCTGAGCTATGTTGTGCCACACAAACCCATAGTTAGAATTCCTAAAGACCTGGAGAAGGTGTGCGCAAGCATCCAGATGTCATTAATACTTGAGAACGTCCCGATGGAAGGGGACATGTTCGCTAAAGTGTCGTAGCTCAGATTTGATGACTGGGACATTGTAGATGTCGATAAATTTCCATAACTTGTGCCGGAGCTGTATCTAGATCAAATCACTTATGAAGGAGGCATTGTGCGTCTCGAGGCAAATAGATGGATGTTGGGTCTGCACAAGGCAGATCTGCTAAAATTAATCCAGATCCCTCATTTTGGGTGCAACCCCATAAATTACATCTGCGTCTGACAGTTGCTCGCACTAGTGCATGATGATGCGATGTGGTTGGGAGAGTGCATCGCCATTGATGCCTCATTAATCCATAGGATCATGGGTCTGCCTACTAAAGAAGAAGACCCCATTGCTGATTTCAGCAGAAAATACGAGGAGAAAATTATCGCAAACTAGATTAAGAAGAAATATCAAGTCACACGGAAGAGCCGGGGTTTTGTGGTCGATGAAATAAATGACTTAGCAGTTCGATTTGGTACACTCATCTTGGCCTGCAAGATGATGCAAAAATTTAAACCAAAGGAGGTGCCTGTGCATGTCATTTTCTCTCACTAGAAAGTGCAAGAAGTGGGTTATTTATAACTGGTCTAGCTATCTATGCAAGGAATTTTTAGAAAATGTGCGCGAAGCACAGGAGGAAGGCAAGCAGTTCCACTATGCTTGGTTATTGTTGTTAATCACGCTGATTGGGTGAAAGACCCCCGAAGACATCTAGTTTCAGGAGATTGAGCTTCAGATGTGCGAGGTTGCGCACTATGCGATGTTGTGGAACTCTTTAGACCCAGTGCATGCCAGGGAAAATATTTTTTTTTGGGTTCTTTATGATGCCACTCTTTATCAAGCCGTATAGTCAAAGCTGCGATTGTCGCCCACATTATATGATCAGTACAAGATGGTAGTTGAATTCAAAGCTCCATTCCACAACATGCACATCTGCGCAAAAGACATTATGGAAGGAGTATGGTATGAGTTACCTTACTTAGTAACAGAGGATGATTTTCTCATAGTAACGAAAGAATGGCCACTAGCATGGTTGACACCTATCATACCAAAAAAGCAGCGCATTAAAACCCATCCAGTGAAAAAAATAGAGAAGGTGACTGAGAAAGAATAAATGCCCACTACCACTGGTGAGACCATTGAACTTGAAAAATAAATAGAGCTAGAGAAGAATGGATATATGCCAAAGGACACAGGAGAAGCAGAAACCTCAAAGAGAACCAAGTGCGGCTCTCAGGCCGCTAGGGCCTCACGGAAGAAGAGGAAGGGTTCCAAAGAGTCTGGGCAGGAGGCCTTGATGCTGACAGAAGACGACCTGCATGAAATTTCCAACATAGTCACTTCTGCGACCGAGGATCGCTGGATCGACATGGAGGTGCAGTAAAAGACTGCATTGGATATTGTTCATGTTGAAATCCAAGATCTAAAGATGTAGGCAAGTGAGATACAAGCGAGCGTAGATCAGGCGATCCAGACCAACACGTAAGTCAAAAGTGCACAACCATTAGATGTTACATTACCAGCCACCGGGGATGCCTTCCTTGTCCAAATCCCCATGCCAACCATTCAGGTGGATGCCACCCAGCGTGCCCAATTCTGTGGAACAAGTGATATCAATATTAATCTTTGTGTGTTACTTGCATGTAAGCTACACTTGATGCACTTGATGATCGCAGGTAAACTTCAGTACAAAGAGGCTACTTCTCACAACGATTCAATGGAATCTTAGAAGCAGGTAGAAGCCGCCTACCAAATACATTAAGCCACAGAAGTAGCATGCCGTGAATCCGAAGCCCAATGCTCTACACTGGAGGAAAAAGTACATCATGTATGTTGCGATGTTCCAAAAGTCCTAGCCAGATCCGCACTAGAGGAGAAATTGGAAGGATTGACTGCATCCCTGAAGGCCTCGCATGCTGAGGTGTAGACCATTAGAACATAGTGTGAATGAAAACTCCCAAATTTGCAAACCAAGTTGTAGCCTTAAACTTCCCCAGAAGTCCACACCCGAAGAGAAGCCGAGGTAAAACAAGCCCGAGACAGTATCGTTGTTAAAGTCACCCAGTGTGACAGTCTACTTGACGAAGCTATGGGTGTATGGACATCTGTACAGAATGATCCAGTCATTCAGTAGCTGTGCAAAAAGCTACATCGGAAGGAACAACAATTTGAAGAGATCCAGACAGTGGTGCCAACCTTAGTTCTTACTCAGTGCCTAGCTCGTCTACAGGAGTGCTGGACGATACAAACATAGATTGAAGATCTGCGTCGGAAGGAACAACTGATAGAAGCACGTATGAAACCATGGGCCAAGGAGGCTCTTCAACTTTCATAGAAGCTAGATAAAACTTTGAAGACTATTCAGTAGACACAACGCAACATCAAGATGACCAATGAAGGGCCCACCATAGAAAATTTAGTTCAACAAGCGCAGGGAGCTGCAGCCTAAAGTCTGGAATTAATGCTCCCTCTGAAATATCCTGTCAGCGTGCTCCAAGCTAAGCTCAAGGAGCAGATGCCTCAGTGACTCAGGATGAATCACATGTTTGTGTTGGGGGCCTATTGGAGTGGGGTCCCCTAGGGCCCACTTTTTGATGTAGTTTTGTATAAGTTTTCTATATGCGCTTTCCATGAACGAGTGAAGGGACTTTGGGGTGGGTCAAAGTCCCAAATTTTGATGTAAATGGGCTTAAGGGTAAAATGTGGGCCTCAAAACATGATTTGATACCATATTATCTACGTGCAAGAAGAATATAAATTGATACATCGAGTCTAAGGAAAATAGTTTAGTTCGGCTTAAGACTAGTTGATGTTTATATGTTTGTAATACATTGAAAAGGGTTTTTGTTTAGGTTGGGTTGAAAGGCTCTTGTTGGTTGTGTGTGTGGAGACCTAGTCCTGGATCTGTCCAGACTTTGCTGGCTGTGTGCACAGAAGGGTTATGTGTAAGGGAAACTTTGATATGTACTGAAAGGATCTGAATTAATATAAAGGACATATTTTGGTGAACTTGTTGTGTTATTGCTTCAAGTAATTTATCTACTGGTTAAGTTAAGATTGCACTTTTCAGTGTTTCTTATTGATCATTGCGCAAGGATATATGTTATGGTTATGTATGCATATTGATGGTTGATAAATATACTTAAGTAATTTCACATTGTTTAGATATGGATTTGGTTCTATTATGATTTCTTTGCGTTGAAGTGATATGCAACTCTGTCTTATTCTATTAACGATTGTGCACGTTCTGTGACTCTGCCTTATTCTATTGTGCGCATATGTTTATAATTGATACATGTCTACATTCGATTTTCTTAGGGCCACTTCATTATTTTCTCCCTCAGGGTATGGAAACCTGTTTCTAGCACCCCCTTATACTGCTTCGGGTGAGACTTTAATCTGCGCAAGCAGGTCATTGCCGAAAGGGCCAGTAGTTGGAGGGTTTGTTGGTTTCTCCATAAACCATGAACTTGGGTCAGAACCCCTAAGGCCAACAACTATGCCTAGAGAACCATGAGCCAGGACTAAATACAATAATATCTAAATACATGAGACATAATAATGACCAAAGAAGCCATGCTAAACAGGAAAGGGCTCTGAAAATATGAAAGGATCATCTGAATGATACATGCATGTTTTGGGCATTGCAGGTGACTGAAACCAAACCCATCAAATCTATGGAGATACATATGAGGTTGTAGCATAATCTAAGGTAATCCAGGCATGTAGGGGGCTACATGAAGGGCCACCCCCTCATGAGGTCTGAAAAAATCTCACACACACCCAGGAATCACTGGTACAATCTGTTGGATCACCGGACCATCAGGTGTATGAATCTCGATCATGCAAATAATGAGCTAAAGCTGAGAAGATGAGAAACAATCAAGTAAAAGGGCAATGAGGAGTCCCTTTTCCTTATCTGAGGCACCGAACAAGGATGGAAGATGGAATCAAGGTACACCACCCTCTAAACCTGTCTTCTAGAATGAATGTGTTGATGTCGACAAAAGGAGGTCCGCCATAGGTGAGGCAATGAAGAATCCTCAACTAAGGCATGAGGGATCATAGTAAAGTGACTGATGGAATGACACCAGGGGTGACGATGGAATAGGGGATACTAAGTAGTAGACGGACGAATTCCCTTATTAGAGCATAAAAAACATGGATGACCTAGTAGCAACTGACTTTAATCCATAGGGGATTGGGGATAATATGACTCGAGGTAAAAATGGGTGTCATGAGAGAGGGACAAGGAAAAAATGGATGGAATACTGTAGCATGAGGCAAAGCGACTCAAGAAAAACTCCATAATTGTGATGATGACTCAAATCAGATGCTCTGAACAAGGGTGAATTGATGATGCTGCCATACAGAATAGGCTTGGGGACCATAAAAAAATGAGCAAAATATAGTTACTCATGACAAAAATCAACACACGATTTGACATGTATGAAGGCAAAGTGGTGCCCAAAGTAAAAGCAGCACAAGTAAAGAAATCTGATTTTAAGAGGCAACAAAGTGGCCTTTCTTGGAAAAATGGCTTCCTGGTGAATTGTCAAATTTCCAAAAAAAAAGGATACCCATTATAATGATTGGTGATAGCTTTCCAACGGTGCTGACAGTTCTTCAAACCGAGCTACATTTTTTTCGCAATTAGCGAAAGAAAATTTAGTGCTTTTCTTTTAATAGGGTGATTTTCCTCTAATTTAATTCATTTTCTAATGGAGTTGTGGTGAATTTGGAGAGGAGGAGAAGGCCCTAAATATTGCGGTGATTGTAGCGAACAAACCGACCATTGGAATCAAGATCCGTCAGTTGCAAGTAGGTGGCCTAACCTTACTCTTCATTTTTAGTAGTTTAGTTTTTCAGATTAGGTGCCTGGGGCTCAGTAAGAGACCCCTACCTCTCCTCACAACTGGCTCGCACCTTATGGTGCCTGTACTGCTACCAGGCTCATAGTTTCCAAAGGGGAAAATTGTGAGCTCGCAGCTGTAGAGCCTGAAAAGTGTGAGTTGGAGCTGAAGGGAATGTTTAGTGAGCTTTTTGGCTAAGGACTGGGACTTGACTGTTTATGATGAATTTTTCCTTCTTTGAAGTGAAAAACATGATGGTGTTATGTAGGTATGGAAAAGTTGAGGCTCAATTGGCGATAGAGAGATTTGGATGTACTTTGTGTTGAGATCCAGGGGGATCAGGTGGTACAAGGAGCACTTGCAAGATATGGGGTTCTCAAGTTGGTTGAGAACCCATTGATGAGGGTAGGTGATCGCTTACTATCGAGGATAGTCAACTATTGGGATCCAGAATAGGAGGCCTTTATGGTGCAGGGCACATGGTCAAATTGACCATCCAAGACATCTACTACTTGATCACACTCCCGCCACTAGGGGTGGTGGGAAATATACATCACGTGTTACTGCATGGGTGGAACATTTTAGAGTTCATGGAGCAGCACTATAGACCTGATGCTCGTGCTAAGGGCACGATGATGCTAATCAGTGATCTAGAGCGGTTAGAGACATGATATGTTGCCGCATAAGTACTGTGGATCCTGGGAAACCAGGCATTCCATCACATCATTGGGGGGAAGATGATGTTGGTAGATAGTGTTCTAAGTGGGACCTATTATGGGTGGGCCAGATGATGCTATCGTCGGTGAAATGACAACTCTCTTTGTGCAAGCGACATGTGAACCATGACTATGCTTTTGGTACAATTTTGTGCTTGTTCTTCTTTGAGAAGATCGGCACACTTTGACCTCATGTGCAGATCTAGGATGGGGGACCATGGGAGCCCAGGATACACCGCTAGGGGCAGCTGCTACGGAGAGGAGGCAGGAGAGTCAGACTGGTGTTTCAACCTAATTTTTTTTCACATTGGGACTAGATGCCACTGTACATAGACGACTATCGATATAATGGTATGAACTTCCAGGGGGACCGTAACTTTCCACTTCTGCCAGGTCGAGCATGGGGACCATATGGTAAGTGAAAGTTGCTATATATTATGGTGCATTTTAAATTTTTTAGAATATGTATGTCATATGTATTCATGACTTTTGGTATGCAGACATAGCACCAGTGAAGCCCGAAGGGTATATGGGACGACTTGCAGCACCTGGGGCTGTAGAATCTAGTGGAGACTTGAGACCTGAATATGGGGATCTACTAGAGGATGTTTGATGCAGGTGTGAGCTGATGCCGACTGGTGTATCAGAGTGCGAATGGTGTGATATTGAGGATCAGTACATTGAGGGATCCATAGGGATACCCTTTAAGTGGCAAGGGGTCATGCGGTGCATAGCGATGGCTGGACAGGAAGTTCGGGATCTGCGGGTTCATGGAGCTGAGCCATTGGCTTGGGACCCTTCAGATAGTGATTAGATGTAGGGGCATGTGGTTCCCCTAGTTTTGATTTGGTAACATGCTATGGGTATGTTAGATGTATTTAGATTAGTGGACTCCAACCATTTATGATTTTGTTGATACATAATATGGATATGCATCTTTTTATATATGACGAGTATATGGTTCCCATTGGTTTTATGATTGGCTTGTGTTAAATGCATGTGATAAGTGCCAATATAGAATATTGTTCGCAATGCTATCTACATAGTGATTTTAGGCTCTAGGTACATGAATGAATGTAATGGTTTTGAATTCACGCACTAAGAACTTCACTTGTAAATATCTCCTAAAAAGGACATGGTTATTCACATGACACATGCAATTCAATTGCATTACAAGTAGCAAGGAATCTAAACAAACATGAAGATGAATGATGCGATGATCAAGGGAATCGACTAAGAAACCTATCACTGCATCATATTCGGCTTGGTTATTGGTGGCAGATCTAATGCATACACCATTGGAGAGGACTAAAGAATGCAAGGGGATAAAAATGACCCAAGCTGCCGAGGCTAGATTCCGGAAGAAGTGATTTTCACCATTGGCATAATCAATATATGGTGTGGATGATGGATCCCTCTGAAAGGTGCCACAAGACAACAAATGAGATGATGATGAACAATGCAAGCTACTTAAATGCATGACAAAAATAAATACACGCATGCCAATGGGAGATGCTATGGGTAAAATTTATTGAGGTAAAGTGCATTGTGAGGGTTAGGAATGAGTTGGCCTTTTAAATCCTCTAGAAGGTATGAACCCTTGCCAAAATCCTTATTAATGATGTAAGGTACTAGCCATAATGATTCAAACTTCCCATAGCCAAGGACATCATGAACCTGGTCATACACTAGAACAATATCTCTTTCGTGAAAGGTATGAGGGTGGAATTTTATTTCATATTGAGCTTTGGTGTGCTTCTTGGCTGCTTTGATGGTTTGAAATGAACCATGATGGTCTTCGGAAGCACACTCAATCATGATAAGTATTTGTTCTAAAGGTTGCATGTCAGGGAGAAGTTCGACAGCTAGGTGAAGGGAGGGGATTTCACCCTCGATCGGTAAGACTTCCTCCTCTCCAAAAACAAGGTGGAAAGGAGTAAAGCCGGTGGCAGTTTTAACAAAATTTCTATAGGCCCACAAAGCAGGGAAGAGAATAAGGTTCTAGTTGGTTTTGTGCTTGTTCACCATCCGTTGAAGCATAGTTTTAAGGATTTTAGTGACCGCTTCAACTTAACCATTACCTTGGGGATAATAAGACGATGAATATTTGTGCTTAAAGTCCAATAGAGAGGATAGATTATGTGATATCTCATCTTCGAAATTATAGCCATGGTCAAAGACCAATTTTTTTGGAACTCTGAATCGAGCGATAACATGGTTAAACAAAAAGAGAGCTGCGTTAGTCACCGTGTTATTGAACGTTGGCATGGCCTCAACCCATTTGGTGAAATAGTCGACCACCACGATGATATAATTGTGGTTACTAGTAGATGGAGGTTGAAACTCCATAAAGTTAATGGACCACTTACAAAAGGGACCGGATGATATGACATGATGGAGGGGAGAAACTGGGGCTCACGCCTTTGGGCTGAATAGTTGGAAATTGGAATAGTGTTTGACTGCTTTAATGCAATCACCAAAGAGAGAAGGCAAAAAATACCCAGTGCGCATGATTTTCTGGACAGTGGCCAAACCGGAGAGGTGGCCACCACAATTGATGCTATGGAAGGCATTAAGGAATTTCTCAGCTTCAGTGTGTGTGAGACAACGACGAAGGAAAAAATTAACACCACGATGATAAAAATCGTCACCAATGAAAAGGTAGCAGGGGGCTTGGTGTCATTTATGTCGTCGAGCATCATGATCAAGATGGGGAGAAAACTTCTAGGTTCGCAAATAGGTAAGGACATTGCCATAAACAAAGTCTTCTGAAGTAATGAAAAACAAGTGCTCATTGGGTAAATCATCATTAACCGACAGATCACGCGTACTAGTAGGAAATTTAGAAAAGGGCTAAACCTTTCTTCCTCTTGGGTGTGACAAATTCAAGATCTGCCTCTTGAAGGATAACTATCTAATGGGCATACTTCCCATTGATGATCCGTCGACTCAAAAGGAAAGCCATGGGGTTGAAATTGGTCACGACCTTGGTGGAATGCAAAAGGATATAATGACGAAGTTTTTGGACCGATAATATGACTGCCATTATACTCATTATACTAGTGCATCTGGGGTAAAAGGGGACAATCATGAGTATAATGGCCATGGAAAGCACAACATGAACAAGGCTTGTTCGTACAAAGAGGTTTGTTCTGATTGGGTTGATCGCCCTGCTGCTAGTTTGCAGTGTTAGGCTAGTTCCCTTGGGGTACGTTTGGTTGATTACCTTGGTGCCCTTGGTTACCCTACATTGGTTGGTTATGGTTTCCTTTCCCCTTATTGTTTTTCTTCAAATTATAAGGATTAGTCCCGGTTTGCTATGCATACACCTGACCCTGAAGAGGCAGTGGCTGTTATGGTGGATGTTGAGAAGGAACGGGAGGCTGGAGCACTGATGTCAAATGGGCTGAAGCACTGAGTTGTGGATAAGGATAGAAAGGATGTTGGGAAACATTTTGGTAAACAAGTTGAGCAATAGCTGGCCCTGGAATCAGTTGATGCGGTTGGGTGAATGCGTAAGGCGTGATTTGACCCTAATACATGTTGCCGAGAGGAGGATAAGTGTTGGAGGACCTGGTCCCCCCCTGGGGGTAGCCATAATCCATGGAAGGATGAGTGTACGGATGTGAAATAGATCCAATGATACTGTCGGTGGCATGAGATGCCCCCGATGTGTTGGCACCACCAGGTCTAGGAAGATCTAGTAAAACGGTATAAACATAACCAAACTGGGTGTTAGTCATCAATATTTTTCACCTGTTGATGATGACTAATTTCCTAAGCTAAGTTTTCTAGAAGCTGATCTACAAACTGTCAAACCTGTCATCTAGAAAACTCCCCAAAAACAATTTTTGTCCTCCTACCCCTTTCGGTCATCCTATGATGAGAAAAAACCTATTAGCCATGACCTATTTGGTTTCAACCATATAACCCTGTCCATAGCTGTCATAGCTGAAAATTACCTGCGGTCATTTACCCTTATTCCTCAATCCATTCATTATCCAACTATTGAAAAAAATGTCTGCAACCCTATCCTGGGTTATTTGTCATTTGAAGATCTAATCATACCTAAGAAAACACTCAGAATATGTCAAGATCGCCCTTAAGTTAGATAGTGGTGTGTTAGGGAATCCTTTCCTTGGAAAAAAAATCCTGAGCCAAAAGCATATTTTCAGTACCAGTCAGCCCTGAATTAGTTCCTAATCTGCAAAAAAAGTCTTGATCCATCCATAAGTCGCGCACCACTAAGAGGTCTTTCTGTCTTAGTCCAGAAGAAGTTCAACAAAGAACCAAAGCAGAAGAAGATAAGCATGTTCACTGTCTAAAAGAATATGCTTAGGATAGGAAAAATCTCCATAAGACACTAAGGAAGCTCTCCAAGGTTCAAGGTCATATATTTTTACATATCTGTAGGGGTGTGATTGCAATAATGATCAATATGCAAAAGAGCAAAAGAACAAAGTCAAAATGGTCCTTCATGATGAGTTAGTTCACCATCAGTAAAACAAATGAAATACAGTGAGTGAAGGGCTACTAATGGGTGTATTCTGAAAGCCAAAGTTTCCTAAAGAATAGATAGCAGCCTCCAAGTCATATGAAGGCAAAAAGCTGGTGTTAGGCTGATCAACAGTCTTTTCAGCATCTCCTCCAAAAAGGAATTTCAACATGCCTCTGCAAACAAAGTCAAGGGAGGTCAGTCAACTAGGTCTAAACAAGCAGCTACTATACATATACAAGTCATATGGTTTCTGCTCTAAAGGTTCACAGGGATATTTTACAAAGAATACATATCTTAGAACAGATCCCATAAAGAAAATTGTTGCCTATTTGACATGATGCCAAGCAGAGACATATGATTTGCAGAAAGGTGATACAATTTTGAAGTAGATGAAATGACATATGTATAGTAAGAACCTCCTCCAGCAAAAGAGAAGATGGTTGAAAACACAGTGATAACCTCCTTCATTAAAAAGTAGATGGTTATAAAGACATCATGGTAAAAGCCTCCTCCAATCAAGCGCATATGGTTGGGAACATGATAAAAACCTCCTTCATTTAAAAGCAGAGGTTCAAGGTGTTTTAAGTGACTTAAAAAATTGTAGGCTAAATCCCCCAAGTGATGAATGAAAGGAAAACCTCAAGGAGCCACCCTTTTTTTAGATCATTCAAAACAGCAGAGGGCTTACTATTAAGATAGATATATTTGCATTATTTAAAGGCCCTTTTCATTTGAAGTCAGGGACACAACCATGTTTTCACATAAACATAGGTGGTCACACTTGCATGGTTTTTCTTTCAGTACAAATAAAGGTTTATGCACAGTCAAAAATAAATATTAAAATAAAGGGCCTAACAATATTGGAAAACTTCAAAAAAGGTTTTCTTCACAAAAGGGCAGAGGGTCAACACCCCAAGGATTTACACTGTAAAATAGTTCATTCAAAGGTCCAAGGTGTGATAGGCCATGTTTCACTTACAGTCAAGAAGACCTACATCAAAAGACAAGGAGAAAGGCCTCACATAAATTTGAAAGGCCATTTGTAAGGACTGCAACAGTGGTTTCATGATAAATTTTCTATTGAGGACTAATATGAGAAGAACATAGCTTTTATAGCCCTTCTATACCAATCAGAGTGCTACAGTCACCTCTTTGCAAACTAACCAAAAACAACATGG
Organism: Pinus albicaulis; assembly: GCA_034641835.2. Lineage (NCBI taxonomy): Eukaryota > Viridiplantae > Streptophyta > Pinopsida > Pinales > Pinaceae > Pinus > Pinus albicaulis. Next base: position 583,440,954 of record CM076581.1, read on the forward strand.
TGAAAAGGGTATATTCTCTTCATAAACAACAGTGGACATATGAGCATTTTTTGGCAAAATAATTGTTGTGAAAGGATCACTATGAAGAAAATATAGTTAAAGGGACGAAGCAGTTGTTAAAAGAACACCCCTAATTACAAATACACCTATACTTTCTATTCAAGAGGAGGTTTTCGTTTTAAAAAGAACAAGGAGGGAAAGTTGTTTAAAACCAAGTTTAAAAACTTGAAACAACGATCATTTGCGAAAATGCATAGTTGAGTTGTTAAGAAAGACATGTGGAGAGAGTTTTTGGCCGTTTTCTAGCCAGTTTTTATGCACGGCGTGCCTGTAGGTGTCCAACCAAAGGAAAATCATGGGAGCGCGACGCACCTATGCACTGCGTGGTGTGCCTGTGCCTGGTGCCCAGGCCGACCCGACTGCACTTTTGTGCGGCGTGTTCTGCGTTCAACGCCCGCCCAATCAACCTGGTCAGAACATGCCCTTGCTTGTTAAACAAATGCTCAAAGGGAACCACAAATTCGTTGATCCAAAGGTATTTCTCACTTCCTAGCTGAAGTTTGAGTTCAAAGAGGGTTTAAGTCATAATTTTCAAAGAAAGGGAGGTTTTCTTGTGCTGTGAAATAGTGAAGGTTTTGTGTTAGTTTAGAGAAGGGTTTCTTGATGTGATTTCAAAGAAGAACAGTGGTTAAAGGATAGGGTTACTATCAAGATTAAAGAGGTTTTCTTGCGGTATATTGCAAAGGATAAAAAACAGAGATTGAAGGTGAATAAACTGTGTACCAAAATCAAAGGAGAATTGTCTCCAAAATTCACAAACTAACCTTGTCAAAGACCTCTTTGATCAAACACAAAAAACTGAAAGGGTGAAATTATTTCCATCCAACTAATACCTATTTGATAAACTCAAAGAACAACAGTGATCATAAAGGGAGACATAAGTTTTTTTGAAGGGCCTATTACTCAGTGACAAGGAGACTGTCTTTTGTGTTAGAGAAACAATAAAATCAAGGAGGGAAATTTACTCAAAAGCAGAACACAGTGTTTTTCTAAAGGGCACAGTCTTTGTTTTAAATCAGTCCCTTGAAATAGTGATACCAAAGGAGACAATGGTTTCAAAGGACCTTTTTCTTACAACCACAAAAAACATCCAATTAAGGGAGAGGAGTTCATATTGTCAAAATCAAAAAGAGCTGGTTCATTTAAAACAAATTTGTTGGCTAACTAAGGACAGACTTAGTTTTTCAAAAGGTAAAGGGTATTGGTTGGAGATTTATCTCAGTGATCACTTAGACAGTTTGCCTTGGTGAGTCAGCCAAGGATCTCAAAAGAAAAATGCCTCCTAAGCAAGATAGCAGGAGTGGTCCTCACAAAAGGTATGAGCCTTTTTCAACTCATGAAGTGAATGTATCTCCTTCAGTGCTTTTTAACTTTCATGAAGTAGGATGCTTAGGATTTTATCAGAAGGTTCAAGAAGTGAAAAGTTATCTTCCTTTGACACATTTATTTTCTTTAAGGCTGCAAGGGAAGCATGTTCATCTAGCAGGTTTAGACTTCAAGCTCTCTCCTAGAGCTATCTCCAGAGCTACTAAAATTCCATATATCGGAGAGAAATGGTTTAAGCAAACCTATCTAGATTCAAATCAATACAAACCCTTCTTGAAACCAGAGCATCAGGATGCATGCCCAGCTATTTTTTCTTTTTCCTACTTGTTGACCAGCTATGCTCCTCTTATGAAAATCATCATGAAGTATTTCACATGCAAAGGGAGGTTTTCTCGGGTTTATGCTTATCATATCAGGCTACTCATGCACTTTACAAGAACTCAATTACTAAACCTACCTTTTTTCCTCTATAGAAGCATTGAAAAGATGGATTCTATTGTTCAAAAGAAACCTTCTGCTCAACAAAAATCTTGCCTATTTCATCATTCCCTGATCAAGATCATCATCCTCCATCAACTTGAGAAAAAGGGAGTTTCTTGGGACTCTTTCATTTCACATCCTGACTTCACCACTGCTTCTTCATCTCATGCGCCTCCCTCACCATCCACTCATCATGTTTCTCGTTCTTCTAGTAAATCCACTCCTAAGAAACAAAAATATCCTATAATTGAAAGTGAAGAAGAGCACAGTGAAAGAGGGAAAAACAGTGATCAAGAAGCGCACAGTGAAAGAGGGCAAAACAATGATCAAGAAGAGCACAGTGAAATAGGGCAAACAAGTGATGAAGAAGGAAAAAATGAAAAATCCAAACAGGGCAGTGAGCATGAAGAAAGAAATGATGAAGAGATGGAACAAATTGATGCAAAACATAGCAGTCACAAAGAGGAAACTATTGGCAGCCCACACAGCAGTAAGCATGATGGTTATGAGGCACAAAACAAGGAGGATACAAAGCCTAACAGTCTTGAAGAAAGCAGGGACAAAAGTGAACAAGGAAACCCTCAAGGAGACATACAAGGTGATAGCCAAGGCACTTATGACGATGGTCAAGACAGTCCTCAAAGGGACACTTATGATGAAAAATAGGAAGGCCCACCAGCCAGCAAGGGTGATGACAAACAAACCCCAAGCAGTGAGCATTCTCAAGAAGGCAGCATAGAAAAAAAGGGCCAAAGCAGCGACCATGATCATAGCAATGATAAATACCAACAAGGCAACCTTCAAAAAGAGGAAAACAGTGACAAAGATGATGATGGGAGCAGTAAGGGTAAAGACCAAATAGAGCATGTGCTAGCTGCCTCTCCTAGGCAAGGGGCCATGCTTTCTTCTCTAAAGGTAACAAAGCCCCGAACTTCAAGAAAGAAAGTGGCTCAAGTTGTAACTCCCAATGTTACTAGAGCACTCTGAAGCAAAGGCAAGTTGCCCAAGCAATCGATTGTTGAATTACCAAAGAAGAGGAAAACCAAGAAGGCCACCCAAGGCATGGGAAAAGAGAAGGAGGAAAGTAGCCATGAGAAAGAAAGGGAGTTTGATATAATTCAGATAAACAGTGATGACAGTGACAATGAGGCTAGAATCCTTGAGGCCCTCTTGCAAAATAGAGAAGAACAAATTCATGACCTAAGAGATGATCTAGAGAGGTCTAAGGACCTCATACATGTTCTGCAGACACAAAACAAACAAAGGAATGTCCACATGGCAGTTTATGAGGCTCAGGATTTCAAGTACCAAAAGGAAGCCTCCAAAGTGTAAATCAAGTTGGAAGAACTTATGGGAAAATTCAAAGACACTGAAGAAGAAGAGTAGCCAAAGAGGAAGAGGCCTAGGACTATGGGTCTCAAAAGAGCTTTGGAGAAATAGAAAGAAGAAGAGGTAGCCCTTTTCTGATCTTTTCCTCTTACTTCTTTTCTCACCCAAGAAATAGAAAATAATAGAGAAGCATGGCTTGAAAGGGGAAATAAACACTTGGAGGATAAGTTGGAAAGAGCTGATAGAGACTTAAGCCTTCAAAAGAAAATGACCGGGCACTATAAGAAGCTGAATCAATTTGCCCGAAGGAAATTGAAGGTTACACAAGAAAAACTCAAGGTGGCCCGAAAGAGGCGCCCGGTAGAAAAAGTGGGAAAAGGCACATCAAGTCTTGAAATTTTGGCTTCCGCTTCTCTACAGGCTTCTGAAAACCCATGAGGATTATGCTCGCCAAAATTAGGCATAATTCGACAAGTTTTTGTTTTTTGACATTTTTGGGCTTATTTGCAGAAAATCATGGGCATCACCATTTTATTTTGAAGCATCCTCAGAGGTTGAAAGTGGTATAATTGGATGCAATAAATTCAAGGGCATCTACTCAGAAAATTTCAGATCAATTGAAGATGTTTTGGTCCCCCAAAGAAGCGAAAAACAGTCACTTTTTCAACACTCTGCCTCGCATATCAGCAAAGGCTAATTTCTGGGTTTTTCCACATAGGTCAGTTTTCCACAGACTTCCAATGATAATTTTGGAGAAAAAAAAGTATTTTAAAAAACTAGACATCCAAGGCCTTCCAACGAGCTATCACGGGCCTCATTTCGACATCGGGAAGTTCTTCAAAAGTTGTCCACAAGACAGGGAATTATCTGTTGCTATATTTCTGAAGCATTTTTGTGAAAAATGCAGTTTTCTGAAGTGGCTTTTCCAAATGTGCGTTTAGCCTTTTTTGGCCATTTTCAGTTGGGAAAAGTCAATTTAATTTCCTTTTTTAGCATTTTTAGGATATTTTTATAGATATTTTGTGCCTTGGGCTTTGCAAAGCCTCAAGGACAAAATCAGATATTTGTGATGAGCCAATGAGCTTGCTAGTTGCACTAGGAGGTTCTCCTTCACTTTGGCCTATATATTCCAAGAGATTTCATTGTAAACAAGGCAGAACTTGATGTTAGAAGAGCAATACAATAGCACTATGAGCTTTGAAGAAACACTTGCCTTGTGATGATGATGATCTCTTGCTTGACTTGGATGGTGGAGAAGGACTGTATGTAGGATTCCATGGCTTGGTGAATGGTATAGTGTTCTTATTTTGTTATGTTTTCTCATTTTCCACATCTTTTTCCATGTTTTTTTGCTTGCTGTAGTTCAGTAAAGATAATTTTGAGACATGCCCATGGAGGCACCTCAAGTTTCCTGATTCATTTGCAGCTTCTATGTTTTCTTCTTTCTTAGTCATATCAAAGAATTCTTAACTGATTTTTGATCACTAAAGAACTTGTTTACTTATTTCATTAATGGTTGTTATGCATGCTAAGTATGATTCACGGTACGCCCTGCTTACTCATGGCTAGTCAAAGCTCCATCTCTGAAATCTCTCTTTGAATTGTTGATTGTCTTAGTTGAACCAAGGAGGTCTTGTTTCGATCTTGCCCTTTGCCTAAAACTTTTCATTCTGCTTTCAAAGTTCCCAATAGCTCAAAGTATGATGTCTAGGAGTTCCCTCTTTTTAGATTGAGTTTTTTGTCCGTATTATTTGTTTTTCCCAAAGTTTGAAGGTGATTTCCCAAAGTTAGAAGGTCTTATACTTCTATGCATCACTGGAATGTTTATTTTACACATTGATTAGTCATATTTTTGTTCATAGAGGACCATGGTTAGCCCTAAATTATGAATGCTTGCTGATTAACTATTCATGTTTAAAATCTCTTTGTTATTCACAAACTTATTGTTCATCCCATTTCACTTTCACCCAAAGAATCTATTCATCTCGACCAAATCGGCCCTGTAGTCATATCTTATCCGTCATTAAGGCAATCTCGACCTCATTTGACCCCATAGCCCAATTGTTTTGACATCTCCATATCTATTCATCCTTTCAGTCAATTTTCCCTCAAACAACCAAAACAAACCAAAAAACACTTCACAACTAGCCTAAAATCTAAAAACAAACTAGGCAAACAAGCTCACATCCTTTGTATAATAGAGAGAGCCCTCTCTGAGTCTAGGAAGGCTAGGTCCTAGGACTCCAAAGTTGGTTTGATGTTACCCTGTCACTTGGCTTGCCAATATGCCAAATCACGGGACCCTAACACTGGGCATAGATCAAGTCACATTTCAATGCGACTTGGAGAGATTCTTCCTCTGTCTGAGGAAAATGAGATGCGACATCTTTACCAATGGAAGGAAAAAGTGTTCTAAGAAACCAATCCATATAGGCATGGCTGTCGAAGGTAGGAGCTCGACACAAGCTTGTCCTCGTACGCCATTCTTGGACATGGTAAAAAAGGCGGGTGGCAGAATTTTGACGGAAGGCGGTCAAAAACTCAGTACCGGTATCATAGTGGAGAGGTAACTGGAATTAAGATATAAAATCCTTAGAAAGAGTCGCAAAAGTGGATTGACACACAAAATTATAGTCAACATACCACTTCACAACTTCTCTAGTGAGCGTACGCTGGAACAATTGAAAGCGGATGGAGTCATTGGTAATGGAATTGGACGAACACCATATGTGAAAGGAGCATAAATGATTGGTAGGGTCCTCTCCAATGTTTCCTTCAAACTTAGGGATGTCATAAGGAATCTTAGTTGGCATAGCCAACCTGGATTTTAGAGTATAGGGTCGTTAATTAACTGGCTAAAATCGAGAACGCTTAAACCTGCCATGAAAGGTAGTAAAGGAGTAGCCGAAATAGTTCCAGTAGTGGTTCCGCTAGTAGCGACTCCAACATTAGCGCCGGGGGAACCACTAGCTTGAGGACCTGCACCTGCATTGGCACTTGACATGATGACGGTATGAGGGTGAGGGGAACTGGGTTCAGAAGCCTAGGAATAATTTAATGAACCAAAATAAGAGTCGGTATGGGGACTCGACGGAGGACTAACTCAGACCCTACGTGGTGGAGTAAGTCTCCCTAATGGAAACTGAGGGTGAAGGCCTTGGAGTCTCAGGGGAAAATGCCTTGGGGGCACAATGATGGAAATTCAAAAATGAAATGAAAATGATGAAGAGTGATAAACAAAGGCTCTGTGAGGAAAATTAATTAATTATGATGTTTATGTCTTGGCTTGGCGGTGTAAATGAAGCGCTGTTTGCTTTAGGTGTGAGTGTGTGCAAGCCATGGGTTAATTTTAATCAAGCCCAGATGGTTGTACACACTCACACCTAAAGCGAAGAGCGCTTGGTTTACACCACCAAGCCAAGACATAAACATCGTAATTAATTAATCTACCTCACATCGTCATTTGTTAGCATAAATTCTTAACGCAAGTGTACAAAAAGAGCTCACTTTAGATGTGTGTGAAAAACAAACATTAAAAAAAAAGGCTGCTTAAATTATTTAGATCTGAAATCGATAGCTAAAACAAATGCTGCAAAAAATGAGATCGATGCAATAAAAACAATTAAACAATAAAAAGAAATAAGAATTTCTCCATGCATCCAACAGACAAGACAAGATTTTTTTTTTTAAAGATATATTATAACACCTGGGAAGGGAAAAAATAATAGTGTTACCAGTCCCCTTTAATGGGATGTGTTCTTGGCTGTCCTCAATGCTTCAGATCCATAATTTTCTCTTTCTCAAAGGGGCAGAAAACCCAAAATGTGTTGAACTCTATCGGAGCTCAAGAAGCAAAGAAATAGTAGCAACAATGAGAATAATTAAAGTGCGACAATGAAAGTGATCAAAGTGAATAATGAATGGAAAACCCTCCTATCTATAACAAAATATTGAGTTATCATCGATAATGGCGAACAATAAAATATTATTAACCAAGATCTAGATCTAATCGCTTGGAATATTTAATTATATTTTGTTGGAGGGAAAATGTTTTTAAATTGGTTAGATACCTTTATTTAGAAATAATAAATAAATAAATGATTTATTTATCATTTTAGAAATGTGGCTAAGGAATACTTAAAAAATAATGATTTGTTTAATTATTTCTAGGTGATTTAGTCAAATTTAATAGAGAATAATAACTAAATAATGATTTAATTAATTATTGCTAGAGAAAAATAAGAAAAATAATTATTTATCTAATTATTTCTCATAATTGGGTTAAATATGACCAGGAATATTATTTAAACAATGGTTTAATTAATTATTCCTAGAGGAAAATCAAATAAATAAGGATTTATATAATTATTCCTCATGGGGTTTCTTGTTTTAACCAGAAATAACTTAATAAAATATGGTTTATTAAATTATTTCTTATATGAAAGCAGTTTTACAATGGTAAAATTGGTCTTACATGGTGTACTTTGATCCATCTAGTTGTAAATGGTTAGATGGCCAAATTTTGGTGTAACACCCATTCTAGAATGGAAATGGGTGTTGAGATTCAATAAGATGATGAAGCTTAGTGAAAATCAGTCACCTTCACTAAGTGGGCCCGTAGGCTATTTTTAGGTGTAAGTCTATTTTTTGACTATGTCTATTTTTAGACTATGTTTATTTTTAGACATGGTGATCATATTTCAGAATTTGTAGGATGCTATTTTTGGATAGTTGGTCAAGTTGGAAAAATAGATGAAATTCTATTTTTAGAAGATTGGACGAAGTCTATTTATAGATTGTCGATCTAAAAATATATGTGTCGATTATTATTAGCCCTTAATAATAATCAGACTCTAAATATCAACTTATTCTCTTGGAGCACTTTATTTCGGTATACATATTTGAAAAATCAGTAGGCTGAAGGAATTATGCAATTCCTAGAGTTTACTGGTGGTTCATGCATGGAGGACTCAGTTAGAACTGAAGTGGAAAAGTTATGACAGAGTTGGAAGAGTAGTTCATGGAGTTGTTATTCAGTTTAACTCAGTTATTGGAGTTAAAATCAGTTGAGCTAGTTGTATCTAGTCTAATTGAATGATACACTAGTGAGAGTGGAGTGAATTAATTAGTTAATTATTTCACAAATAATAACTCACTAATCAAGTGAACAAATACAACAGTTAACTACAGTGCATGTCAGTTCCAGTGGAGACCCAGTGGAGAGGTAGGTGAAAGGGTGAGATGGACTATCCGTTGTGACTATAATGATGCATTGATTGCATCACACACACATTGGAGTTTCCAATGAGGTTTGCGCAGTCAAGGCAAGGCCAATTCGAATTCATTCAGGGGTCTTCTTAAGCAGGGATTGCACAGTGGAGGCAGGTTATCAGGTGGCAAGAAATCAATGCATGGATTTGCAAATTTCTTCATGTTAGTGTGTGATGATTGTATTGTACTGAGAGCTTGATGTACTAAGCTTTGAATGAGATTGTTACATGATCTCCATGATACATAATATATGATATTTGTGGTTTTTAGCTTCAGGCTTTCCCGTTAAACAACTGTGTTATGTGTGATTTTTTTTATTGCTTCATGTGTTTGCAATTGAGTTTTAAATTTCTGCAAAAGATTAACAGTGGAAGGATTCTGTATTTAGCAAGAAGATAAATATTGTTATATCAGGAGAATCTGGATATATACATGCATATGTTATATAATTTCTACAATGGGAAATGATATCAATTGACTTCATTACTAGATTACCAAGGACTAGGACACAACACTATTCTATCATGGTAGTGGTTGATAAACTAAATAAAGTTGCACAACTTATTCCTATTAAATCTACCTTCAAGGCCATTAGCATAGCATAAATATTTATGAAGGAGACATTTAGACTCAATGGTATGCCCAAAACTGTGGTTTTAGATCGAGATTCCAAGTTCACTTCTAAATTTTGGAATGGATTGTTTGAAGGAATGGGAACAAAGTTAAATTTTAGCACAACCTATCATCCTCAAATTGATGGTCAAATAGAAATGACCAATTAGATCTTAGAAGACATGTTAAGAATGTATGTTATAGACAATCCAACTAAGTGGGAGGATTGTCTCCACTTAATTTAATTTTCCTATAATAAAAAATATCAAACTTCTTTGAAGATGAGCCTGTTTGAGGTACGGTATGGAAGAAGATGCAAAGTACCTCTAAGTGTGAAAATTTCCTTAGATTGTAGTAATTGGAAATTTATTCTTCTAACTGATTAATTATGCAGTTTATTTGGTATGACAAACAACGAATAAATCACATTCCAATTCTTCACAAATAAAACACCATATAAATAAAACATGAACTGAGAAATATAAAGCACACACATGTAAAATATGACACAATTATTTTTGACAAATGTCCCTGGAAAAACCCAATATGGGAAAACTAATGTGTAATGTTCCCAATTTTAGCCTCAAGCTAAAATGGAACATTATAGTTGCATATTTTCATTTTGTTGAATAAAAGTGGGTAAAGTGACCCATTCATGTAATAAACAGGAATAAAATCCCTTACAATGTGAAAAGGGATCATCATGGAGCTGGATTTCACACCCTCATGTGTGAAAGAGTTTAAAATGCATATGGACAAGGCCCAATTGACCAAGTCAAACTGCATTGGCATGAGTTGGAAAGCACTAAGTGGGACAACGCAGTTTTAGTGGAGGAATATTCCATGGGGGAGGAAAATTCTAGAGGAAGGAAGGTGGAGACTTCGTTGTGTTTAAAAGAGGAGTAAGGCATCCCATTGGAATTATCTTGGATCATTTGATTACTTGTCTATTCAGACAAATTGCTGCCTCTTGCTGTTCAGCAGAGTTGCAGTGCCCTCGGGCACGAGGAAGTCCTGTTTAGGATTTCTTCTCCTTCTTGAGTATCTCATGAAGGATTTCACTCATCCTCCATATTCCGGCATTCAGGCCATAGCATCAGCCATCTTCATTAGCGCACTTTCTGCAGCAGATATTGTGCAGTGTTTCTGGGTGTTGCTGGGGAGGTTTCCACACACCATTTCGAGCTGATATTTCAGAGGAGGGAGGTTCTCTACTTTCGGGAGGTTAGTGAGGATGGTTCTCGAGCTTATTCCACTATTATTGGTAGGAGGACAACCACTACCATCAGTTACAGTGCAGGCCCTCTCATAGACTGCGTTCTAGTTGGAGCACATTTGCAGTGAGGGTGTTGCAGACATTTCAGAGGGTGAGATCTTTGGTGTAGGGACCAGCCTTGCACTTCAGGTTTCCAAGGGATAAGGGCTCTTCATCAGCTTCATCCATTCAGCCTTCTCCATTTCATTCCATGTATTGAGTTGCTGCAGCTACCCAGCAACTCCTGCATTTTGCAGTTTTGCATATTTCAGCCGATCCTTCTAGGATTGACTTGAGGTAGTGATTGGGAGATGAGATCAGCTATCCCAATGATGTATGAGCCATGTACTTGCAGATCCATGATGTTTTTCACTCAGTACAATAGTCTCCCTTCTATGACTGCACAGTCCCTATTCATGGGCATTATGCTATGGAGCAACACTTTGTAATTTGGCATATGTTTTCATGGAAGGCTTCTTGCCTTGTTCTTTTGATGTTCATTGTATCATTTGCTGCTGATATTCATAATAAAATGGCTCAAGGGTTTTCATACATTTTGGCATAATGTTCATTTGCTGCTATTTCCAGTTTATGTCTTCATATTGCTGTAGCTGCATTTTTGGGTTATCTTGAAAGATTCCCAATCTTGTTGTATTCCCTCTTGGGAATATTGTCCCTTGACAACACTCTATAGATAGAGTCTGATAGTGGGCTAGGAAGCCTCTGGAGCTCATCCTTCTTTATGAATGTGACAAATCCAGTAAATGCCCCTTTAGTCTATCTCTGGAATAGATTTTCTTGTCGATTGACAATGTTTCTGAAAAAGGAACATTACAGTGGTATCATAGCATAATCTTGGCTCAGCCTGTGGATCTTCAGCCAAGATTCCATCTAAGAAGAAGATGAAGACTCCACTTTGTGGAGAAGAGAAAGGAGATGAGTTAGCCAAGCTTCTCCCTAAATCCATCTAGGGCTTTCATGGGAGCCACAAGAAAAATAAAAGGGAGAGATTTGAAGAATCTCCACAAGGGTTTGAAGCAAAAACAAACTCTAGGGTTTCTGATGAGGAATGTGAACATGCAGTCACATCCTTTGATGCACAGCGTAGTCACATGTGTAGCTTTGTCATGAAAGAGATGGGAAAGAAAGTAGAGGTGATCAAGAGGAAAACCCTTGAAGAGTTTCTGAGAGAGTGTGAGTCTCAAGCTCTGGCATTCATAGATAATCTCACTTTCATGGATTTTTGCAAGTCTAAGGTGAAGGGGAACTAGTAGCAAGATAGATTTGTTCTATCTACTTTTGGAGGTTCACCTAAATGTTCAGCCAAAGCATGGGTAGAGGAGCTGAAGACCATGTTGTAGCATCACAAAGTTTCCAAAAGAGATGCTATCAGATCTGCAGCGCTGCACTTTAGAGGTAAGACCTATGCATGGTGGATATTTGAGTCATGTTATTTAAAATAATGCAAATACTTCTTCCTATTTTAGATTCATTACAACAATGATGGAAGGATTTGGTGGGAGAAAATCTGAAACACATGCAAAGAAACAAACCAAGGCTTTGCATGTAAAGGGAGGAAACATAAACTCAGTTCCACTTCAGAACATTGTTGAGAAGGCTGATATCTTGCATCATACCTTGCTGAAGGCAAGGTATCCATCTCATATTCTTGCACAAGAAGGCATGGAGGTCTCTTTTTCAAAAGGAGATCAAATTTTGGGAGAGGTTGCCCCTACATGTTGATGAGGAGGAGGGAAACTACGCTGGTATAGCTAGAGGGTGTCCAATACCTCATGCAGAGGAAAGAGGAGCTCTTGCTCCACATAGAGGGATTCTTGTGAATTTGCAAGAAATTCCCAAGATCTCCCATGTAGAGATCAAGGAAAAACTCATGATACATCTGTGCCATTGGTAGTAGGGTGCAGAGCTATGAAGATAGGATGAGGATACAAAGAGGATGATCAACATCATGTGATGAGGAGCACACACCCTATATATTTTATGAGTTTTATGCACCTAAGATGATGATTGGATTGTGCAGTGGAAGCATGGAGGTTTTCCTCCATTCATACATTCAGTCATCTCTTGATGATGGTGTCTCACTGCATGGAGACATTGCACCAAGGAGACCACTAGATCAGCAGAGGAGGTTGGATGCTCCATATTTAGGGGCCTCATACCTTGATTTCAGGAGGGTGGAAACCTTGGGAGAGTTCAGCACAATGCAGAGAGTTGGGATAGACTCAAGGAGGAGGGAGACACTCTCTCATTTTCAGCATCACCCACTCTCATCAGTCATACTGCGCTGACATATTTTGCTGCAGGGATGGAGGATTGCATCTTCATGATGCAGGGTGACTGCTCCATATATTTAGTGAGAGATATGATACTTCCTTTGAGGAAGGACTCTTTCATGCACTGGAGTAGATAGAGGCCACTCATGCTTACATTGCCCAGGATCGGGAGATTCTTTGGAGGTGATAGTCTCTCATGGGAGGCTCATTTTCAGAGAGAATCATTTCTATTTGAGCATGAGTAGCTGCATGATGGCATGGAAGCAACTTGGAGGATGAATTTGGCATGAGGGGATGTCAAGGTAGCAGGCAACAGTGTGATGGAGCACCATATTGTAGAACACTAGCGCTGTCTATGTGGAGGATTGATCCAAGATGGAGGACTCAGCTTTGGTTGAGTATTCCCTAGGATCTTGATGCATGCATGATTCTTGGATGGCCTTGATGGAGATGGAAGATACTTATTGGATGATATGATCATCTGTCATCATGGAAGACTCTTCTTTACTAGAGTTTCTAGTCTCGAGGAGAAACTATTGCATGTAGCACATGGGGACTTCCTAGCTATGCACTTGGATGCATACTTTGCTTTGCTAGAGGAGTTCACATGGGAGGGCATCCAGTATGTTTTACATCAGAATATGTTTAGATGCGGAGCCCGGATGATTTTGGAGAGGTTGGCACAACCATTCCCTTACTCACTGGAGGGGAGGGAGAGAATTCAGATAAGCCATTTCAACTCAAGGTCTCAAGTACATGGTAGAGAAGGTATCATTTCCCATTTTGTACCTCTTTACTTCATATGAGAAACCTATTGTCTCAAGGAGGATCATCCCTTCTTGCATTTGATATGATGTACTTTCAGCTACTTGTAGCCTTGATTGTGGCTATTCTTATGATGGTTTGTGGGGGAAGCCACATGCTTCTTGGTGTGCACCATTGGCACCAAATTGTGATTTCATGTTTCATCTTATGAGGAGATGTTGTGGCAGAAAACAAGTGGCTAGTACAACACTTTTTACTTTTGATTTTGAGGCAGGCCAAGGAGGCACTGCGCAGGTTACATGAGTAGGATTTGGAACCCCTCTCTGGTTGTCATTTGACAACTAGTTTCTATTGCATATTGCTCCTTATATATTTATGATGTTGTATATCTATTGAGGAGAATTATTTGGAGAGAATTGTATGTACAGCCCATTGGGAGAAATATTCTCCCCATTATACATGTTTTATGTTGCAGGAGATACCATGGGAAAACCATGATTGCCACATTGCTACTTGTACCTTCTTGTGGGAGGGACCACTTGGAGAATTTGTAGAGTAATTTCATGGCTGATTTTCTTGATGGGGTAGCTTGGGCCATTCTTGGAGGCCATAATATTTCAGCCCAAGGATAGAGGCAGCCCCATGAACACTTCAAATGGAGAGAGGACCATCTTGAGCAGCATAAGCACACTCTCCATTCAGCCCCAACACATTGCAGAAACCAGGGGTTGAGATTTCATTTGGATGATAGCATGGATGAGAGGAGCATCATTGGGAGCAGAATTATCCCATGCATATCATCAGTCCTACCTTAAGGAGGCCACATTCCAGCAAGAAGGATTCCACTACACATTCTATCTTTCCATGAGGAGCATCTTTTCTAGTTTTCATACTTGGGAGAGAGCATTGGAGGGAAGATTTATTGCAGCATATTTGAGCAGTGGTGGGACCATGGATGAGGAGGCCACAAGAGAAGAAGGAAGAGGAATTTTGTTCTCTCTATGTAGTTTCTTGGGGACAAGCAACATGTGGGAGGGGAGGACTGTAATGTTTCCAATTTTAGCCTCAAGCTAAAATGGAACATTATAGTTGCATATTTTCATTTTGTTGAATAAAAGTGGGTAAAGTGACCCATTCATGTTTTAAACAGGAATAAAATCCCTTACAATGTGAAAAGGGATCATCATGGAGCTGGATTTCACACCCTCATGTGTGAAAGAGGTTAAAATGCAAATGGAAAAGGCCCAATTGACCAAGTCAAACTGTGTTGGCATGAGTTGGAAAACACTAAGTGGGACAACGCAGTTTTAGTGGAGGAATATTCCATGGGGGAGGAAAATTCTAGAGGAAGGAAGGTGGAGACTTCGTTGTGCTTAAAAGAGGAGCAAGGCAGCCCATTGGGATTATCTTGGATCATTTGATTACTTGTCTATTCAGACAAATTGCTGCCTCTTGCTGTTCAGCAGAGTTGCAGTGCCCTCGGGCATGAGGGAGTCCTGTTTAGAATTTCCTTTCCTTCTTGAGTAGCTCATGAAGGATTGCACTCATCCTCCATATTTCGGCATTCAGGCCATAGCATCAGCCATCTTCATCAGCGCAGTTTCTGCAGTAGATATTGTGTAGTGTTGCTGGGTGTTGCTGGGGAGGTTTCCACACACCATTTCAAGCTGATATTTCAGAGGAGGGAGGTTCTCTACTTCCAGAAGGTTAGTGAGGATGGTTCTCAAGCTTATTCCACTATTATTGGCAGGAGGACAACCACTATCATCAGTTACAGTGCAGGCCCTATCATAGACTGCGTTCTAGTTGGAGCACATTTGCAGTGAGGGTGTTGCAAACATTTCAGAGGGTGAGATCTTTGGTGTCGGGATCAGCCTTGCACTTCAGATTTCCAAGGAAGAAGGGCTCTTCATCAGCTTCAACCATCCAGCCTTCTCCATTCCATTCCATGTATCGAGTTGCTGCAGCTACCCAGCAACTCCGGCATTTTGCAGTTTTTCATATTTCAGCTGATCCTTCTAGGATTGACTTGAGGTAGTGATTGGGACATGAGATAAACTTTCCAAATGATGTATGATCCATGTACTTGTAGATCCATGATGTTTTTCACTCAGTACAACAGTCTCCCTTCTATGACTGCACAATCCCTATTCATGGGCATTCTGCTATGGAGCAACACTTTGTATTTTGGCATATGTTTTCATGGAAGGCTTATTGCCTTGTTCTTTTGATGTTCATTGTATCATTTTCTGCTGATATTCATAATAAAATGGCTCAAGGGTTTTCATACATTTTGGCATAATGTTCATTCACTACTATTTCCAGTTTATGTCTTTATATTGTTGTAGCTGCATTTTTGGGTTATCTTGAAATATTCCCAATATTGTTGTATTCCCTCTTCGGAATATTGTCCCTTGACAACACTCTATAGATAGAGTCTGATAGTGGGCCAGGAAGCCTCTGGAGATCATCCTTCTTTATGAAGGTGACAAATCCAGTAAATTCCCCTTCAGTCTATCTCTGGAATAGATTTTCTTGTCGATTGACAATGTTTCTAAAAAAGGAACATTACATAATGCAACATATGAGGGTTTTATTATTATTCTTCAAAAAAAAATATGAGTAAAATAAAATGGATTCCAAACTGGCAATCCTCTCCAAGAGAAATACTGGAAACATTATTCATGGAATTTTCCCTTCCTCCACAAGAAATCCTGCAACAAAACGAGCCTTAGAACTAGCTCCAGAAAACCCTTGCACAAGCCTCTACGCTACCTCTATGTATGCCAAATCACACTACCCGAAATCTGTCTTTGACGATGAAGTCCTGCCTATTTTTAACTCAGGAAATGAGTTGCTTGGCCTCCTACTGAAAATAATCATCTTCAACAATTGAATCGATTTCCTCGTTGGCTGAATCAAATTTCATCTTCTAGTCTCTACACAAGCCCCTATAAAACCTTCTATGTGTTATCACCAAAATCGTACTTGATTGGCTGTTGATTAGACAAGTTCAGTGTAACTATTTCAAACCAATCTTGTGATTGAGGCGTAGCCTCTTCAATCTGAGAGGTCTCTCCCAAGGGTTAATGATATGGAATAAAGATATAGATGGCTAACTCTATTTAGGAATTAAATTGGTTATGATGAATGTAGGTTGAAAATAACATCAGCATGTATACATTGGGCTTATGGAGTCAAATCTTTCAATGATTCAGTGAGTCTACTTGACATGGAAGTTGAGGCAGATCAGATTTTTTAGTAATATGGCACACACACATGAAAAATGAAAATACATAGTCAATTCACTTATAAAGGAAGTCAGAGCATCTCATAGATGAATTATGAGTAATATAAATGAAAACCACTGCAAGTGAGATACATAAGAGGTACAGATAGAATAGGAAAGCACTAAAAACTACTTAAGAATCTCAAGTTGGTCAAGTAACAGATCTCTGTATCACTGAAACAATCAATTTACAATAAGCTGCAATTTTGCCAAAAATCTCCAACCCTTTGCAAATTCGACCCAATGGCCTTTAATAGAGTTTTTACATCATGAGATGATCTTCCTCTAGGCTATATACATCAAATTTTTGTCCACTGACACCTTGCATAACCATAAAACATCAAATTAATGACAAACATACACCTATCCTACTTGACAGTCCTATTTCAAATAGGACTCAAACTACTCATTATTATCTTTAAAAACATTATCTACTAAAAGAAATTACATATTTGAAAAGTATACATTCACATGGTCGAATTTAGATGATGGGCTTCATCCCTTTATGACCACTTAATTGGCCTCCTAATAACTAGGCAACAAGACCCTGTTTTTTAGGCAAATGGTCTTCTTCTTCTTTGAATATTTTGGCTCTCATTTAACCTTCAATTCTTGGTCCTTGAATGTTTAATCATGGATTGAAATGGTCTATTATTCTTCCATAACCTCCAGCTATCCAAAAATTGCTTCAAACCTGCTCAAAAGGATGAAATGAAGTGCGCTACGAAAGCAAGGTAGTTTCGTAGCGCTTTTCGTAGCGCTGCAAAATAAGCCTTTATCTTAAACAATTTCAAATATTTCATTTGCATCAGATTTATCATCATATAACACATGTTTCATACCAATTTCAGCTCTCAACACCCTCCAAAATGGGTCAAAAATTCAAAAACGAAGCTACAATAGTTTTGTAGCACTTTGTTGCCCTTCAAGCCTAGAGGTGCTATGAAACTGCTGAAAATGCAGATTTTTGTATAATTTTGAAAAATGAAACCTTTGAGTGCCAAAAAATTGTATCTAATCATTTCATCAACCTCATACAACCATAAATCAACTCACCTAAGAGTCTTGAGGTGTCAACCTCACCTTTCATATTTAAGGCATCCTTGTAGATTTTTCCTGTTTTTTCCTGAAACATAGGTCTTGGAACATAGCCTATATCTTTTAATCCATGATGTATTTTGAAAAATTGAAGGAGGTATTTTTAGATAATTATGTATTGAAGAAAAAACTCTCTTGGTTTTTTGAAACACATCTCCAACTATCCAGAAATTGGATTTGCAAAACATGTGTAAAACAGGAAAACTATGTTTTTTGAAAATAGGGCTTCAAAGAAATCCTTGTATGTACCAACTGATAACACATGTGAGAAAAATGAGAGAGGTTATTTTTATTTGATATGTTTAAAAAAAAATCCTCTCTCAACTTCTTAAAATATGTTTCTTTTTTCCCAGAAAATGAACTTGAAGTTGACTGTTAAAACATTCATGTACAGGAATATTTTGTAACAGTAGTTTCACAGCACATTTTAATTTATCAATTTCTGCCACCTCCTAATGAATTTGCAGAAACTGATAGAGGTGTTTATATTTAGGTCTTTTATGTAGAAAAAACTCTTTCATATTTCCAAAATTCGTTTTCCGTTACTCATAAACCTTAAAAACATTTCGCTACGAAAACAAGACAGTTTCATAGCGTTTTGTTGTTCTTCAAGCCCAGAGGCGCTATGAAACTGTTGAAAAGTGCAAAAAATGAATATTTTTGTGTGATTTTAAAAAATAAACCCTGAAAGTGCCAAAATATTATCCTTGACATATCATTAGTCTTAAACAACCATGAATCAACTTACCTTATGCTCCTTGAGGCATTTTTTCCTCATTTATGATGGGTTGACCTAATTGCTCTTCAAGCATTGTCATTTTTAGACCTTTGTTCTGCAATTCCTCATGGATTAAATCAAGCTAATCCATGTTAAACTTGAAACCTTTGAACCAGTTCTCCCCAACTCTTGGAATTTCTTTAGCAGCAGCAATAACCTCTGGTGTGATGGAAAAATTTAGCATTCCTACTTTAGTGGCTGTTCCACTAAATTTCAAAGCAAACTACTTGGACACCTATGTATGACAGCCTTGTAATTTCTCACAAAACTGTAGGCAACCTGCCCTTCGGAAGGCTTCCACTATTTTTGGGTCTTCATTGATCACTTTCATGTTTGCATGTTCATATCTCAGACATTGTCCACCCTTGTGTGTTTTTCTTTTCTCTGCCATAGTTTCTCTAAGAATTTCTGAGCCTCACTTGATATGAATTTTCTTAGTAAACCTTTGAAGCAACCAACCACAAGTTTGGCTTAATATGATAACTCTCCAGAGTTCAAATATTACGCATGGAGGAATAAGAAATGAGAATGACTAATTAGGGACATATTTGAAGTTTAAATGTCTTCTCATGACTCAATGATGAATTATTCTGTTAGGTCCCTATATTACTAGTATAGTCCCTTATTTTTTTTAGTGTAACCCCCTTATTGTTATTATTGTACCCCTATAACCCCCATATTGTTATTATTGTGCCCTTAGATTATTATTGTTAGGTCGGCTAGGATTATATTGTGGCCCCATGCACTCCTATATATAGAAAGAGGTTTTGTCATTTGTATCATCCAAGAATTTTTCATTTGTGTAATGTATTGGAGGTTTCCTCCTTGAAGTGGCTAATTTCTAAGGTGTTGAATCTCTTTTATTCTATATTTGGAGCTGGTTTCACAACATTTGGTATCAGAGCTTTGGATTCTAAGGTTTCACTGCTCCAAACATGTCATCGTGGCATTTTTTCTATAACGTTTTTGCTACGAAGGTTCAGATGTTGAAATTTTTAGTGTGCAAAGCCAAAATCCTGAGGAACATCATCGCAAAATTTCAGAGCTTGGTTCGCAAAATTTTTGGAGATATAATCTATGGAATTTAGGTCATTTTGCAGAATCCTAAATTTAACCTAAACATGTCATCGTGGAATTTTCACTATAAATTTGTTTCTACGAAGGTTAAAAAGCTGAAATTTTTAGAGTACGAAGCCGAAATCTGAAGGAACATTGTTGCAATATTTCGGGTCTTGGTTCACGATATTTTCGGAGATATGATTTGTGGAAGTTAGGGAGTTTTCAAGTTTCTGAATTTAATCTAAAAGAGGTGATCGAGGAAAAATATTCATAGCTCTCTCTCTGAGCATCGGATTGGAATGCTGTAAAAAATTGCCTCAAGTACATAGACTTTGGTTTGATGTCTATCAATTTCAGAGCCAAAGGAGGAAATAGTGACACGTGGCAAGTCGTACAATTTCACTCTACTAAAACATTCCATAATTGGGTCATTGTGGGAGATTAGACATAAATTTGCCTTGAAAAATCCAAATCAGATAATACCCATGGCATTTGAAAGAAGCTTCAAAGGGCTACTGAATGGCTGAATTTTAGATATTGAGGATCCACAATTATAGAGATAATTCAATTTCAATATCGAGCTCCTCAAAAGCAAGTAAAAGGTGTGTATTTTTTTTCCAAATTGCGTAAGTCTTGTTTGAAGAATCAAGCTGAATTCATTCCAAGGGCATATTGTAGAATAGATATCAGTATTGGATTCGAAAATGGGCCGTAAAAAGAATTCAAAACCCATTAAGCCTTTAGAACGCTCTACTATGACTCATGAAGATGAAAAATGGCAACATGACATATCAAAATTACAAGAGCAAGTGCAACAAATTTTTCTCTCACAAAGAGCAACAAAAAATTAAATGGAAGTTTGAAGAAAGGCATGGAAACTAATATGGATGGTTTGAAGAAAGGCGTGGAAGCTAAGATGAATGGTTTGGAAGCTAAGATGGATGGCATAGAAGTGGGCATGAAAGCTAAGATGGATGACATGGAAGCTAAGATCGATGAAAAAATGAAAGACAACATGGAAAACATGAAGAATGATCTAAAAGTAGACATAGAAGGTTTGGCAAAGTTGATGCAAGAAATTTTTCCTAATGGTGAAAAGATAGTAGATGAAACTCATGATGAGAACAAAATAAATGTTAATCGTGATTTCATAAACTCTAATGTTGGAGGGAAGAACCACCATATTCCAAAAATGGATATGAGGAAGTTTGATGGAAAGGATCCTGTAACATGGATACTACGGATGGAGCAATATTTTGATCTCCATAATGTGCAAAACACACAAAAGGTACGCATTGCAACTTTACATTTAGAACAAAATACATTTGTATGGTATCGATGGCTTTGCTCCCGTAAAAAAATTGTCACTTGGTCAATTTTTACGGAGGAAATGGTAGCACATTATGAGGATACAAAGAGCAACACCTTCTTTAGCCAATTGATAAATCTCAAACAAAAGGGTTCAGTGGGGGAGCACATTGAGGACTTCCAAAAATTGAATATAAGGGTAACTGATATTTCATAGAAACACAAGATTGATCTCTTCATAGGTACTTTAAAGGATAACATCCAACATGAAGTTCACGTTTTGAACCTTATTCATCGGGGAAAACATTTAGGTTGGCCAGAAAAATTGAATGTAAAATTATGGCAACAAGGAAGCCTAACACTCACTTCTATAAAGAGGGAAGTGTTGCTACTCTTAGATTTACACAACCTACAAGGTTGACACCACAACAATTGGAAGAAAAAAGAGCAAAAGGGCTTTGCTACAGTTGTGATAGAAAATACACTAAAGGTCATAAGTGTGCTGAGAAGAATTTTTTTTACATAGATTGTGAAGAGGAAGAAGAAAATGAACAAGAATCTTCAAAAGAAGAGGGTATACACCATGAACCAACCCTAGAAGAGGAAGAAATGAGTCCGACCATATCGTGTAATGCATTGGCAGGAATTACCACTCCTCAAACTCTCAAGATAGAAGGACATATCAAGAAGAAAAAGGTAATAGTATTGATTGATTCAGGTAGTACCCATAATTTTATTCATTGTAAGGTAGATAAGGAATTGAATTGTTTCCTATACCCAGCACCAAAATGTCAAGTGATGGTTGCAAATGGAGGAACTATAAATTGCTCTGGAAAATGCCATAATATCAAGCTAACCATGGGGGAATATGTATTGAATAGTATAATGCTTTCCATTCCTATGGGAGGTGCTGATGTTTTACTAGGAGTACAATGGTTACAATCTTTGGGGACGATAGATTTTAATTTTCAAGATCTTTTCTTGAATTTTTTTTCAGAAGGAAAGGAAGTCGAATTACGGGGCATTGCAGGGAAGCCAGGAAAGATAATAAGCTATAATTTCATGACAAAGCTTCTAAATAAATAATGACGTGGTGTAATTGCACAATTATACTCACTAGAAGTTCCTACATCAAAATCATCTATTTCTTCATATCTCCAAAAATTCTTGGACAATCATTCCAAGGTGTTTGAAACTCCCAAAGGACTCCCACCTATTCGTGATCATGATCATGCTATTCATTTGATTCAAGGAAGTGTTCCTCCAAACATCAGGCCTTATAGATATCCTTATGTCCAAAAGAGCGAAATTGAACGTATGATTACATAAATGTTAGAGGCTGGTATAATTCAACCTAGTCAAAGTTCTTTCTTTGCTCCTGTAGTATTGGTACACAAGAAGGATAGATCATGGCACATGTGTTCGGATTATAGGGAGCTTAATAAGCTCACCATTAAAGATAAATTTCCCATTCCTGTGATTTATGAATTATTGGATGAATTACATGGAGCAATTTATTTTACCAAGTTGGATCTTCGTTCAGGATATCATCAAATTAGAATGAAGACCAAAGATATTCTGAAAAAAGCATTTCAAACTCATGAGGGTCATTATGAATTTTTGGTTATGCCTTTTGGCCTTACCAATGCACCTTCTATATTTCAAGGGTTGATGAATTCCATTTTCAAACCCTTCCTTAGAAAATTTGTGCTAGTATTTTTTGATGATATACTAATTTACAACAGGTCTTGGAAGGATCATGTTCAACATGTTGATAGGGTGCTCAAACTATTCCGGGAGAAAGAATTATATGAAAAAAATTCCAAATGTTTCTTTGGAGCACAAGAGGTGGAATATCTGGGTCATATTATATCTCATGAGGGTGTTAAGGTAGACCCTAACAAAATTAAAGCCATTAAGGAATGGAAAGTCTCGACAACCATAAAGCAGTTGCGAGGATTTCTCGGGTTAATAGGGTATTATCGCAAGTTTGTTAATAATTATGGGAGAATAGCAACACCTCTAACAAAATTATTGAAGAAAGATGCATTTTCATGGACTCTTGAAGCAACTAAGGCCTTTGAACATCTTAAGGAAGCAATGTGCCTAGCACCGGTCTTAGCTACGCCAGATTTCACAAAAACCTTTGTTGTGGAATGTGATGCCTCAGGAAATGGAATTGGTGCTATTTTAATGCAAGAAGGAAGACCCATTGCTTTTGAAAGTCGTCCAATCAAAGGAAAATATTTACATAAAGCTATTTACAAGAAGGAAATGTTAGCAATACTGCATGCACTAAAGAAATGGTGAACTTACCTAATGGGAAGACACTTCAAGGTAAAAACTGATCATGATAGTCTTAAACACTTTTTGGAACAAAGACTATCTTCAGAAGAGCAGCAAAAATGGGTCACAAAGATGTTGGGTTATTACTTTGAAATAATCTACAAAAAAGGAAAGCTTAATGCTGTTGCAGATGCACTCTCAAGAAAGAATGAAGAGGCGGAAGCGTTGCTTTGTGCCATATCTATTATCCAACCAGATTGGATAACTGAAGCAAGAGATGAATGGAAGAAGGACAAAGATGTATGGATACTCATTCAAAAGTTGCAGCAAGATCCTAGTACATCTGATACATTTAGTTGGAAAAACGATTCCTTATGGTACAAAGATCGCTTATATCTTTGTAAGAATTCCCAACTAAAACAAAATATTCTTCTGGAATTGCACACTTCTCCTTTAGGAGGACACTCAGGATTTTTAAAAACTTACCACAGGGTGAAGAAAGAATTTTTTTGGGATGGCCTTAAATCTGATATTCAAAAGTTTGTGGCGAAATGTTTGGTTTTCCAGCAGAATAAAGTGGAAACAATTAAGACCCCGGGACTTCTACAACCTTTATCCATTCCAAGTCAACGTTGGGAGGAGATTTCAATGGATTTTATCACAGGTTTACCTAAGTCCGAAGGAAAGAGTGTCATCATGGTGGTAGTTGATAGACTTACCAAGTATGCACACTTTTGTGCATTATCTCATGCATTTAAAGCAAGAACAGTTGCTACTACATTTATGGATAGAATTCAAAAGCTACATGGAAGCCCAAGGGTTATTGTGAGTGACAGAGATCCCATTTTTACTGGAAATTTTTGGACGGAGTTATTTTCTTGTTTGGGTACTCAATTAGCTCATAGCTCATCTTATCATCCTCAATCTGATGGTCAAACCGAGATAGTAAATAAATGTTTGGAAGGATATCTTCGTTGTTTTGTATCTGATAAACAAACACAATGGGTCAAGTGGTTACCTCTCGCCGAATGGTGGTATAACACTTCCTTCCATACTGCAGCAAAAATGACCCCATTTATGGCACTTTATGGATATCATCCACCATCGATCACATCATCTTTAAGGGAAAATTCGAAGGTTCAAGCAGTGGAAGATTACATCGAGCATCAGCAAGAAGTTCTCCAACTCTTAAAGGATAACCTGAATTTGGCACAAAATCGAATGAAACAACAGGCAGATCAACATCGCGGCGAGAGAAGTTTTGATGTAGGAGATTGGGTATTTTTACGGCTACAACCATACAAACAAATGTCCCTCAAGCAAGCTAAGAAGGATAATAAATTATCGCCAAAGTACTATGGTCCTTACAAGGTGTTGCAAAATATTGGTACTATGGCATACAAATTGGAGCTTCCTGCTTCTTCACGAGTGCATCCATTTTTCCATGTTTCATGCTTAAAGAAGGTTATAGGTGAAAATATTCCAGTTCAAACAATATTTTCAGAACTTGATGAGGAAGGAAAAATCATATTGGAACCTGAAGCAGTCACGGAAACAAGAACTCGACAGCTACGAAATCGATCAATTTCAGAGTATCTCATCAAGTGGAAGAACTTACCCACTTAATATTCTACATGGGAGGATGAGAATTTTATATAGAAGCACCCAGAGCTACTCAAGCATTGAGGACAACACATTTTTGAAGGAGAGGGGCATGTTAGGTCCCTATATTACTAGTATAGTCCCTTATTATTGTTAGTGTAACCCCCTTATTGTTATTATTGTACCCCTGTAACCCCGATATTCTTATTATTGTGCCCTTAAATTATTATTGTTAGGTAGGATAGGATTACATTATGGCCCCACTAGGATTACATTGTGGCCACATGGACTCCTATATATATAAATGAGGTTTTGTAATTTGTATCATCCAAGGTTTGTTCATTCATGTAATGTATTGGAGGTTGCCCCCTCGAAGTGGCTTATTTCTAAGGTGTTGATATGTCTTTTCTTCTATTTTTGGAGCTAGTTTCACAACATATTAATTACCTAAACTGACCATGATGACTACAAACGTGGGTATGTACTTTGATTTCATCACTCCATGACTCAAAAAACATCTAACTTACCCTTTCCCAACGCTTCCTGACACATAACTCAACTGACAAGACATACAGAAAATTGCGCTTTTGTAGCGCCTGTAGTGTTAATTTTACTGTTTGTGCTACGAAACTATCAGCGGTTTCGTAGTGCAAAGTGACTTTTCACAGTGTAATGCGCTACGAAACTGTGGTTTCTTGGCTAATTAGGCAGTTTTGGTACAAAAAATTTGGAAAATGAAATGAATCAAAAAATGATGAATGATTTGACATGAAGGAGTTTAAATATGAGTGTGTTTAAACCTTAGGGTAAGCTCAAACTATAAAATTTTTAATACTTCCCTTGATCAAACTTAAAATGACTCCTAAAACCCTATTTCGACCCATGAACCTATGTAACCTTGTCAAAATGATGTTTTGAATTTTTTGAGTGATAACACTATGGATAAATTCAACCTCCCTCAATTGAATCTTTTGACACTAGAAAATTCCTTCAGAATCTTGCTACTCATCTCCTTCTCACCTCTGCTTCCTTCGGGCTTGAACTATTCAACTAGGTAGCTCGATCTGCCAAGGAAACTTGCTACTCTGAGGTGTATTTCTCCAACACCATAGACCTCCTCTTATAATATCTCATTGTCTCACCAACGACCATGACTGAATCCTCATTAATACATAATATCATCTTTGGGTCGATCCATGTGATTTTCTAGAGAAATCTCACATTTCTTAATTAATTCCTATTAATTAGTCACTTTTCCTAAGTTAGACTTAGGAGATATTTAATTATTGACTAATTAACTTAATTGAGCCACCTCTAGATGTTTTCTTTTGAAAATTTTTCTAGGTTCTCAAGTTCTTGTGTTTCTAAGCCTCTCTCACCAAAGTTGAGACTAGAACACCTGTGCGATGCTACCCAACCATAAAAAACTAACACTCCCTCTTAGCGAGGAAGGTTTTCTAGACGATCTCATAACATCCTCCCATACACACTGTTGATGTCTGAAAATTGTGAAAAAATTCCACTACTCACCAAGCCACTGCACAACTTCGATTCATCTGCTACTTTGTAGCTGAACCACCCTACATCTGCATTGTTGTTGACATTGCATTATACAACATGTATTACTTCCAATTCTGCACTTTGCTGCAACTGATCTCATGTTGTTGTTGCTGCTACAACTACTGCAATTGAGAACAAAATATATCAACCAAATGTGCCACTAGAGTGGCATTGTAGTTTCCTCCTAAGTCTCTAACTACTACTAACCTCTGCATTGTCTAATGAGTAACTGTTTGTGCTACAATCTCTCTATGCCCCTTAGTATCTCACTGCAACTAGTACTGCAACTGTCCCTCAAGAACTAACTGCGTCATCCTAAACACTGATCCATCTGCTACTGAATACTATGTGCCCCTATAGTAAGGGTATTAATCTAAGAGGAAACACTTGCCCAATGTTAAACACTTTTCCGATGCTCAACACCTGTCTGATTCTCTCCTCAAAGGATCCGTCCCAACTCTAAGAAAATATAGAGTCTAGAACTCATTGTCTCCCCACCTCTCTCCTAGAGGTATATCTACATACAAAGCAAAGTATTCCACCAACTTTGATGAAAAATAATAAATCTCTACTGAAGCTGTTTCCTGGTCCTGTATCTCCTTCTTGTCCTTCTTCTTGTAAGGAAACTGGGTATTATGGTGACCAAACTCACCACACGTAAGGCATTTGATCTTTGACAAATCCTTATTCTTCTTTTCTTTTCCCTGTGAGCCTTGTCCCTGATAGGGAACTTTATTTTTCTTTCCCTTTGATGCAAGGGCTACATTCTCCTCCTTGTTCACAATCTTCAATCCTCTGCTACTACCATTAAGACTACTCTTGTCTAGAGCAAGTCACATCCCCTCTTGTGTGAAATCTTCTCATAATCGATCCCAACCTGGTATTTAATCTCATCTAGTAATACCTTGGTAGAAATTAGCCCACTCTTCGAAGAAACCATTGATAACTACATGAACCAGCTCATCTTCTTGAGGTGTCTCACCAAGTGCAGCATGATCATTTCAGATATCTTGAATCCTAGTGAGGTAGGGGGGTAACTTCTTCTCCCTTCTGCATCTTAGTGGTTCTAAGCTTCTCCTTCAAGAACATATTTTGTTTCTTGGAAGGATTCTGATATAGTACTATGAGATCATACCACATTTATTTGGTTGTATTCTTGACTGCAATGTGTGATACTACATGATCTCGAAATCCATCGAAAATCGACCACTTCACCTTGGTCATCTCCTTATTGTAATTCTATAGCTGCTACAAGTCTGTATGTACGACTAGAAATTTCTATACATGTCTTAAAACCATGTTCATATAGTATGAAATTCATCGTGGCTTTCCAAATACAATAATTTGAGGCTCCATTTAGCCAACCTTGATCTCGAAGTAATTTTCAGGCCATTTTCTACAAAAATCACTACAATGAAATAAATAGGAATGTCCTCCTCTCTTGCTTGGTTACCTGTTCTTCTACTCACACTCCCT
Organism: Pinus albicaulis; assembly: GCA_034641835.2. Classification (NCBI taxonomy): domain Eukaryota; kingdom Viridiplantae; phylum Streptophyta; class Pinopsida; order Pinales; family Pinaceae; genus Pinus; species Pinus albicaulis. The sequence goes on from CM076581.1 coordinate 583,468,802, forward strand.
CTTGAAATGCACAAAAATGCTACCATTACCTCTCTATGCCTTCAAATACTCTCTGAGACTACTTGCTCAACCTTCAGGATGTCCTTTTCCAGAAACTAGCAGGCAAAATGCAATCTTAACAACTCGAACTAGCTAGTTTGGAAAACTCACATGACCTTATGCAACTAGAGATTAAGAAATTCATTTAGAAAAATAAATATCGAAGCCCTTTGAGAGAAATACCTTAGTGTGCGTTATTTATATTCCACCCGACATTGATTTTTCTTTGTGAATCTGCTACAAAAAAACTATGCCGAGATCAAGAATATGCTAAATAAAAATGCTAATTTTCTCACCTACTCCCTTCGGATTGGCCATCAATGGCAGGACCAAATCGATATGCCAAACTCCCTTTGAATATGGACAAGTTATTCCTTCCACCTTCGAGCTTCTAATTTGATTGACCTTGCTCAGATGCCATGTGAAATTTTCCTTAAATTGTAGCACCTGGAAATATTTTCTAATTGATTAATTATGAAGTTTATTTTCTATGACAAACAACAAATAAATCACATTACAATTATTCACAAATAGAACACTATGGAAATAAAACAAGAACTGAGAAATATATATCACACACACATAAAATTTGACACAATTATTTTTGGACAAATGTCCTCGGGAAAAACCTAATTTGGGAAAGTTGGTGCAGTAGATGAGGGTTGTTATCACTGGAAAATCGTATAAGCAAAGGTGGCATTATTTAATGTCAGGCAAAAGGATTTAAAGGGCTGAGAGACATTAGAGAATTTGAAAGTATTTAAAAATCTCTAAGGTCTGAGGAAAAATCAAATTTCATACAAGAAGAACTAGTCAAATTGCCTTTGCGTGCAAAAGTCTTCGATAAAAGCGCCTTTGCGCGCCTTTTGCTCCAAAAAGCGCGCAATCCTGGGAGTGGCGGAAGTCACTTTCCGGGACCACAAGGCACACTCTAGGACATGGATTCCACACTTGAAGCCGCCTAAGGACAACCACCCAAGCCTCCTTAGGACATCAAGGGAGCACACAATGGAATCACCCTCCTCTCTTGGGTCACTATCCACAATGTACCAAGAGAGGGAAGGAGAATTTGAATTCTCCTATAAAAGGCCACCAAGAGATGAACATATTGAGAGCACATTATTATGCTGGCCAGAATTTCCCTAAGCAATACCAGCAGTGTGTGATCCAGAGAAGAGATAGAGGGGACTCAATTGTTCCCCATCCAACAACCCCAGTCCACCATAGTAGAGAGAGGAAGAATTTGCGCCAAGACAACTTGAAAGTAAATACATCCTTGCATCGGGACTTAGAACCCCTAGTTCTAAGGGCCCCTTGGAAAGTGGGTTAAAGTTTCATCCTCATTTCCTACCAGCACTCAATAAGAGAGGACGTAAGTGCCGTCGTTTGGATTATTGAAGTTGTGTTGTGGTAAAACACAACCCCCCATTTTTTACTTATGTACTTCAAATAATGGGGATCCTTTCTACAAAATTTTTGGCTAAACACCTTTTAGAATTTTCATTAAGTTAATTATCCTATATTTTTGTCATTTTTTCATCTTCCTCAGAATTTTGTTTTCATTGCTTTATTGAATCCCTTTTTTCACAAGCTTTCCAACGATACTTGTTTCGCTCCATTTGGTCAACTAGTTTGTAAATGGCACTCTTTTGAAGTTTTGATCATTTTCTCGCTTGGGTTGAAAATGTATAAATGTACCAATATTTCAATTTTCATAGTTAAAATAGTTACTCATTGTAAATATTAACTCTTATTTAGGTATTACTAACATCTTTCATTTTTTATGAATAATCCTACTAAATGACCCAGCGAAATTATAGAGCATTTAGAAAACACGCTTTTCGAGATTTTGGTAATTTATTATAATTTCCTTTATTTAAAACAAAATACCAAAAACAAAATTTTCATAATGACAAAGTAGTTGTATTTTAGAATTGGAAAATATCATTATAAATGGTCCACATTTTGTTTTATTTTTATTTTTATTTTTTTAAACTTAACTAAATTAAAAAAAAAATTATGGGTCCCAATTAAAAAATATAAAAAAATATAAAAAACATATTGCATCCACTGTGATCGCATAATTGCAAACATTCACAATTGATAAGTTTCAAAAACATCTCGAAAAACATTTTCATGCAATATGCGATTTGAATTTTATGTGAGGTGTCAAAACTTTTATTATAAAGTTCTCTCCACCTTATGACTTTTGCTCACTTCACCTTCCACCTTATTCCTCCACTTGACTCCTCCCTTCGTGACATCACCCTCATGTCACCTTCCACTCACCCTTATAACTCCCATTCACTCACCTCTCCTCCTCTCTCTCTCACGTGGTGTATTTCATATCATTTTTGAATTATTAATTAAAATATATTATATTATATTATATTATAAATTAATATTATATTTTAATTACAATTTTAATATAAATTAAATTTTAATATTAATATAATATTTTAATATTTTAATTAATTAATAAATTATTTTTGATTAGTTTAAATTTTTTTTCAAATTAGTTTTTATTAATCAAAATTAATAATGTAATTATAATTAATTAATTGATAATGCTAACTTAATTTAGAATTAGATTATAACTGAATTAGATTAATAATATAATTATAATTAATTAGAATTAATTAATTAAAAACTATAATTTACTTTAGGATTAGAATTTAATTAAAAAAAATTCTGATTTTTAGCCCAAGCAACAAAAATTCTAGAATTCTGGAAATTTTAATATACAAACTTTGGAAGCTCATAAATGAAGTTTTACTTAGCCAAATAAGAACTTGGAAGGCTCATTAGATAGATAAAATCATGAAGAACATTTTTGAAGTTGTTTCATTTCCATATTTGATCATTTATTGGGTCTAAAATTCAGCAGAAGATCATGCTCTGAATTTTTAACAAAATAAATTTTCTGAGTTTTATTTTCTGCATTTTAATTTGCCCACAACTTCTTCTAAATACAGATTCATTCGTCAATCATATCCTTGGCCAATTATATCAACACCGAAATCAAAAGAAAGCTTATATTTCCTTTTTCAATTATTTATTTAATTAAGTTTTGGTTGGATTTATTTTAATTTCTTTTTGCATTTTGATTTTATTTTTACATTTTAATTTTGTTTTGATTTGTTTTTGCAGGAAAACAGTTAAAGATATGAGAATAATAAGCTCTCAATCAATGAGAAGGCTCCAACAATTGAAGAATATGAGTTTTAAACCAATGAAAATTGATGGAGTAAAACCACTCTTCAACAAACTTTCCTATGAATAATTCCTTTGTAAATATTATAAATAGAAGATTGCAAAATGTAATAAGGGCTTTTCTCCTCTGCAATTCTAGAATTCTTGATGGCACTATTTTCTAGAGGATTTAGAGGTGTAGGGTGAGAGGAGAGGAATCTCAGATCTGGAGATTATTGAAGTTTTTATTTTACATTCTGAGTTATGTATAATGAACAAAGTCTTGCACTACTGTAGCTCTGATTTTGAAAGCAGAAGTTTAGGCATTGTAAAAGACTGTTAGAGACCAGAGCTGGAGAAATGGACTTAATAAATTGGTATTTATAATACTATTATTTTAAATGTTGGTTTCATACTATGATAACATGAATGTGTCAATTTACTCGCATACTTGTGCACTTCTGTCGGTATGAGTAATTTGCCTCAATTTATGTTATTATTTGTCTATACTCTATGAGTTGAATTCTGATTTCTGAGTAACTATTTACTTAGAAATATGTCTTATAAAATTGTTTTATTGAATAGTGATATGTTGTGAATTATTTCCGCATGTTATTGTTTAATTATTCAAGTTACTGATTAAATAATCAATATCATTTTGAGAACTACTTCCTGAGTGTTGTTGATTGATTATTTCAGTTAAGAGGTCTCTAGATAGAATGTGTTTGGTATTCACAATATCAATTAATTGAACTACTTCGTTAGCTTGATATTCATTTAAAACAAACATATTTAATTCTCAATTATTTAAAACATCTTGCTCTCAGTTGGGATAGATCTATATATGCCTAATTGAGATAGGATTAAAATAGTTTCTTTTGCTTGCTGTTGGAGAGGTAAATCCCCTCTACGAACAGAGGTGATCCCTACTAGCCCAGATCGGGTCTAGCAACAACCGAGTCATGCTAAGACGCAGGTTCCTAGTTACAAAAGACCAAGATGCGACAAGAGGCCTACCTTAAGTCGCACGCTGCTGTTTCTTGTAGAGAAGATGACACTTCCGTCCTTCGCTTTGGCAAATCACAATTCTCCCGCCTATCACGTTCAAACACCTACACATACACGAAGAAACAACACACAACGTAAAACCTAATACATGCAACTATGTATCAGTCAGAGAAGATACAATTCATAACATAAGACATGAACAGATGAATGGAACCATAATCAAAGTCGTTTATTATTAATCATAATGAAAGAAAGATACAGCCTGAGCTCTGACACTGGATCTTCCTTCGGCGGGTCAACAACGGAGCACGTCTTGATGAAGCTCGTCGGGATGGGACAAGGCTCTCTCTCTTCGGCTTGGCTCTCAGAGGCTGTCTGGAAATAGTCTCCTTGCTACTGATTCAACTCTATTCAGGCTAGCTTGCAAAGGGAAAATAACAAGCTTATATAGATGGTGGATGGGGAGTTGGGATCCCTACAATGGTGGGATTGGCCCTATCCTCAAGGAAGCTTCCATGATAGGTGGAAAACCACTTCCCCTACATGGAGATCCGGAGCCAAACCTCCCAACTCATTTTAGAGACTCATTCAAGAGTTGGTTGGAATCAAACTTCTGCCATTTATTTTTAAAAAACAATCCTTATTAATCCTGGCACGAGTAATACACTGGGACAGAGTGCCAGTTGGCACACCCTCTTTGGTGGATTTCCACCATTGGCGCGAGGGCTGAACTGGCTGGTCGCGCCAAGGCTAAAAGGTCTATTTTAAGGGCTTTTTGCAGGAAACTGTCTTCAGAGGAATGATTGTCCTTGTCAAGGGGGATGCCATGAAAGTGATTTCAGTTCATGTCACTGCTCACAGGTCATGGAATAGGCCCTCCAATGTGCGGGATGGGGGATTGCAGGGACGGTGAAAAATTACTGTGTAACAGATGCCCCCTAAAGCATGAGGCCTGAGAGAGAGAGAGGGGTGAAACGCTTTACGAGAACGTGTCCAACTGAAAACACTGCCGTCGGAAAACCTGCGTAGACAAGTACAATTGATATCTCAAATACATGATATATGCGATATGGGCATAGCCATCCATAATAGAGTATATAATAATCAATATCCGAGGCATGGACACAGCCATTTAGTGAGGATCGATAAATAGACTCAGGTATGGTCATAGCTATCCAATCGATGAGTCATGTAACCAATCATGATAATCCACAAAATCACAGCCTAGATTCCAATAGACAAAATCCAGGGTCTTGCGCTCCATCTCGACCCGAATAGAGTACAAGTTCTAGCATGTGAATAAGTGAGCTGAAGTCAAACATGCAAGAACATCGTCTGATTACCAGCCAATGATGAAATTTGTTAACAGACGTGAGAGGAACCACCAATAATGACAATGGCCCTCATGGTACTATAGGTACAATCCACGGAATGTGAACAGTGAGCTGGCGTCGAACACCCACAGAATCATTAGATCGAAGGTCAATGGTGAAAACCTTGCGTCGAATGCGAAGAACCTGCCATTGGGGCATGCGGGCTCCAAGGTACTGGAAGGGAGTCTCTAGATTAGCTTCCTAGATAATGAGTTGAAATCGATAGGAAGTGACCTTGATCGAAGGTGGGCCATAGTGTTTCCCACATCATCGACGCGAGACAGAGGAACATAATGTTTGTGAATCAGGATCAGATGAGAATCAGAAGAGGGTTGAAAATACAGAGGTCAACTTCTCTTGAACATATCGGTGGCACGATAGTGGACTTGAAAATATTTGACATCAAAAGATCAGAGGTCATGATGACGAGGAAAAGAGCAGATGAGAGGTCAAAAAGGATTACCCAAACCCACGGAGGAAAGCAGAAAAGGAGATGAGATGTCTCCAAATCGACACGAATGCAGACAAGGGCCATGTTCAAGAGCGACATACTGTTGACAGGACAATGATATTTGTTCCATTTTTTCCCCACCATTTCTGGCGAGTACCCCAATTATTTTTAAAAATAAGTTTGAAGGGGATAGCATATGCTTGTGATATAAGTTTGTCCTTTGGACAAATCCAACCTAGTACATTTAATGAACCCTAGGAAGGAGGAACTCAAGTATCGTCATTACGACAGAGGTCGATGTCATTAGGCTTTAACGAGTTTGACAAAGGAATAACTCGACGTCTTTTCATGTTTAGAGAGTTTGAAAAGACAACAGAAAAGTAAGCTCCAACAGTCCCTTTTCATAGATAGTTCCTCAGATCCGAAAAGGTAGAAAAATATGTCTGAGAAAACCTCCTAGTCGCGATAGGCTAGGGTATTCCTTTTTCGTAAATAATCTATCCCAGCCCAAAAAAGGGGTAAACGTATACTAGGTAGATATCGTTTCGCAACCAATTTAACGAGTTCAAAACGGAAAGTGTCTAGGCAATCTTTTCATTTTTAGAGAGTCAGAAAAGAGCTGAAAGGTGACTCCACCTGGAGGAACAAGTGGTATTAAGGGTAGCAACTGGTTTCGATAATGGTGGAACTGATCTTAACAAATAAAGGTCGAGAGGCTGGTTAACAAGACCACTCATCACAGCGGTTCCTCAAGAACGGGTAAAACAAGCAAGTGAAGGCATATGATCGGCCAAGCAGATAGTGACGATGGAGTGAAAAAAACAAGGCTCATCTGGTAAAATAAGCTGATAAAATGGCAATCACAAGAGGTAAAATGGGAATGGTTTCATTTTTTACACAAGCTTGAAATCAGGAAACTCTGCTTGAAGTTGGTTTCATTTTTACACAAGCTTTAAACAGAAACAAACTATGCTTGAAAAAGTAAGCATGCCCCCAACATGGTGACTCAATTCAAAGTACATGCCCCCCAAGCTTCAGTCCATATGAAAGGAAAATGGAGTGATGGTTCAAATTACGAGATTAAGGGAAAGACTCGACTGGGATTTTACGACATCTTATCCAAGACTTGAATTGAACATGAACGTGTTTCATTGTTTTAACGAGGTTGACACAATAAAAGAACTATCCTCATATGAACTTGTTTCATTTTTTAACGAGGTTGATACAGAAGACAAATTATCCTCGGAACACCTTGTTTCATTTTTTAATGAGCTTGACACAAGAAAATGAACTTTTATTCGACGAATCATCATGATGAATAAGAAGTCATGACTTCCAAGAGTTCCACACCGAATGGGAGAACAACATCTCGGAAATTAGGACCCAATGCCCCCAGCACACGATGTACAACGACACTATCACTGAGTATAGGCACGGGGTAGGTAGCCACATAGTTGACCTACGGTGGGGCAGATACAATGGGTGGATAAAAACCAGGAAGGGATGATGGCGGGCCAGTTTCCACATCAGGACCAAAGAATGAAAGCTAATCAATGGTCACGATCCGTCCTTCATGTGGAAAACAAACCACACGGAAAAGGGAGGAGACGAGCGCTCCCATGGCATAAGTGTAATCGCGCCCTAAACGTAAATTGAAATCCAAGGGGCCTGGAACAACCATCATGTCCATATGGACGATTTTACCTCCCAAAGTAATAGGCAACTTCGGAAGGATCCCTAACGGTTGACTAGTTCTTCTGTTAAACGCCAACATATTTTGCGTAACAGGCACAAGCGGCTGCGAACCAAAAGCTTGCCAAGTAGTTGAGGATAGAACAGTAACAGACGCACCTTCATCTATAACAGTACTAGGTATGACCAGACCAAAAGCCTGTACCGTTATCTCGAAAGGCACATAAGACGGAAGGCGGTATCCTGAAAATCAATTCCAATCAAAGGAAGCGACCAAAATACTCGGAGGGGCTACCATCGAATCGAGATGGTCTTCCCCTGGTGTTATGGGAGAAAAAGGGGCATCCTCCACGACCTCCATCTCGAAGGCGGAAGGGGTATCCTTCGGGACCTCCACCACGGGAGGCGGAGGAGCGACTTCTTGAGGTATAGGGACAGGAGAATATTTATCCAAGTCCGAAGAATCTAAAGAAACAAGAAGAACATGAGGGGTGTGAGGTCCAATCTCAATGGAAAAGACCTGGTGCACCGCAGATGGGGCCAGCTCAACCGATCCCACGACAAATGGTTGGTCAGGGATGGATTCATGATGGTGAATTTCCGAGGGAGCAGGATCAGGCAAGGACGACTCTTGACCAATCGTAGGATCAACTGGTGGAGGACTCAAAGAAAGCCGTTTATAACCAGCTGGGAGGCATGGTGTAGAAACAGTCAAGTTGTCCAAAACCCTCTTGGCTTCATCCATATAAGGACAAAGGTGAATGGCATGGTGCCCCCCACACAACTTACAAAGATAGGTAATCTTACCCTACTTCTTAGGAGCCTTACCAGCAGCGGCTGAAGACGTGCCCCCAACCTGAATCCTAAAAGCCAAAGGCAATGACGGGCGACCGTTGGACCATACTTCAAGCACCTCGGGAATGCTAGGGTAGTCTCAAAGAAGATGGTCTCCCATGCACAACATGCAAGGGAACTTGAATTTTCGTGGAGGGTTGGAAGCTTTATCAATGGATGGTTTCGAAGCAGTAGCTGTAGCCGCAGGGCTAGCCTCTCTTTTATCTAACTTCTTCTTCTTCTTCTTAGCCACCTGGTTACTTGAATCTAGACTTTCACTAGGAAAATTAGAAGAGGGGGATGTAGAAACAGGCAAATAATGGGAGAGGTCCACCTTGGAATCAACATGATGTTGTTTAGGTGGAGGAACTGATTGAATAATAGCTGAGACATTTGGGACCATAGAGGTTGAAAAAAACCAAACAGGCAACCCAACAGTTAACCCAGGAAGGGATAACGTTGCCATATAAGGAGCGCCAACATTTCCAAAAGGAGGAAAAGGACCCAGATTCCCATCGAAGGGGATTCCTTGGTTGGTGAACTCCGAAAAATTTTCCATTAGAAATGATCTTCAGAACAACACCCTAAGGAAAATATCTTTAACCAGGAATATTTCGCGGGCAGTTAATTTTTAAAACATTGAGAAAAAACTCTATCATTTCATATTTTAAGAGTCAAGAAACGAGTAAAATATAACTCTATCTCTTTCAGATTGGAAACAAGCGTGAAAGGACAAGCGCTTGATGATCTTTTCAAATTTATTGAGTTAGAAAAGATCGAAATGACTACTGTGGAACTCTAGGCAAAAGGGTGTACCAGATATCTGTGAACTTCCATATACACCTTGGTTCAAAAATGAAGGAGAAATGAACCAAGGACTTGACGTACATGCAGGAAATCTCCCCGAATGTTGTGTCTGGTGTATCATGGATATAAGGCGGTAGACTCGGCTTCCTACGGATAAAGGATAGCAACCTAGTGGAGTCTCCCTTTATATACGCGATGGTACGGGGAGCACAAGTCCATACTAGTGCTCTCTAAAGCCAAGAGGCAAATGATAGATACTAGGTTTAACGACGCCAGAACACGTCACTAGCCTATACCTCTAAATATTTCGTTAATGTTTCAATGCTGCCTTAAGGTAAATTGAATAAATTTTAGAGTTTATCTTCAATTATGTTTCAATTTTCAAGCCCTACTGAATGTTTTGTCTCAAAATGCTCTAAATGCACACTACATCCCACAATATATCACTTTGTTCGATGAATAGCTAAATACAAGAATGTTGAGAGCTTTCACACACTAACAAAATGATCACAAAACAACCACTAGTGTCTCTAATGCACTCTAATGAAACTAAAAGCTTTTCCCTTAGAGTTATATAACACTTATAATGCAGAAAAGTTTTCAATTTACACTAACTAATCAAAAGCTAAGAGATTTTTTGTATTTTCAATATTTAAGAGCAAAGTGGACTAAAATGAAAACTAATGAAAAGAAAAATTTGAGAAGTGATAGCAAAAGAGCAAATACAAGCAAGCTCACTCGTCGCAAAACACACAATCATACCTCAAACTGATGGAGAAATCCCTCAAATCAAAGAGGAATCCCAAAGACTCATACGGACCGTTTAATCTAGGCTCGAAACGAGACAAAGCGAAATTTGAATGAGAAAGAAACCAATAACTCAAATAACGCAATAAAACAATGGAAAACCACCAAATGAATGCAAAACAGCAACAATGAATTTGACTAATCAAATGAAAACAAAAAACTCCCATGGGAGGCTCAGCACACGATAGCACCTAGATGCCCTAAGGCTAGAATGTAAAACTGATAGTAGAGGGCAAACAACCAGAGGATAGAGGTCACACATAGTCAACCAGGGCTCCAAGACACTCAGGCAGTCGAAAAAATGACACAAAAACCAAAAATAAAGCTCAAAAATCTCAGAAACAAGAAAACCCTAGCACCACATAGGATTGGCGCGATTGTCTGGCTGCAACTAGTGCTAGAACTGGATTGGCGTGGGGGCTGAACTAGCAACAAGCGCCATTTGGCACGACTGTCAGGGCAAAAAATGCACCAGTCGAGTTTACTAATATCAAAAATAAAAAAGAGAAAACAGGGAGCATATCAGGTATGTTGAGGCTAAACAGAGGTTTAACACTAGGAAAAAGCGAACCAAAAGAGCTGATCAAGCAGACAAAGACCAAAATCAACCGAAAGGACAAGACAAACTCCAATCAATGTCTCCCCAGTGGAGTCGCCAATTTGTTGGAGAGGTAAATCCCCTCTGTGGACAGAGGCGATCTCTACTAGCCTAGATTAGGTCTAGCAACAACCGAGTCACACTAAGACGCAGGTTCCTAGTTACAAAAGACCAAGATGCGACAAGAGGCCTACCTTAAGTCCCACGCTGTTGTTGCTTGCAGAGAATATGGCACTTCCATCCTTCGCTTTGGCAGATCACAATTCTCCTGCCTAGCACGTTCGAACACCTGCACGTACACGAAGAAACAACACACAACGTAAAACCTAATACATGCAACTATGTATCAGTCAGAGAAGATACAATTCATAACATAAGACATAAACAGATGAATGGAACCATAATTGAAATCTTTTATTATTAATCACAACGAAAGAAAGATACAACCTGAGCTCTAACGTTGGATCTTACTTTGGCGGGTCAACAACGTAGCACGGCTCGATGAAGCTCGTCGGGATGGGACAAGGCTCTCTCTCTTTGGCTTGGCTCTCAGAGGCTGTCTGGTGATAGTCTCCTTGCTACTGATTCAGCTCTATTCAGGCTAGCTTGCAAAGGGAAAATAACAAGCTTATATAGATGGTGGAAGGGGAGTTGACATCCATACAATGGTGGGATTGGCCCTATCCTCAAGGAAGCTTCCATGATAGGTGGAAAACCACTTCCCCTACATGAAGATCCGGAGCCAAACCTCCCAACTCATTTTAGAGATTCATTCAGGAGTTGGTTGGAATCAAAATTCCGCCATTTATTTTTAAAAAACAATCCTTATTAAGCTTGGCACAAGTAATACACTGGGACAGAGCGCTAGTTGGCATGCCCTCTTTGGTGGATTTCCCCCATTGGCACGAGGGCTGAATTGGCTGGTTGCGCCAAGGCCAAAAGGTCTATTTTTAGGGATTTTTGTAGGAAACTGTCTTTAGAGGAATGATTTTCCTTGTCAAGGGGGATGCCATGAAAGTGATTTCAGGTCATGTCACTGCTCACAGGTCATGGAATAAGCCCTCCAATGTGCGAGACGAGGGATTGCAGGGACGGTGACAAATTACTGTGTAACAATTGCATCTTAGAATAATATTGCATTTAGATTAAATTCTACATCCTTAAAAGGTCCTCTTTCCGGAGAGGAAAAACTTTAATTGTGGCTTGGCTAAGCCCAAATTAGCTTAAGGATCAGTTTTCTTGTCCGATCAACAAGAGAAATGATCTGATGTCTCTTTCCCATTGATAGATAAAAGTCATCTTTTAAGCCAATGGAGATTGAGAGAAGTTAACTAGACCTAGTTAAACCAGTCGGTGCCACCACTTCAAATGGCAAAGGAACTACTTTAAGATCCAGACCGGGTGGTCATTCCCCATGTTGTTGTAGCGAATTTCGAGGCCTCAACATTTTGGCGCTAGAAGGAGGGCCTGCGACTTGTTTTCCTTTGGAGTCTTTGTATTCTAATATTTTATTTTTATTACAATGGCTCCTTTAAAACTTCCAATTTGGAGTTGTATTTCTGGACGAGCATCTTCCAATACTTCACCAGAAATAGTAGGATATTTGTCTCAGGTAAAGTTTAACAGTAAGATGAATATTTTTGCATTTGATCATACTTTACAATTCATTCAAAAATTTTCAAATTATATTTTTCATGATATTGATGAAGATATTTTATGTAGGAATTTTACTCTTACATTGTTGGCAAAAGCCAGAAGCTGGTGTATATCACTTCCTGTTGCCTCAATCCACACTTGGGAACAATTTATCACAATCTTCCTTTGTAAATTTGATGGATATATCTATGAACATGTATGTGACGATTTTGAAGATCTACGAAGGTTTGAAGGCGAGTCTTTAATTGATTTCACCATCAGGTTTCATTTAAATTGTTTAAAATTTAAAATTGAAAATAAACTTTCGAAAGAAGAATTATTAGATTGGTTTTAACATATTTGCTCTCTTCCTTCCATTCATAACCCATGTGAAATTATTTCAAACTTTGATCAATCTCTTTCTAATTTCATTGACATAAGTAATAATTCCAAAATAGAGGTACAAACAAACGATGATGAAATGGCCTCTATTTTGTATAATCAATTCCTTCAATTTCAGCACATTTCTTACAGTATTGAAAAAGATCAAGGTGCACCTTCACATGTTAATGAATTTCAATCACAAATCTTAGAAAATTTCACTAATCAACCACAAGAAGATATTAACAACACTCTTGAAGAAAATACTGCTTTAAAATCTAAAAATAAGTATGAGTTAGAATCAGAAAATCATATCATAATTCGTCAAGTACCAGTAGAAATTAAAGTTTCCAATAAAACACAATCTGTTGTACAAATTTCTGAATTCTTTCATGATGAGCAAATTCCAAATTCAGAACAACAAAGCAACATTCTTAAAGAAATCATAAGTAGCCAAGAAAATGATATTAAATCTGAAAATTGCAATGAAGAAAATAAACCAGATTGCTCAAATAGAGACATTTTCAAATGCATTGTTTCAAATTCATATTTTTCTCTTTATCCTGATAATTTTTCTAATAGCAATTTAACCTCTCTTCACATTAAAGATATTTCAGAAAACAGAGAGTCTGATCTAAATGAATTTTCGATTAGTTTTTATCAGGATAGAGAATTAATTAATGATCATTCTTCTGACATTAATGAACATGAGCTTAATATTCCTTCTTGTTTTGATACATTGAATAAGATGGAACAAAATTCTAATGAATGTCTTGAGGTCATTTATGATAATTATTTTGAAACTGAGGATATTGATTTTTCTTCTTTACAATTGAATCTACATGATCAAAGTCTAATCACATGTGAAAATGAAGAACAATCTAATTCAGAAATTGTTCGAAATAGTTCTCATTTTCAAACAAATAATCATACTTATGATTTTCGCATTCAAGAAACCATTCCAATTTATGATTTATATGATGATCGAGATCACATTCCTATTCAGAGTCATATCCTTCTCTCTAATTAACAAACGAGTATTAACTATCATTCTAATTGCATTATTCTGCCCAATTCTTGTGAAGAGACAATTACTTTAAGTCACTCCCAATTGTGTTGTAACAATAATTGTAACACTAGTGTAAACTATTATTCAATTTTGTTATTAATCCAATATTCATTTTTAACTTCAGATTTATTTTTTGTTTTTAGTCCTAGATTTTTAGATACTTTGTGCTGGCATATTGAGAAGCTCAATATTGAACACTCAATTGATGCATTACCTCAAGGAAAAAATCGATATTCAAATTATAATTGTGAACATCAAAAGTTATTAAACTTCCAATTTCAATTGATGTTCATTCTTTATCAATTACTTCTTACTTTTCAAGAGAAGTGCCTAAAAGAGAGTGTATTTTCACTTTATGACCAACAATCTAATTCAATTAATAATTTTCTGTTGGATTTATCTGATTTCCATCTATTTTTCATTGACTCATTTTAAAAATATTTGGAAAGTTTTCCTTTACAGAAGATTGTTAATAATTTAGCACTTAAACATAACACTAACAAAAACACACAGGCTATTGTTTCTGAAAGATCATTTTTACAACTTGGCATGTCATCTTCTCTTTTAAACCTCTCCTACTCAATAATGGAAATCCATTCAGATTTCTATGATCCAATTGAGATTCAATTGGAAAGGATATTTCAAGAGAAGGTAATAGTGAATAAGCTACTAACAATAAAGATACATTATGCTTTTAGATTTATTTTTTGTAGTTTAACTATATTTGCATTTTTACTAATGTGTGACATGTACATACATGCATGAATTAAAATGCTTACATGGTTTCATTGGAAGTATGACTATACCTAGTCGTGTTTCCTTCATTGAGTTAGAAATAGGAATAGATTAATTTTCTTTTATGTTTGCATGTATTTCATTATTTCAAATTTCCAATAAAATAAGTAATGAATCCAATTTCTTTTGGGCATCCCATTTCAATTATAGAAAATCAGCCTAGAGCATTTTAGAAGGTCTTGAATTATCTGATCATACTTATTTGTCAAGCCTTCAACTTTCTTGTTTTTTCAAAATTCATAATATTGACCATAAATGAAGAAATTCCAAGAATCTTCTACTAGACAATTTTTTATTCACAAGTAATTCTAAGAACTCGTTTTTACCACTCTTGTCTTTTGATTTAATTTTGGAAATGATGTAATTCGAAAAAATTCATTACTTAGCATTTTAGATTAAAATAAGAAGGTGATGTTGAACTTATGCAAATTTTGAGAAAATTTGGGAGAACTTGAAGCTTCAAAGAGGTAAAATTTACAATAAATTATCTTCCAGGTATGTGTTTATAGGTTCATCATCATCTATTGTTTATTTTTTGTTTCAAAGGTTGTTTCTCATTTCTATTTTGTTTTGTGTGCAGATCTTCATTAACTTGATTATGTAGATATAATATAAGCAAGAAACCAACCTTTGTTTCCAAAATCTGCAACATGTTCAGGGAACTATTTATTATTTCACCTAAAATTTGAAGGATATTTAAGGTTTGCTAATATTGAAATCCTGATAAGTCTTAAATAATTGTCAGAATAATCATATCAAATCATTTTTTTTCACAACTCTCTTTATAAAAAGTTGTGATAAAATTAATTTCCAATTAAAAAATTTCGACAGTTAATTAAATTATTAAAGGGTTATTTATTTTAAAGCAAAGTTAAATCATTCACTTTCTCTTTTGAATTGAATACTTTAAAGAAATTATCAACCCCACATATGGCTTATTGTATATCACAAATCGCATATCGGAGGCTCTGAAATGAGCATACACCAAATATCTTCGATCTCCCGATATTCTCATTCCCTTCGATCTCCGATGATCTTTCTGTCTAATATCGTGTCATCCATATCACAACTATTTGTATCGCAATATTCCATCGAAAGCGACTCTTAGCATTTACTCATAAAAATTTCTGATACAATACCTTTGATGTTATTTTTCAATCATTCTCTCGCATATCACATTTTTCATTTCATATATCCGATAATTGATTTATACAAATATTGCGATGACCACACCATTCTGGACCCGATATAAAATTTAAACCAAGTTCATAAAAATATCGCATCCATTCAATCGCAATAATGGTAGGAGCATAGGTTTAAAAAGTCCCGATGTCCTGGACCCGATATGAGATTAAATCCATATAATAAAAATATCAGGTTCATTCTCAATCGGCATATCAACACACAATAAGTTATTGGAATTGAAATACGAAGCAGAAAAGTAAGAGAGAAATGAATACTGTTAGCTCTGAGTGAGATCAACGGTGGAGTTTAAATTTCACCCAGCAAGGTTTCGCATATCGGAAATTTTAATGGTTATTGTTAAGACCTCGCCCAATAAATTATATTATTTGCGATGTGATAAAAGATAAGGTAAGGATATTCAATTGCGATGTGATGATACACATATCGCATATCGCACGAGATAAGTAATATGTTAAACGATAAAACTTGCAACGAGCGATGTGGAGTTCGCTGCGAATTGCAAAATCGCAAAATCCCAAAATTGAAAGAGAGTTAAATTTTGAAATTTGCGGGATGATAAGATTTAAAAGATGCGAAGTGAAACCATGTGTGATTGGTCACCGTTTATTTGGCCTATAAGACCAAAGTTTCACACATATATTTTGATATTTGCATTCACATTGCATCAATTATTTACCACATTTTAATTATCGAAACAATTATATCGGTGTTTCAGTTCACTCACAAAATTTTATCTTCCGATATGACTATTCTCCGATATCGCATTCATCCCTTTGCAGTTTCCCATCGCACATACTCATCTCGTGACATTGCCATCACAGTAATTATATCGCATTACTAAACTCAAATAAATCTTTTTCTTCAAGATCTTTTGATGCGATAAACTTTGATACTTGACTTTCCATCATTATATTTTAAATTGTTATGGAAAGAGCTCAATCACATATCGATAAAAGTGGAAGTCACATATTTTAAGTTATGCATGGCAAATAATCTCGCGATGCGAAAAAATTCAACATGGTAATGTGCCGATGATCAATTCATATTTTTAATTTTCTTTTATTCTGAATTTCTCTCCATACTTATCATATAGAGATTCAAATCCTCTTTATATTTTGTTATATTATTCGAGATTTTGAATCAACTTTAATACTTTGGAGCTGATATAAATTCAGAATGGAAGAACCAAAAAGAATATTCATCATTTCAATTCATAAAGAAGCACATCTTCACCCTCATTTCTGATGGATTCGATTTATTTTTGATTCTTTGAACATGAAATATTGCTTTCTCTTAGTTTACTGCTTATTTTAATTTAGATTTAATAAATAATGATTTTGGGTCAATAAAATTTCTTCATGCTTTTAATTCTAATTCAAGAAAGAAGTTAACTTGCATTGAAGAAAATCATCTTTCTCAGGTAGGATTAAATGCATTTATTCAATAGTAAGTTTCATGTGCCCACTTTTATTTATTTCCATTTCTTCATTTTTGTTTTATTTTCACTGATCTTGAACTATGTTTCTACAAGTCTTCATAAACCTTTTGACACTTCTACCAGATCAGTTTTCGAAGTTCATTTTCTTTTACTCTTTGAGATTCTTGAAAGATAAGCAATAATGAGCCTCATCAAATCAGTTAGACTTGGGAGTTTCTGAACCTTTGGTCTGTTTCCTTAAGTATTGATTTTATTAGAAAATAGTTAAGATGCTTTTATACAAGTTTTGTCTTGAAGAATAAAATTTGCAACAAACAAAAACTTCTCATTCAACATATTATCTATCATAACTGCTATTCACCTTCTACATTTTGAGAGCCTCATTTTTATATAACTCTGCAATATAAAAATTTGAAATCTCAACATAGGAATGAACGTATATATGCTAATTTTCTTTTATAAATCTTTGTTGAGAAATTTATATAAGCGATCTTGTTAGAGTTTAGCTTTTAAATTTTGTCTTTATTTAAATTTTTTCTTTCTTCATTTTCATTTTGTTGATTTCTTTTCTTATTTTAGTTTAAGAATTATTTTCCTTTTGTTTTCAGTTTTGATTTGATTTTGGTGACTTTGTCATGATTTATGTGAAATGAATTTTTCTTACCTTACAGTTGTTGACATACATGGGAAATATTTTACACTATCTATTTAAAATAATTTCATTTATCATTAAATACATATATTTATGGAACCATAATGTCATCTTGCTTTAAATATTTTTCATGGAGGAACACACATCCTTTTTAAGTGATTGAGTTTACCTTTCCAAGGAAAGAACTGATTTGAGTTTAATTCAATGAATCTCTCCCACCCCTCCACATAAAAATCCTCTGATTCATAGTTGCAGGGAAAGAATTTGGAGCAAACATTATGAAAGTACTATGCCCATTAAACATAAAATCTCCATTTTCCATCTCACCTCTTTCACTCAAATACATCATAAATAAAAATCTTGCAAATGCGCTTATCAAAAGAGTGATAAAAAGAGGAAGCATGGGAAATACAAGTAAACCCGTAGGGGCCATGGACGCTCCCTGGCAGCGGGACTAGGCTTGTATGGTATAAAAGACAACTTCGTCGGGATATTGTTCAAGCTTGCTGGTAGCGAAGCGATGTCAGAGACAATATTAAAATGGATATATGCTTTACAAAAAACTCCTATCTCTACCTTCTTCTATTTTTCACATGAGGAAAATTTAAAAAACAAATTTCCCCAAATTTGGATTCATCACTTTTACTCAAGCTTGTTTTAAGTACTTATTTTTACAAACTCACATTGCTTAATCTATTTATGTGGGACCTATGGAAATGTTTTACTATTAGACGATTTCAAAATTTCCATTATTTTTAATCTTTGGATAAATTTAAGTTGATTATCTTTAATTAGAGATAACTGGTTCTTCTCCTGTATGTTGCCATTGTTGTGGTAAAACACAACCCCCTCATTTTTTACTTATGTACTTCAAATAATGGGGACCCTTTCTACAAAATTTTTGGCTAAACACTTTTTAGAATTTTCATTAAGTTAATTATCCTATATTTTTGTCATTTTTCCATCTTCCTCGAAATTTTGTTTTCATTGCTTTATTGAATCTGTTTTTTCACAAGCTTTCCAATGATACTTGTTTCGCTCCATTTGGTCAACTGGTTTGTAAATGACACTCTTTTGAAGTTTTGATCATTTTCTCGCTTGGGTTAAAAATGTATAAATGTACTAATATTTTAATTTTCATAGTTAAAATAGTCACTTATTGTAAATATTAACTCTTAGTTAGGTATTACTAACATCTTTAATTTTTTATGAATAACCCTACTAAATGACCCAGCCAAATTATATAGCATTTAAAAAACATGCTTTTCGAGATTTTGGTAATTTATTATAATTTCCTTTATTTAAAACAAAATAACAAAATCAAAATTTTCATAATGACAAAGTGGCTGTAGTTTAGAATTGGAAAATATTATTATAAATGGTCCACATTTTGTTTTACTTTATTTTTTTTTAACTTAACTAAATTTAAAAAAAATAAAAATTATGGACCCCAATTAAAAAATTAAAAAAACATATCACATCCACTGCGATCACATAATCGGAGGCATTCACAATTGATATATTTCAAAAAAATCCCAAAATACATTTTCATGCAATATGCAGTTTGAGTTTTATGTGAGGTGTCAAAATTTTTATTATAAAGTTCTCTCCACCTTATGACTCCCGCTCACCTCACCCTCCACCTTATTCCTCCACTTGACTCCTCCCTTCGTGACATCACCCTCATGTCACCTTCCACTCACCCTTATAACTCCCATTCACTTACCTCTCCTCGTCCCTGCTTTCTCTCTTATGTGGTGTATTTCATATCATTTTTAAATTATTAATTAAAATATATTATATTATATAATATTATAAATTAATATTATATTTTAATTACAATTATAATTATAATATAATATTTTAATATTTTAATTAATTAATAAATCATTTTTAATTAGTTTAAATTTATTTTCAAATTAGTTTTTATTAATTAAAATTAATAATGTAAGTATAATTAATTAATTGATAATGCTAACTTAATTTAGAATTAGATTGTAACTGAATTAGATTAATAATATAATTAGCATTAATTAATTTAAAACTATAATTTAATTTAGGATTATAATTTAAAAAAAACTCTGATTTTTAGCCCAAGCAACAAAAAATCCAGAATTCTGGAAATTTTAATATACAGACTTTGGAAGCTCATAAATGAAGTTTTACTTGGCCAAATGAGGCTCAGGATGGCTCATTAGATAGATAAAGTCATGGAGAACATTTTTGAAGTGGTTTCATTTCCATATTTGATCATTTATTGGGTCTGAAATTTATCAGAAGATCATGCTACGAATTTTTAACAAAATAAATTTTCTGAGTTTTATTTTTTGCATTTTAATTTGCCCACAACTTCTTCTAAATAGAGATTCATTCGTCAATGATATATTTGGCCAATTATATCCACACTGAAATCAAAAGAAAGCTTATATTTCCTTTTTCAATTATTTATTTAATTAAGTTTTGATTGGATTTATTTTAATTTCTTTTGCATTTTGATTTTATTTTTACATTTTAGTTTAGTTTTGATTTGTTTTTGCAAGAAAATAGTTGAAGAGATGAGAAGAAGAAGCTCTAAATCAATGAGAAGGCTCCAACAATTGAAGAATATGATTTTTAAACCAATGAAAATTGATGGAGAAAAACCACTCTTCAACAAATTTTCCTATGAAGAATTCTTTTGTAAATATTATAAATAGAAGATTGCAAAATGTAATAAGGGCTTCTCTCCTCTGCAATTCTGGAATTATTGATGGCACTATTGTCTAGAGGATTTAGAGGTGTAGGGTGAGAGGAGAGGAATCTCAGATCTGGAGATTATTGAGGTTTTTCTTTTACATTCTGAGTTATGTATAATGAACAGAGTCTTGCACTACTGTAGCTTTGATTTTGAAAGCAGAAGTTCAGGCATTGTAAAATACTGTTAGAGACCGGAGCTGGAGAAATGGACTTAATAAATTGGTATTTATAATACTATTATTTTAAATGCTGGTTTCATTCTATGATAACAGGAATGTGTCAATTTACTCTTATACTTGTGCACTTCTGTCGGTATGAGTAATTTGCCTCAATTTATGTTATTATTTGTCTCTACTCTATGGGTTGAATTTTGTTTTTTGAGTACTTATTTACTCAGAAATATGTCTTATAAAAATGTTTTATTGAATAGTGATATGATGTGAACTATTTCTGCATGTTATTGTTTAATTATTTAAGTTACTGATTAAATAATCAATATCATTTTGAGAACTACTTCGTAAGTGTTGTTGATTGATTATTTCAGTTAAGAGGTCTCTAGATAGAATGTGTTTGGTATTCACAATATCAGTTAATTGAACTACTTCGTTAGATTGATATTCATTTAAAACAAACATATTTAAATCTCAATTATTTAAAACATCTTTCTCTCAATTGGGATAGATCTATATCTGCCTAATTGAGATAGGATTAAAATAGTTTATTTTTCTTGCATTTTAGAATAATATTGCATTTAGATTAAATTCTACATCCTTAAAAAGTCCTCTTTCTGAAGAGGAAAAACTTTAGTTGTGGCTTGGCTAAGCCCAAATTAGTTTAAGGATCACTTTTCTTGTCCGAACGGTAAGAGAAGTGATCTAATGTCTCTTTCCCATTGATAGATACTAGTCATATTTTAAGCCAATGGAGATTGAGAGAAGGTAACTGGACCTAGTTAAACCAGTCGGAGCCACCATTCCAAACAGAAAAGGACTGCTTTAAGATCCGGACTGAGTGGTCATCCCCCATGTTGTTGTAGCAAATTTTGAGGCCTCAACAAGTTGTTTGACTCTATTTAGAGATTTTGAGTTATTTTTTTAGTTTTAGTTTAATTTTTATGTTTGAACATGCATGCTATTTCTATATCTAGTATGTTTATGTTTGAGTATGTTCCACTAATTTTCTTGACTCCATCTATTTTCTGCCTGTTACCATAACTTAAGAGGGAAATCCACACCCCTTAAGTTGATGTGATTTCGTACATATATGCACCAAACACACTAACACAAGGGTTTTATTATTATTCTTCAACAAAAAATCTGAGTAAAATAAAATGGATTCCAAATTGGAAATCCTCTACAAGAGAAATACTAACAAAATTATTGAGGGGATTTTCCTTTCCTCCATAATAAATCATGCAAAAAAACATGCCTTAAAATTAGCTTTGGAAAACCCTTGCACATGCCCCTACCTTTCCTCTGCGTAAGCCAAATCGCACTACCTAGAATATGTCTCTGATGATGACTTCCTTCATGTTGCTACCTCAAGAAATGATTCGCTTGGGCTCCTAGTGAAAATACTGAATTCCAACAACGAAATTGGTTTCCTCTATGGTTGAAACAAATTTCATCTTTGAGGCTCTGCAAAAGCCCTTGCGCAAACTTCTGTGGATAACTTCGACCTCCCTTAGATGACTCTTCAGGCACTGGAAAATTCCTTCAGAATCCTCCTAGTGATCTCCCTCTCACCTCTACTTCATTTTGATTCAATCTCTTCTCCCTGCTCGATCTCTCCAACTGGGTAGCTCGATCTTCCATGGAAACTCGCTACTCTGGTGTGTCTTCCTCCAACCCCATCGACCTCCTATTATAATCTCTCGTTGGCTCACCAATGACTATGATTAAATCCTCATCAATGACTAAGATCATCTCTAATTCGATCCATGTGAGTTTCTAGATAAATCTCAAATTTATCAATTAATTTCTCTTAATTAATCACTTTTCCCAAGTTAGACTTAGGAAATATTTAATTATTGACTAATTAAATTACTTATCTCTAGGTGCTTTCTCTTGAAATTTTTTCTGGGTTATGGATTTCTTGTGTTTCTAAGCCTCTCTGACCAAATTTAAGACTATAACACCTGTGCAATGCTACCCAAACATCAAAAAATTAACACTAAGTTGATACCATCGTCAAGATATATTAATATTGGAACTATACATGCTTAAAGAGATGGAAGAAGTGGTTAAATAGGTGAAACACAACTTGAAAACAACTCAAGATAAAAAAAAAAAAGAGTTACACAAACTTAGAAAGAGTTCAAAAATAATTAAATATCAATGATCATGTACATTTAAAAGTAAAATAAAAGAAAACCACACTTAGACTTGGAAATGGTGTTAATTTATCACCTGAATAATGTGGGCCTTTCAAGGTGTTACCCAAAGTTGGACGAGTGTTATAAAATATTTTTTTGTACTCCCTGTCTCATGCCTTGAGTTGTCGAACTTTGCCCCAAATGTCACAAAGTGACAAAAGTTGTTAATGTGTTCACCATGAAAAAAATATCAGAGCATCCCTAAAGAACAAAAGAAGAAATTCCTTGAAGCAATTCTGGAAAAGATTGCAAAAAACCTATTTTTAGGCCCAGCATGATCCTCATGAATTATTCCTTGTGCTTGTAACCTTCACCATTATATGTGTCTAGTGCTTCTAACACGGGAATTTAAATGAAAAAGCGGATTTATCCTCTTCACGTAGTTTCTCCAAAAAATGAGGAGAAAATTCTCTTATTAGAAATCTAGAGAACGAAGAGTTGGTTACAGGTGAATAAGGATTGGGTTGAGATCTCCCATTTGAAACCTTTCATCCTACTACTAGGGATATTCCCCTTAGTATGTGGACCTTCTTCCCCCTTTTGTGGATCCCTAACTCCCTCTCCTTCCCTATAAATGAATTCCCTACTTTCCTCAAAGGGTTGATCTTGGCTGGTTGATCAATGTTGGTTTCCATCCTTGCACTCAGTTGTGCCTAAATGCTTCCATTTTGTGAAGGATAAAGGAGTGCTTAAAGTTCTTGGATAGGAATTGGAAACTCATCCAAAGGAGGCTTCCAACATTAGAGCTTAAGTGGTTGTATTATTCCCTTACTTTCTATTAATAATACATTATGTGTTTTCTTCCCATAAATGTGTAAATCATTACTCATTTAGTGTGATACTCTCTGATCTATCATATAGTTGATGTTAGAATGAATTATGCTATGTATTATTTTATCATCTCTATTTGATATTCCTTGCATGTATTCATCTGCAACATCATAAAGAGGATTGGATTTGGAAGCGAGAAGATCAGGAAAGGACACCAATGCACGTTAGCATCAGAGTGAGGTAGGCCATCTATATTACTTTTTACTTTCAAATATAATCTAGGAAAGTTTATATATATTTGTTTGGTTTGTTTCTAGATCCTCCCATTATGACTAGAGAGATCACTTCTGTCCTCAAAAGGGATTGTATGTAAAACAAAATGGCGACTCCACTGGGGAGCCTATAACCATTCAAACCTTATTTTCTTTTTGGTATGATTCGATTAGTTTGGAAAACCACCTTATAGTCCATCATTTTGATTTTTTTTTAGTCTGTACTCTTAGTACTCTATGTTTTAGGGTATTAGGTCTAGATTTTTGCTTAAAATTTTCTTGTTTTTTCCAAGCATTTCTCTATCAACGCATTTTTTACCAAAAATAGTCGTGCTTGAACCTTTGGTTCTAACTTTATGCTCGTGCTCGTCTTTGAATTTTAGGTTTTTTAAGGTTTTTGCGTAAATTCCTAGTGTGTCCTGATCTTTGAGGTAATCCTCCTGCTCTTTGTGCATTAAATTTTTTCTGTTTGATCTTAGTTTCTTTGTGGTGTGAAAAATTCCATCCCATACTTGAAGTAATAAAAGTGAAATCTGGATGGGTATTTGATTGTTAGATTCAATTGAAATTGTTGTTCGTTGCTTGTGTGTTTGTAAGGAATACTAATCCACTATTTATTTAGAAATATTTGTTCTTTTGAGACCATAAAATAAATCAATTTTACATTCATTTAGTTTTCATCTCAAATTTTACTTTTCGTAAAGTGGATTAGATCACATTTCATTGAAAATTCATTTTGAGATTTATCATTGAACACAAATTACATTTTTTAAGTGTGTTATCACTCAGAAAAATGTGAAACATTACTTGACATGGTCATACAGTTCATTTATCAAAGGTTTCCTTAAGCCTTTCAAGTTGGTATAGGAAAATTCATTTTTTATATGTTTAACCTATCCTAAGGTTCAAGGCCACCTCCATTTAGGTCATGTCATGTCCCATCAGTCATCATAAGGTGTCAGTTTTCATTTCCCAAGTTCTTAAATTTAAAAATGACACAAAAGCCAGTTTTACATCTTTTCGTAGAATATTATCCTATGAAATAGTAGTTTTCGCTACATAATTGCCTAATAGTTTCGTAGTGAAACTGCCAGAGAATAAACTAGCTATGCTATCATTTTTTTTTCCTGTCTGTCTTGTCAAACTCGATGCAAAGTGTCATTTCATGATTGGAGGAGTTAGGGTGGATGTCATTCAAGTATGTTAGGGTTAATTCAAACATACAAAGCCATCTCTGAGGTCATCATTACCCTTTTTAGCATGCATGTGTCAGGATTAAGGCATGAGTTGTCATTTAAACCATAAAATATTACCCAATTAGTCTTTTTTTCATACTCTGCTTTATCTTTGCATGTTATTGGATTTATGGAGAGATTCTTCATTGAGCCAAGAAGGTTGCTGGCAGATTCAAAGGTTGTAGGTGTCATCAAGCAAGCGAGGCTAAAAAGATATAAAGTCACCATGGTTGCAAGGAATAAAACAAAAAAAGGTGGTCACTACCACAGGTATGAGCCCATGGACATGAATTTTCTTAATGAAGGCCCAATGACCATGGATATTTTCAGAAGAACAGGTTGCTTGCAATTCTGTCAAAGATTGTAGGGTTGCCATCTACAGGTTTCTAAGGATTTTGCTAATAGTTTCACTGGAAAAAATTAAAAAGTGGGAATGTTGAACCTAACAGTGACACCAGACAACATTTCAGTAGCAACAGGAATCCCTAGAGGAGGGGAACAATGGTTTAAAGGCATCAAGTTCACCATGCAAGATTGCAAAGAATTCATCAAACTAGAGCATAGTGAAACTGATATTTCAAATTCCATACCTAGGAGTTTCATGAAGGACAACTATTCAAAGCTGTTGATGATTATTCAGAAGTATTTCACCTGTGAAGTAAGGTTTCACATGGTCTACTACTACCACCTTAGTCTTCTTCTACATTTTTTGGGTAAGAGGTTACTAGACTTGCCCTTTTATTTATACATAAGTCTAGGTAAAATGTCAGATAAGGTTCAAGTTAAAACAGAAGGAAATGAAACTTCTCTCTTTCACCATGGTTTGATCAAGTTGTTGGTGTTAGAGGAGTTGAAGAGACTAGACATAGATTGGACCTCCTTTCTATTCATGAGTGGTTTTGAAGTTAACGCTGTCACCCCTAAAAGAGTTTCCAAACCTAGAAATATTTCATCACCAATAGTGGCAGAGAAAGTTGAAGAAGGGAATATATCATCCCCACTAGAGCCAGTGAGCATGGAGACAGAGCCTTTACAGAAGTTTCACACCTAAAAAAACACCTGCAAAACAGAAGTCAACAGTTAGAAAACAAAGCATCAAGAGAGTTACTAGAAGCCAAACAGTGGATAAAGAAAACTTAGAAGACATCTTGCATGCAATTGACATTGAAGAAACTCCCATTGTCCAAGCTGAATATTTTGAAGATGGAGGAAGAAATCTAAAGAAAGGAAAGATAGCTAAAAAATTAGAGTTTGCATTTGATGATTTTGGTTTCATGTTTCAACCTAGAAAGCCAATAACTAGACATGCAAGGAAGGTTATGGAAAGTAGCAAAGAGACTGAAAATATCATTGAAACTGCCCAACCACCAAGTATAGATCTCTCTTCATCTGCAAAAGAAGAGTTGGTTATCAAACAAAGGAAGGGTAAAGAGAAAATTACTGAAAATTCATAAATTGAAACCCTTAAGGAGCAGTTGAAGGTGGCGGGTGAAGAGATATCAGTTTTGAAGAAAGAGGCAAAGAAGCATAGAGTTGAGAAGGTTTAGTTTGAACAAATGAGGAAAATCTGGGAAGATTAAGTCATAAGTGTCTTAAAGACCTTGGAAAATACAGAAAATATGATAAAGTGGACTTAGCCAATAAGAGGAGAGGTCAAGCACATCAAAAGGGTAAAATTTCACTTGCAATCCAAGAACAGGGAATTGAAGGACAAAGTGAAAGATCTAGAAGAGAAATTATATTTGATTCATGTGGAGCTATAAAAGAAAGGTTTCAAGATGACAATGGTAGAAGAGCCCATTAGCCAACTATTTGTAAATGAGGAAGAAACACCACATGAGTAATAATTTGAGATGGAATATGCCTTAGGAGTTTCATAACATTCAGAGAATCAAAATTTTGAAGCTGAAGGTCAATTTTTGAAGACAATTTTGAAAAGGGAAATTTCTGGTTTTTTACACAGTTTCATAGTGTTCCTCAGCCTTGAAGCCAGAAATACGCTACGAAAAAATCTGTAGGTGCCTTTTTGCATTTAAAGTTAGTTTTTGAATGTTTTAAAGAGTAGGATCCATGTTGGTAAGGTGTCATGACATGATTAACATGATAGAACAACAAAGAATTGAAGAGGATGGATGGAAAAGCTACTTTTCCCACGCTACTAAAACTCGCTATGAAACTATCATGTTTTCATAGCGAGAAATTGTTGAAGGATTTTGAGCATCTTTAAAGCAGTTTTTTCTAGTTGGAGACCTCCAGCATGTCAGAGGACCTTATTGGCAGATATTTACGAATCAAAGTGAGTGCCATGCATCTAGGTCATTAGTCAAAATAACATTGAAGATGAAGGTCATTCATTCCTAAAAAGCAAGGTTATGTTCCATAGATCTAGGAGGGTTTTAGATATGTAAAGTGGTGGTGAAATTAGTCATGTGTCCTTCGAGCATGTGATATTTATTATGTAACCATCATGTAACTGTTTCATATATAAGATAGAGCAATGTAATAAATAGGAGATAGAGTCCTACTAGGAGTTTATTTCTTTAAAAGGTAGCTGTCAGTTTTTTGTTGTAAGTTATTGATTGTAGTTATGAAAGGTGTCATAGGGGAATTCAAGGATCTAGCCACCAGGAAGATCATCCTTATTGTAAATAATGTCTATTTATAGACAAAACATCAAAATAGTAAGGGGTTGGAGAACATTTGCACTAAATTTCTGCTTGTATGCTTTTGACTATTATCAGTAATACAAAGTGACATTCTTCTTTCCAGACCTGATATTCTCATGAGGTTTTTGATATATAATTGATCTATATATTTATGTTTTATCACTTGCAGTAGATTTCATCTCTAATTACTTACAATTCATAAAATTATGATCTGACTTCCTTTAGTGGTGAAATGAATGTGTTTTATTATGTTGCGTGTGTGAGTTGCCTCTGTCTAAAACCTTTATCTGCCTCAACTTCCATGTGAAGAACCATTGTCACTGAAACTACTGATTGTTGAATCCATAAGCCAAATGGTAGCATGCTTGCATTTCTCAACCTGCAATCATACAAAACAAGTTACAATTCCATAGAGTTAGCCATTTATTCAAAATCATAAAACCCCCTTGAGAGAGCCCTCTCAAACTGAAGAGGCTAATATTTAGTTAGAAGTGGTTTGAAACAATTACATTGAGTTGTTTGATGAGCATCCAATCAAGTTCAATTTGGTGA
Source organism: Pinus albicaulis (assembly GCA_034641835.2). Taxonomy (NCBI): domain Eukaryota; kingdom Viridiplantae; phylum Streptophyta; class Pinopsida; order Pinales; family Pinaceae; genus Pinus; species Pinus albicaulis. The sequence goes on from CM076581.1 coordinate 583,497,385, forward strand.
TAACATTTTGGTGCATCTGATGGGAGCCTAAAGACATATTTCTCGAAGTTTTTGTGCAAAAAGTGAAGCTGAACTCTTGGAGGTAGTAGGAGCTCAGAATCTGTTCAAGGATGCAACTACCTTGGTGACTCCATTTCAAAAATTCATGCTTAAATGTGGCTTCGAGAAGGAGATACATGAGGAGAATCCAGATCCTAACCCACATGCTATAGTGGATAATCCAAACACAATTTCCAGAGGAAGTCAAGGCATCTCTTCGAAATTAGGTACTCCATCACATTCAAGAGCTTTGTCCTCTGAAGTTTTAATAAGTCCTGAAGATAAAACATTTGATGATAAAATTGAGGAAGTCTTGTTTAGGTCTGAAAATGAAAATGAATTGACTAATATTGTTTTAGACCCGCAAAGAAGAGGTATTGATACCTCAGCCTTAGTGACCCAAAAAGATAAAGAATAATTCTGGGGGGCAGTCACATCAGAGTTATTGCTAGAGAGGGAATCTTTGGATAAGTTGAAGGAATTAGACCCATTTGATATCTTGCTAAGAAGAAAATCTGGTTTTCCTTTACCTGATTGGAGTTCATTTGTAACTGGACTACAAATACCAATTACACCACCTCCTTACAGTTCTTCTTATACTACTACTATCCCAAAAAATACCATAGTCCTTGTCATCATGGCTAGAAATGTTCCACCTCCACTTGTTGTTGCACCTGCTAGGTTGCTCCACTTGTTCTCCCAGCTGTCCTAAATGCCCTTCCAAGAAAATATTATACTAGAATTAAAACTTGGGGAAGTGATGAAGAAATTACAGCCAAAGAACATGTAGACCAGTTCAATGAATTTATAGACAGAGGGAAGGTTGACCATGAGGATGTCAAAATGAGACTATTTTCTCAAAGTTTCATTGGTGAGGTCAGAAAGTGGTTTAAAGCCCTTGCTCCAGGAAGCTTGCATAATTGGAATGATTTTGAGGATAATTTCATGAGAAAGTGGGGAAATAGAACAAACCCTGTGCAGGCCCTCACTGAATACAATAGTCTGAAAAGATCTGTAGATGAAATTGTCCAAAATTTCTCCAAGAGATTTAATAAAGTCTATGATTCCATCCTTGCCCATCTAAAACCTCCACCAGGAGCAGCTCAACTGAGATATGCTGAGGCTTTTGACTATGACTTTTCTATCCTGCTCAGAGAAAGAGAATCCCCTTCACTAGCTGAAATAAAAAATGATGATGTGAAGGTGGAAGTCAATATGATAGCAATTAAAAAGTCCAAGATGGGAAAAACAAAAATGAAAGAAGAAGATAAGCCTTCCACCTCAGATGACAAATTTGACTCCATGATGAAGACAATGGAAAAAATGATGGATAGGCTTGCCCTTGGAAATGCTTCTGCACCTCCTAACAACATGAACCACAATTTAGAAATACACAGTTCAGAAGACCTCAAAATCAGCAGAGACCAAGGGAAAACAAAAATAAGCCTGACCCTCAAGTAAGGCCTCATTTTCAGCAAAATTTAGTTGATAAAGAAGATCAAGCTGAGATACCAGAAGACTCCATTCATTGCTTAGATCAAAACATGTCTAGAATTTTTTTTACTAAAGAAGAGAATGATGAGTCTGATCATGATGTGAAAAAGGGTGAGGAACCATTTGATTACCTTAAGGGTTATCAACATGCAATCTTTGAGATGCAGAAGTAATACAACGTCAGAAAGAGAAATGTCCCTATTACTACAAATAAAACACAGCCCAAGATATATGCCCCTAAGGCAACTGAGGTTAGAAAATATCCACAACCTCCACCTCCTATCAAATAAATTTAAAAAATTACTTCTGGTTTCAGTTTGGAGAATGATATTTCAAAAATCAAGATCCCAGTCCCTTTTGGAGAAATTCTTAAGGTGAATGACTACAGAAGTAAAATTGTAAAAATGTTGGATTCCTAACCAGGAGTTGCATACATCCTTAATGTACAAGAAGACCATCCAACCATCTACTTGGGACCAAGATTTGAAAATGAACAGAATGAAGAGGTGCCTCCTTTCTATGTTAGCCTTAGTATACATGACATGACATTACACAATGCCATGTTGGATTCAGGGGCCTCTCATAACCTCATGCCTAAAGTTATTATGGAAAGGATGGGATTGGAAATCACTAGGCCATACAAGGATTTGTTTTATTTTGATTAAAAAAGAGTTCAATGCATTGGATTGAGATGTTGTTGTTGGTCTTACATAAGTCCTTGCCAAGATAGTGGTCATGGACATTATGGTAGTAGACATTCCACCCAAATTTGGCATGCTTCACTATAAGGAAAAGACCCCCTAGCAGATATTTTCGAGGAACCCCTTATAAAAATACCCCAAAAATCCATTTCTAGCGGAGGTTTCTAGAGGAGGTTGGTGGGCAGAGGTTTTTGCGGATGTATTCCATCTGGAGCTCTTATCACCGTAAAACGCACCGGTGCGTTCAATAGGAGAAAGCACTGGTGCCACCAAAACATTAGCACACTAGACACCATGCGCTCCGTACCCACCCACCCTGTGCATTGTATTTCTGTAGCACATCGGTTCTTTACATAACTTCCGCACCGGTGCCTCATAATAAGCACGCGAAAATTGAAACCGCCTGGGTCGCTCTTAAATGCATCGGGTCACAAATGCACTGGGTCGCTCTTAAAAACCCACGCACTGGCACAGGGTCAAATAAATAAAAAATTACGGCCAAAAAACCATACAAAACATTGCCACACCGGACACCATGCGCTCCTTACACACCCACCCAGTGTTTCATATTACTGTAGAGCATCGGTGCCTTACATCTCTTCCGTACCGGTGCTTCAAAAAACGCATGCGAAAATAGAAACCGCCCAGTGTAGAATAAAGCAAACGCACTGGGGTGACCATAAACCCTGCGCACTGGTAGAGGGTTAAATAAAAAAAAATTACGGCAAAAAAATCGCACAAAACATTGGCACACCGGAAACCGTGCGCTCCGTACACACCTGCCCAGTGCGTTCTATTATAGAACCACACCGGTGCGTGAAAACTCTTCAGCACCGGTGCATCATAAAAAGTATGCAAAAATAGAAACCATCCCGGTCGGAATGACGAAAATGCACCAGGGAACCCATAAACCCCGCGCACCGGAACAGGGTTAAATAAAAAAAAAATCACGGCCAAAAAACCGCACAAAACATTTTCTCACCGGACACTGTGCCCAGTGCATCGTATTACTATAGAGAATCGGTGCATTATAACTATTCTACATCGGTGCCTCATAAAAAGCACGCGAAAACAGAAACCACCCGAGGTGGCATGGTGCAAATGCACCGGTATGCCCATAAAAACCCCGCACACCAGAACAGGGTTAAATAAAAAAAAATTATGGCCAAAAAAATGCATTTTTCACTTTTTTCAATGCTACAGAGCTCTCAAGCACTGGTGCAAGTTACCCTTGTCTGAGCCGCCCTGACATAGGTGCTCCCATTGCACTCATTGCACGCACTGCTGCTATGCATTGCCCACCAATCTCCAGCTTGAATTTTGCAAAACAGTGGACAAATTTTCTTTTGAAAATTCTACAGTTAATATACCTCCTCGACGGGTAAATGTACAGGTATTTTTTTTCTTTTTCCATAATGAAGCCTTTTAGTGGATTAGAATTTCAAAAAACCTTAAAATTAACCATTAAAAAGAAAAAAAGAAAAAAATTGTCGTGCGATGCACTTGAGCAGTTTGGCTCACACCGGTTTGCAGTGCTTCCTGTAAATTTATAGGTCACACCACAACCAGTGCTAGCGATATCCACACTGGTTCTAGGGCAGTACCGATAGGCGCATCGTGTTATTATAAAAAAATTAAAAAGAGCAGTGTGGTCGTTTACCAGGCCGCACCGTTGACAATGTGAGATCGCAACAAATTGGTGCATTGACGGAATTATCCACCCTAGGGTACGTAATGTTGTTAGCGCACCACAAACTGCAATTCGACATTGTCAACAGTTCGGCCTGGTAAACCGTTGATAAGGGTATCTGCACTGGTTTTGGGGCGGTACCAAAGGCGCACCATGTTATTTTAATTTTTTTTTAAAAGTGCAGTGCAGTCGGTTACCTGGCTGCACCGTTGACTTAGTTAAATAGTGGTGATGCGGTGCGTTGACTGAAATCACCGCCCTGGGACGATTATTTTTATTATTTCACAGCTTACTGTATTTCGCCTGTGTCAATAGTGCGGCCTTGTAAAACACTGCACCGATGACTATGTATGGTGTCAGGACGGTGATGTGCTGACTTAGTTATACGCCTCGGGGCATATAGTGTAGTCAACGTGCCGCCCTCCTGACACCGCACGTAGTCAACGATGCGCTAAAAATATTTTTTGGAGCACTACCCTTGGTGCGCTGAATATTATTAGGTGCACCATCCCCGATGTGCTCTGTTGAAAGACGCACTAAGACCAGTGTGTGACTGTGTTTTTGGCACACCGACTGTTGTTTTATTTATTTTTCAAAAAATATTTATATATGTATATTTCTAAGTACATGTCTCATTTAATAAAAAAATTGTGTTTAATATGTCAATCATTCAGATACGTGAAAGGAGAGAAGAGGGGAAACAACAACAACAATAGGCGGAGCAGTATAACATGGTTCGCTTATGGGAGGCACGAGAGAGGGAGAGAGATGCGTAACCTCGCCCTATTATAGGACCGACGTAGGGGCTCCTAAGGTAGGTAGGCCTCCTCAAGCTCTATGAGGAGGCTACTTCCCTAAAGGCCCATAGTTTGTTTTTTAGACATCTTATCCGAAGCTGGAATGCCCATCAACATGATTTTCGGGTTGGTATCAACCAGTGGTACACGCCCAATGAGGAGGATATATATTTCATTACAGGGCTATCGAGTAGAGGGGTGGATTTTCCCTCGTTCCCCGAGGTTCCAGCTGGCTGTGTCGTAGGGAGTCAGTTAATTTACTCCTAGAGATACATTGGAGCAAATGTACTGTCTCCTGCAGATTTTTGAGTCGCTGGAGGGCAGTTATGTATTGGTGCATTTGTCGTGAGGAGGTCTAGCATCTCTCACTTATCATTTCGACCATTTCGCACAACACCAGTGACGGGAAATGCATTAGTTGCTCACTTTTATATTATGTTGATTCTTTAGTACAACAGCCACAACTTGTCAGGTGGTCTACCATTTTTTTGTGGTAGTTCTGTACAAAATTAGATAGATGTCGTGCTCATGCACAAGGGAGGGTCAAATTCCCTTTTGATTCAGAGATTTTTTGTTTATTTTTTGAGAGGTTTCCAGAGACGAGGCCTACTTTTCTTCGGCAACCTTGTAGGCCGATTATTGAGGCACGTATGCACATGTGGGGGCATATGATGCCCAAGAGGGAGGAGACTCTATTTCCAAAGAGGATATCACATGATGCACTGGAGTTGCTAGTCAGTGTTGATGAGCATCCCTTCATTATGGTCCCCTGTCCTTATGCGGGTTTGGATTGGCGAGGGTGTGCCAGCATCCTCTTCATATCTGATGAGCTGCTAGATGATAGAGGTAATATTACTGTTTTATTTAAATTCATTCTAACATGTTCTTTAACTTGTTTTTATTAAACTATGTAATGAAATTGTCTAATTATTGTTGTGTACTTGTATATATTTTGCAGACATTGGCTGTTTTGATGGTGAGGAGATGTCGGCACCACCACATGATCCAGGTGTGGATCCTAATGACGATGAGGGCATGCTAGATGCTGAGGATCATCAGGAGGCCAGTGTAGAGAGACCTGTTCCTGGTGATGCGCCGGTGCGCGGTCGACTTAATGATGCTAGATACAGGATGGAGTTGGGTGACTAACTCAATGCATTGATTTTTGAGGCAAGCATCAGGCCTGCTCATTACAGAGACATAGAGGCCGATGATAGGCTATTACAGATGTGGAGAGGCATTCCGTGTGATATGTACAGCTTGATGTGGCATGTCGTAGGAGTTACGACAAATTTTACATGACTGACAAGGATTGTTGCATGTTACGATCAAGCTACAACACGTGATGGACAGTCTACGAGGCGCAGCATACCATCATCTCATGATTGTTCACCTCATGCCACACCAGATGAGCATGAGCCTCCACTAGCATCTAGCAGCAGTCATCATGGAGATGAGGCTGGACCATCGGCCACGTCCAGTTAGTAGCCTGCAACACCCATCAGTACTCATGATCATGAGCAGGTTGGACCATCGACCGTTGACGCTGCACCATTGACTCATGAGCAGGCCTCCACTAGTGCTGATATTGATGTTGTACTACCACCAACTAATCCATGACATTTATATTACAGTTGTATATTTTTAACATTATTCAGTTATATATATATATGGTCCATGTATTTTATGTTCATCTTGCAGTTGTACTTAATTTACATGTTGGTGGTCATTATGATGTGTATGTTATTAGGTCATGTTATATATGTTCATTTAATGTGCAGCTTGTAGATAGATGTGTATGTGATAGCATGAGTTATTTGACATGAGATGTATATTTGATGTTTGTGTTGTGATGATGTTAATATATAATGTTAATTGTGTTTTGTTAGATGATCATGATCACAATGATGCAATTAGCGATTTTGAATGTGTTTTTTAGTCAAATATGATGTTTGTACGATGGTTATCATGAATTTGATTTTTATTAATTAATTTAATACTAAATGATCATGATATTGTAAAATTGTAATATTTGTAATTCTAATTGTATGGAAAATTATAAAATTGTAAGTGTAATGGTATATATGTAAATTTGTAAAATTGTAATTGTAATTGTAATTTTTTAATTTGTAAAATTGTAATTGTAATATGTAAAATTCTAAAATTGTAATTTTAATTGTAATTGTACGTGAAATTGTAAAATTGTATTTTTAATTGTAATTGTAATTGTAATTATAATTGTAATTGTATGTAAAATATTTGTAAAATTTTAATTGTATTAATGTGAAATGAATTTATTAAAGTTTTTAAATTTGTAAATTTGTAAATTTTAAATAATTGTAAAATAATAAATCTAGAATAATATGATTTATTGTAACATAATGAAGTTTAGAAAATAATGCAAATAAATTCATGTACTTTAGAATTATCATTATTTTATTATGATCTTAGATACAAAAAAAAGAATTAATTTATATAGTATGCCATTGTTTTTTAGATCAACATAATTTCAAATTATCAAGTGAATTATTGATTTTAACATTAACATAATGCAAATTACCAATTAATTCAAAATACATATTATAATGTTTTGAAAAACCCATCTTAAAAAGTATAAATATTGATGAAATAACATATGTACCATATCACTCTCAGTTCTCATGATCACCCTCATTATCTTTCAGCTCGCATGGCATGATAACACTATTGTTCTCAAAAATATGTTTTGATCTAGGGTCATGTATCAATACGAACCACCAATCCCTATCCAACACATCTAGGTAAAAAAAAACCTAGTTGCAGTGTTTAGGGAAAACATAGGGCTCAGCTTCAACACACATCTTTCTATAGTTGATACATATCAGCCTACTATCGCGATATTCCTTTACATTATTACGATCAAAGGTGTCCCACCACTTGCACATAAAAATAACACATTGGAAAGAAGAAAAAGCCACTTCAATGATCTCTTGTATCTTTCCGACGTAACCTAACATCCCTCGTACTAGGTTTTGATCACGCTGGCTAGATCGACTAGATTGATCGAAATCGACTTCCACTCCATAGTCTTGTGTGATGTTTCCAGCATCGGCATTTTCTGTGTGAAAATGGTGTCCATATGCCCACATAGATGGGAACAAATGCACCTATTATAAAAAAGTTTAAAAAATCACAGTGTCATGTGTCTTATCATGTGTCTTATAATAATCCAAAAGTTAAAATATGAAATGTAGATTTCTTAATATAATTTTAAAATTTACATATAAATTAGAAATATTATTACTGAGTTGCTGCAGCCAATCCCTACATTTAGCGCATCCTCTTCAGCACGCAGGTAACAACCGGTAGCACTGTATTTCTCTCTGACTTGGTCAGCAACCCAACAGTTGGGGCATACATATTTTCTTTTAAATGATTGGGATAAGGAGAAATTCTACCATTCAACCGTCTGGATTCTTTCCGTCACTATCCCATTTCATCCTCTTTTGTTCGTACAATGTGACCCATGGTTGTGTCACTTCAGAATTGTAAAGAATGAATTAATTGATTCCTTCAATTTCTGAATTCGCTAATGAAATCAAACCAACATTATATAGTACTTAGAGATCAAAATATACATTATATCGAATTTCAACATGAATATTAATTACTTTTTGTAAATTTGAAAAATTATAAGTCGCTTACTCTTTATCAAGAGTTTTTTCCACTCGTTTGGAGCAACTCTCCTTCTCTTTTGTCTTCATCCCTTTCATCATCCCAAATCACCGCACCTGGTCTGTTGTCGATTTGCTTGATGTACTCATTGGCATAATAGAAAGAATCAGTCGATATGTACCCCTCTGCCATAGACCCCTTGGGTTTTTCCCTTTGTCGAACAAAACCTTTCAATTTCTTCATGTACCTCTCTAAGAAGAACATCCAACGACAAGAAACCACCCCAAATAATTCAACTTCATCTACTAGGTGGATTAGAAGATGAACCAAGTCCATGAAACTCATCGATAGTTCCTTCTCAAACATACAAACAATCTCAACTATCTCTTGACGCCACCATGGAATGCTAGCCACATGAATCTCCTTTGACATGATCCAACGTACAAATGCAAATAATTTGGATATGGCACATCCTAGGTCTTGAGGAAATTCATGTTTCACACACCCACGCACGAAAAAAGGATATTGACACTGCAAATTTATAAACAAGTGCAATAATATACAAAAATAGTTATGTTTTATGAACCTCGCATATTGGGATAAAATTTATTATTAATATAACAAATAATAAAATCATATATGCTTTTCATGACATTAATATAAGTACTCTTAGAAGATTCAAAAGGTCATGTGATTTCAACCCCGACAAATGGTCATCCACGGTGAAGCAGCACTGTAGTGAAGACTCGTATGAAGTTGGCACCCTCACACCCATTATAACTTCCTTTGCCAAAGAAATATCATCTTTTTTTAAAATCCATGGGACATCACCTTCTTTGAAAAACCATGAATTAGAGGGACCAATGCCTGCCTCTGATCTCATACTTTCTAATCGTCTTGGCCAATGTTTCTTTTTGGTTTTTGAAGTAATAAGATCTTTCCTAAAAACCAATGTGTCACTTTGTTTTGATGATATGTGCCTCCATAAAGAAGATGAAACATTTTTAAATATATGCATGGGATATAATAAGTGGGTAATCTTAATATGCTCCCAATATGGGAGGTCATAAAAGATATATTTCCTTTTCATCCCAATGGAAAATTTCTCAACATAGGTGTTGAAGAAATCTGGATCATCAAACATAGGCTCCCCATTTGAATTGAAAATTTCTATGAACTCCTTCTCCTTCTCTCTCTCATATGCTCTAAGCCATTTAGCTGGTGTCATTATTGGAGGCCTTTGGGTTCTCTCTCGTTTACCATTTAAAGTGGATGTTGTTCTTCTATAAGGGTGTTCTTATGGTAGGAATACCCTAGAGCAATCATACACTGGCTTTCGTAGGTCCTTGGACCATCTAGCTTTCAGAGAAGGTCCACAACATTTACATCCAAAATAACCTTTTGTTACAAGACCTGCGAGATTATATTTGTATACATTAATTAATATGCATGGCACATTAAAGAATATCATGAAGATCATAACAAATATTACAACGTCGTCGAATTAAATAACTAATATGTGAAAGAATATTGTTACGTATATAAACAAATCAATAAATTAAACATGTAATTTACCAGAGAAAAATCCTAAGCCTGGATAATCATGTTTCATGTAAGCACATATGCCATACAATGTAAAACTCTTCTATGTTGTGATGGGTCTTGATACATCGTATACATTTATCCCATCCCATTATTCCTTCAATTCATCTACTAGTGGTTGTAAGTATACATCCATATTCTTCACTTGTCTTCTACCAACGACTATGAGAGCTAACATAAGATGTTCATTCTTCAAAAACAACCATGGGGGGATATTGGTATTGATCACTACTATAGGCCAAACAAAATACTTGGTGTTTTGGAGGGAATATGGGTTGATGCCATCTGTGGCTATGCTGAGTCATAGACTTCATACTTCATTCTTGAATTTTTTGGGCCATGTATCCTCTATATGCTTCATGACTATTGAATCAGTTGGGATTCACATAACTCCCAACTCACTTCTGTGTGAGGCATGCCATTCCTGCAACATAGCTAATTCTTTGCAATGAAAGAGCCTTTGAATCCTTGGGATTATAGGCATGTGCCTCAATATCTTAAAAGGAGGACCAGTACGTGATTTACCCTTCTTTTTTATTTATCATACCTGTCATGCCCACATTTCAGACACATCTCTTTGTATGCATATTCTCCTCTATATAGAATACAATAATTTGGACATGCATGATATGATATGTACTCAACACCCAACATTTTCAACAATTTCTTTGCCTCTTCGCAGCTACTAGGCAAGACATTATCACTCGGAAGAACCTTATCTTTGAATAACCTATAGTTAGTGATCATGGAAAAATATATTAATAAATGTACATTAATGTTGATATAATTATTAACGTTCATAAAATTTACCATTTGTAATGTTCATTGCAGTGACGTACTGATTATATTTCAAATTTATATAAGGGAGTAATTTATGGTAACTTACCTCAAAATTTCCAAGAAACATGCATTCGAGAAGCCAAACTTTTATTTCAAGTTGTACAGTAACATCGTTGTCCCCAACTGGGTAGACTTTGATTGACTGCCAGGTCCAAAGAGAGGGGTGGTGGAAGCAAATTTAAGGCTTTCGAAAAAGGTGTCAACGATATGAGCATCATCTCCTAGCTGATCATCATTTTGGAATGCATCTAACAAAATTGTCTCCATGGTGGTTGTATCCCTTAAGTAATCATCCATACCAACCTCTATTTGATTGCCTCCAATATTTCCAACTTGTGAAGAACTACTATTGTAGTAGTCATTCCTAATTAGTGAATATGGACATAGCGGGAATTGAATCAGTGGTTGATTCAACCATTCTTGGTATCATTCCTCTCTAATTTTTTCTCTTAATTCAGTCTTCTCTCGATTTGACATTGTCGTGGGGTGCAACGAAAGATAGTAGGTAGGTCATTCATCATCACTAGAATCCTAATAATTAGTACAAAATATATGATATCAATTAGTAACCACGTTGACAATATTTCATGATTATAAATTGGTTTGACGTTGAAATAATTACATATTAATCAATATATATACCAAAAAATTATAGTTATTACCATCATTGTCCCAGGATTATGGCTAGAAGATGCAATATTGTTATAATTGGCAGGGTGAAGTGGCTATCCATTTTCATCTACCAAATGCGTCTTGCGGTATACAGCTCCTGATAAGAACTTCCAACGTTTTGGAGCAGTACTTTGAATATTTTGTGCATCTGAACTCGATGTTGAATCTGCATGAACCTGCAAATTTGTATACATTATAAATTTAATTAAGCTGTGCATGATTGATTGCATGGATAAAAAACATAAATTCAATTAGATAGTGAAAATATAAATAAAATCTAAAGCAAATATTACTTCTCGAGATGGATAGGGATAACTCCGTGATGGACTTTGAAAAATATTACGGAATGAGTTGGATTTTGAAGAACTATCCATTGGATATAATTATGATATTTTCTCTCTGCATTTGAGCAAAACAACAATAAATTTTGGAGCACACACCTAAATGTAATTTCGGTGCATAATGTATAGATCACCACATCAGTGCGTTTTTGGTAATAGGCACTGGTGCCGTTTTATCCCTAGACGCACTGTGTGGTGCGATTAATGGATGCACTGGTGACGAATAATCGAAAATAAAAAAAGCGCAACTCTCTTTTTTTATTTAAGTGAAAAAAAAACGGTAAATTGAAAAATGGGTGGAAAAACAATTTTGAAAATCTAATTTCTTCCAACATTTCTTTAAATACTAAACACTTTTCATTATTACACTATTTTTGCAAAACAATTTAGCTAGATATTTGCAAGAGACATACCTGGAGCAAATAGAGCACGAGAAAACTGTGGAGAAGGGAATACGTTCAAATAGAAGTATTCAAACAATCAGAATTCCAAACTTCTGGTGATTCAAACCCTGTAGCATAAAATTTCAAACGATCTCGTGAATAAAGTTTATTGTGTTTTTTACTTCTTTTTGCAATTTTTTTAATGCAGTAAAAGAAAAAAATCAAAGTTTATTGTTTTTTTAACTTTTTCTACAATTTTTTTTTATACAGTAAAAGAACAAAATCAAAGTTTATTGTTTTTTTTACTTTTTTTTTTTAGTTTTCAGAAACAAAATTAAAAAAGGAAAATCTGTTTTTAGAAACAAACCCTAGATTCTTTTTGTTTTTGCCCTTTGTTCTCCCTCTTCCTGTGATTTGAGAATTAGGGCTTTTCAATTTAGTTTTATAGGGTTTGTATAGTCGTAAGACATCCAACCCACAGGATGACTTGCATAGTCGGATCCCAATCCATGTCGGCCCTTGCATGAATTAAAAAAAAAGACAGATTTCTCTTCTATGGTGTGCCCTGGGTAACATAGCGCACTGGTGCGCTCTGTAATACCAGCATGCCGTGAAAGTTCAGTGATTAAAAATTAAAAAAACAATTTTTTTTTTATCAGTGTGCCATATGTAAAATATGGCGCTGGTGCACTATTTCATTATGGCGCACCGTGAACGTGTTGTTTCGCCAAAAAAAACCATTTTAGAAAGAAACCCTACATTTTTTTTTGTTTCTGCTCTTTCTTCTCCCTCTTGCTGTGATTTCAGAATTAGGGATTTTCAATTTATATTTATAGGGTTTGTATTGCTAAATATAACTTAAGACATCCAACCCACAGGAAGACTTGCATAGTCGGATCCCAATCCATGTCGGCCTTTGCGTAAATTTAAAAAATATATATATATTTTTTTAAGTGGTGCGCCCGACATACCTTAGCGCACCGGTGCGCTTTATTATCACAACACACTGTGAAAGTACTGTGATAAGAAATTAAAAAAGAAAAATATTTTTCTCAGTGCGGTATTTGTGAAATATGTAGCCAGTGTGCTATTTCATTATGGTGCACCACGAACATTCTGTTTCACAAAAAAAAAGAATTACACTTCCAAAAAATACAAACCCTACATTCTTTTTGTTTCTTCTCTTTCTTCTCCCTCTTTCTATGATTTCAGAATTAGGGCTTTTCAATTTAGATTTATAGGGTTTTTATTGCTAAATATAGACCTAATACATCCAACCGACGAGACGATTTGCATAGTCGAATCCCAATCCATGTAGGGCCTTGCGTGAATTAAAAAAAACATATTTTCTTTTTTATCGGTGCGCCCGACGTTATTTAGCACACTAGTGTTGTTTATTGTACAAGCGCACTGTGAACATAATGTGAAAAAAAAAACATTTTTTTTATTAGTGCACCATATGTTAAATATGGCACCGATTTATGCTACAAAAACTAACACTGGATGATTTTTATTATTTTATCATGGTTTATCGGTGCCATGGTTGACATGTAACGCATCATTTCTCCTTGTTGACATACAACACCGTATGGTCTACTATTCTATTTTTGCGGTGCCTTTGGAAGACCCCAACGCATCGACTGCAGTGCGTACAGAATGAAAGGCACGCCGGTTTATTGAGATTTATTTTTTACCTGAAAAGTTGACAATTTATTTATAAATATATTAATGAATTTTATGGTATAGGTTTGAGATTGATAAAGAAATGAATGACAAGAGATCAAGTAACAAAAATACTGATAACACATCAAGAAAAGCAAAAAAAGGCAAGTTCTTTGTAAATTCTTTATAAAAAATATTATTTTTGAGCTATATGTAAGTTTAAATAATATGTATTGTTTACTGTGTATCATGCAGAGCCACAAAGTGACGAAGCTCGATAAGATTATTTCTGATCTAGGACCAAAAGAGCGTAAAATCTTGATGGAAAAATTGCAAAAGGATGAATAATGTGAATGAAAAAATATTATCGATCCAATATGAGTTTATTTTTTTAATTATCATTAATAATATACATAAAATTATTAGATAAAATGTGTCAAATAGTCTACTAATTCACATATGTTTAATGTTCTGCAGGGACCAACAACTCAAAAAATAAATGTTTTTTTTTTCTAAGTAAGATTGATTTCTATTAGTGTAACATAATGTACATGGAGGCACAGGCCTCTGCAGTTCTAGCCTGATTCAAAGGCATAATTTGCAGAAAACATAAAAAATGGGATTGCCCATGCAGGGGAAACCAGTCCAATAAGAGTTTGTTTCACTGCCTCGTGAGAGGAAACCAGCGTAATACAAATAAAACTATTAATTGTTTGCATATTGTGCCATACATAGATACCAAAAATTAAAAAAACCTTGTGACCAAGGACCTTAACACTAAAAACGGTAAACCAGAAAAAACCTGAGAGCCTAGGTGTCTTGAGGAGTAGGAGGAGTCTCTTCTATAATGAGACACTTATATTCGTCGGTGTCGGTGGCCTGCATGTCTTGGGTGGCGTGTGCTGCGTGCTAGGGCTCCTTGGTCTCGCTAGCTTTTCCCTTGGCCTGTTTTCCGTGCTTCCTATCATCCCCGCTACTTCCAGAACTGCTGCTGCTGTCTAAGTGCGTGTTGTGGTCATTAGAACCAGGGTCACCCTTGACGTCTGCAGAGGAGGCATCACAGTGAGAGAGCTTCTGCAGTTTGGGCGGGTGGAAGCTAGAAGCCTCGGCGGGCTCCTCCTTGAAGGAAACTAAAATGGTGGCGATGACATGGGGGTGGGCCATGGAGTAGTGGAATGGAATTGAGCTAAGTGGGAGGTCTGCGAGGTGGCTATGGAGTCCAGACGGGGCAGAGGCAGTGGAATGGTCATAGTGTCAGAGGGCTGAGAAGAATAATGGGATTGACCAATAAAGTAGCCACTGCCACTGTGGGTTGCAGGATACTGGCCATGGGAGTGCTCCAGGGAGGAAGACGAGGTGTTAGAATGGGTGGAGTGTGATGAATGAGCAGCCTGCCCTCTGCTGCTGCCACGCCTACAATGCATGCGATGCTGGAGACGAGGCATGGTGGCGTAGTGAGGGTGGTGGTTGCTGTGGGCTGAAGAAGAAGCAGGGTGGAGGTGCCACGGAGCCAGAGGCATAGTGGTGGAGGTGAATCAATTTTTTGTAGAAAAAATCAAATGACAGAGGACACTCTCTGACTAGTGGTGGCTTGGGAGTATATGAATACAACAGCGAAGGCTACAGCGTCTCCCTATTGACGTGCGGGAGCTCGGCTCCACGACTCCATGGGGGCAGTAGCTTCTCAGAGGTTGAGACAGGGGAGGCACACAACCAGGCAGACAAGAAACATAACCAGGTGGGGGAGGAAGGGTCTCCATTTTGAAACAATGGTAACAACCTCGACTTTTGCAGAGAAATAAACGGTGAGTGGGGTGACGACTCGAGCAATTTAATGCTCGCTGTCAGGGCCTGTGGGTGGCCATGTGGCCATGCCACTTTCCAACCCAGCAGTCCATCTCCATTGTACCATCACAAATCACCCGCATCTGGGACTCAAAAAAAAAATGTTGTTCTAAGAAAAGAAAAAAATAGAACAAGAAAATGAAAATGAATTGCTCCTTAGTTCATCTGGAGTGGTGCTAGAGGTTAACGAAATGGGGAAATTTTTTTACAAAAGTTTGAGGGATCTAGTGGAACGAATGTATAAATGTTATTTCCACTTACAATGCAAAGAACAATCCAATGATTCCAAGAACCAAATTTTATGTAAACTACAAGAAGAGTTTCCAGAGAATTGGTCGATGAGAGATGTCAGACTTTTAATAGCAAAAACGTACAACAACAAAAAAAAGGATGAAAAAGTAATATTCCTTTAAATGTTTGTCTAGAATTATTTATAAATATCACTTTTTTTTTATATTTAATTTTCATATATCAATATAAAAATTAAATATTTTATTGTCATGTTACATTTTTAGGAAGATTATGAAAATCTCAAAAGATGAATGAGATGATATCAAAAATATGGCAGTAGGAATGTCTAAAAAGGTGTACAAGGAGACGATCAAAGAAATGGAAAAAATTGCATCGCAGGAGGAGCCATCTCAATGACAACGTGCTTCAAATGTAATATGTAATATGTTAGTCATAAATATTTTTATCTGTTATTGATGAATAATTTCCTTAGCTGAGTTTTCTAGAAGCTGACCTCAAAACTATCAATTTGTCATCTATAAAACACCCCAAATTTTTTTTTGTCCTCCTACCCCTTCCTTTCAATCTATGATGAGAACAAACTCTATTTGTCAAGTCCTATCTAGTTTTAGCAAAATAACCTTGTCCATAGCTACCATAGTTGAAAGTTATCTGCTATCATTTACCCTTGTTTGTCATGCCATTCGCGATCCAAAGGTTGAAAAAGTTTCTGCAACCCTATCCCTGGTCATCTTGTCATTTGAAAATCTAATCATACCAAAGAAAACACTTAGAATATGTCAGGAATGTCCCTAAGTTAGATAGTGGTGTTTAGGGAGTTCTTCCTTGGCTAAGATATAATAAGCCAAAAGCCTCTGTCTAGTACCATTCAACCTTGAATTAGTTCCTATTCTGTAGAACAAGTCTTGATCCATCCATAGGTCGCACACCACTAAGAGGTCACTTTGTCTTATTTCAGAAGAAGTTCAACAAAGATCTAAATCAGGAAAAGAGAAGGTTTGTCGCTATCTGAAGAAATCTTCTTGAATCAAGAATAATCACCATGAAACACCAAAGGAGCTCTCCAAGGTTCAAAAGCATTTGTTTTTACATCTCTGCAGGGGTGTAATTAAATGATGATCAGTATACGAAGGAGGGAAAAAAGGGCAAGTTCAAGCAGGTTCCCCTTGTTGAAAATATTTGCCATCAATGATCAGATGAAGAGCTGTAAAGTGAGAGAAGCAAGTGTACATGTTATAAATCTGGAGGCTGCTTAAAGAACATAGATGACTCATCAAGTCAAAATGAATTAAAAGGACTGAGTAATGCTAATTAGCAGTGTTGCATAAAATTTCCAAAGGGTATCATCATGTAAGGCATAAGAAGACAACTGCTTCTTATGTTACCTTGAGACTGGGATGTGAACATTAGTCAAAACAAATTTCAAGGTACCCCTGAAAACACAGCCAAAGGAAGGTTAGTCAATGATGTTTGGCAATTAGCATTCTCCATATACAAATCACTTTGTTTCTGATCCAATGTTCTCAGTGATATTTAACAAAAAGTATATATATTTGAGACAATGCCTCATAAAGCAAAGAAGACTTTAGGTTCAAGTGATTTTACCAATGAAAAATGTCAAATTTCACTTCATTTCCTATTGGCATTCTTCAAACAAGAATACAGAGCATGACACAGTGTTGAAATAGATGAGATCATGTGTTGGATAGAACCTCCTTCAAAAATCATATGGTTTGAAGCACAATGAAAGAAAACCTCCTTCATATAAAAGCAGAGGGTTAAAAGACACATTTTTGAGAAAATTCAGTAGCTGCTTGGCACTTTTTCCTCCAAAGATGAAAAGAGGATGCATAGTAGTATTAAGTGATTTGTTTAAGAAATGTCTCTTTTGGTAAGAAATATTGAAAATCACTGATGAGTCAATAAGAGTTTATGGGATAAAGGCCTTTTCCACATCAAAAGCCAAAAGTGACACAATGGCGCTAAGAAGCCTCTATTTCTTATATCTATGAAATCCTCCTTCAAAGTATACTCTGAGGGTGGAGTTTTTAGCTAAGAGTAGCCTCAGCTAAATAGCCAAGAAAGTAGACCAGGCTTGGTTTTCAAATGACTTCTGCAAACTCACATGAAGAGACATCACAGCTAGATCATATATATGAAAAGGGGCATTCTTGTTTTAAAAAAAATCCCTTATGGTTATATAAATAATTCCTCCAAGTGATGAATGAAGGGAGAGCGTCGAAGGTTACTTCCAGCTCAGTCAACGGACAGAGGGCACATTGTAAGAGGGTGAAAAATTTCACTATTTATAGGCCTCCTTCACAAAAAAAGAGGATCAGCTCTCCAAAAGATTTGCACCATGAAACAACTCATTCAAAGGGTTAAAAGGTGTGATGAAGCCATATTTCACTTTCAGTCAAAGGGTGCCTCCATCAAATGATAAAAGACAAAGTTTTAAAGGACACAGGAAATTCACATTTTGAAATGTTTTTAATCAGAGGATAAAGACCTTCATCACTTCATAAAACAATAGATACATAAGGGTTTCGAAGGCTGTAGCGCTAGTATTTTTATAAGCCTCTTCAAAGATACAAGGTCACAATTTTGAAATCAATGAGGTTTTATGGTTTGCAGGACCTCCATCAGCAGGTAAGTAGAAGGTCTCATGATAGGTTTGAAGGTCATTAAAAAGGTTGCAACATTGTTTTTTGAGATATCCTCCTTTGTAGACAAATCAAAGAATAGCACGGTTTTATAAACTCCCTTTCATCACAAATGTTGTTAAAAATAAGGGGTTATAAAATCATTAAGGTATGATATGGTGGTTTAAGAAAATAATTACCAAATAGATAGAGTTAAGAGATCGAAGGCATTCATATTTGCAAAGGGCAGTTTACAAAGGCAAAAAAGGAGAAGTTTGTTTTTTAAATGAAATGAGGGAAACATTGGTTTTTTAAATATGAAGGAGCTCGACCACGTGTCAATAATCATTATGCAAACCCAAGTCAAGGAAAGAGAAGCAGTTTAAGAGTGTTTTTTAGGAGCATTCACAGTTTATTTGGACACGCGGCATGCCTGTAGGCAGTTATAGTGTATTTTTGTGAAGGGCGCGGTGCGCCTATAGACGTGGGCGGCACGCCTGTGCCCGACGCCCAGGGCCGACCCGACTACTTCAGCGTACCGGGTTTATGCCTGTTCAGACCCGCCCGACCATCAACCAACTCTGAATGCATCGTTTTCCCATCTGTGCCCATATTCAAAGGAACCCTCAAAGGTGCCAAGGTCAGGTTTCCAACCAAGAAGTCACCTCCAAACACAACAAAAACACATTGGTCAAAGGTATTTACATCTCTTGGGCCCAAATTTGTTTTTGAAAGTATGATGTCAAGAAGCTAGCTAACCTTCATCCAAAAGATCTTGCTTGCTAAGATTATAAAAAAGAAACAGTGATTGGGTGAAACAGTTCTGATCAGTTTACAAGGGGTTTTCTCGGTTTCTTAAAACAATGATTTCAAAGAGTGCCATTTTTGCTTCAAATAACTACAAAGGAAGATAGTGATTGGGGAATAGAGGGTTTTTTTCAGTTTAAAGGAGGTCTTCTTATTGTGAATAACAAAGGATAGAAGCACTGATAACAGAGGAAATTTGATTGTCAAGGAGCTTGTTGTTTTGAATAGTTAAGGAAAACAAAATTGGAACTGATTCTTATCTGAAACACAGTTGCTCTCAAAACCTATCTTTTTGCTAGCCTAGAAAGAAAACAATGATCATTAAAGAGAGACAGAGTTTGTTTAGAAGGCCTTTAAAATCAGTGACAGGGAGACTACTGTTTTGATAAAACAAAATGATCTTCCTCCAAAAAGGATTGTTTTGCTAGCCTTAATAAAACAGTAACAGTGACTACTCAAGGGAGAAAAATAGTTTTTTTCAAGGGTACCCCTCTTTAATTAAAAAAAAAGAAAAAAATGAATAGGGGGAAGAGTTCTTATTGTCAAAAAAAAAGGGAGCTTGTTTCACTTAACAAAATTTGTTGGCCAACTAAGGACAAACTTAGTCTTGCAAAGAGGAAAAGGTGTTTTTGATTGAGCACCTTTTTTAGTGATCATTTAAACAAGTTTGTCTTGGTGAATTAGTGAATAGTATCAGAAGAAGAAATGCCTCCAAAGAAGGACAGCATGAGTGGGTATCACAATAGGTATGAGCCTATTTAAACTCAAGAAGTGAATGAATATCCTTTAGTGCTCTTCAATTTTCATGAAGTAGGGTGCTTGGAATTTTTCCAAAAAGTCCAAGAACTAAAAAGTCACCTTCCTTTGACACATTTGTTTGCTTTAAGGCTACGAGGGAAGCATGTCCATCTAGCAAATATAGATTTCAAACTCTCTCCTAGGGCTATTTCTAAAGCTACTAAGATCCCCTATATCGAATAAAAGCGGTTCAAACAAACATACCTAGATCTGAATCACTACAAACCCTTTCTAAAAAGAGACCATCAGGATGTGTGCCAAGCCATTTTCCCTTTTTCTCACTTGTTGACCAGCTATGCCCTTCTCATGAAATTCATCATGAAGTATTTCACGTGTGAAGGGAGGTTTTCCCTGATTTATGCCTATCATATCAAGCTTCTTATGCATTTCAAAAGAACTCAATTGTTTAACATACCTTTATTCCTCTATAGAATCATTGACAAGATGGCCTCTACTGTCCAAAAGAAGCCCTTAGCTCAACAAAAATCTTGTCTATTTCATCATTCCCTTATCAAGATCATCATCCTCCATCAACTTGAGAAAAAGGGAGTTTCTTGGGACTCTTTCATCTCCCATCCTGATTTTTCCATTTCCTCTTCATCTCATGCGCCTTCCTCACCATCCACTCCTAAAAAACAAAAATCTCCTATGATTGAGAGTGAAGAAGAGAAGAGGAAAACTAGTAGTGAAGAAGGGCAAAGTGATAAGAGGAAAACTAGTGATGAAGAAGGACAAAGTGAAGAATCTAAGCATGATAGTGAGCATAAACAAGGTGATGATGAGCATGAAAAAATTGATGATGAGCATAGTAGTCATGAAGAGGAACATGATGGTAGCCAACACAACAGTGAGCATAATGGTGATGAGGCACAAAACAGTGAAGGTAAAGAGCATAGCAGTCATGAAGAAAGCAGGGACAGAGATGAACAAGACAATCCTCAAGATGACAAACAAAGTGATAGCCAAAATAGTGATGATGAGGGTCATGATAGTCCTCAAAAATACACTTATGATGAGAAACAATACAACCCTCAAACAAGTAATGATGATGACAATCAAACACCACACAATGAGCATTCCAAAGAGGGAAGCATGGATAAAAAGGACCAAATCAGTGACCATGAGCATAGCAGTGATAAAGACAAACAAGGAAATCTTCAAATAGAAGAAAATAGTGACAAAGATGATGATGGAAGCAACAAGGTAAAAGACCAAGTTGAGAAAGTGCAAATAGATGAACCTCCTCCCTCTTCTCCTCCACACAACCAAGAGCATGTGCTAGCTGCCTCTCCTAGGCAAGGGGCCATGACTCTTCCTCCAAATGTGGTGAAGCCTAGAAAAACTAGATCAGCAAAGAAAAAGACCACTCCAACAGTGACTAGAAATGTCACAAGAGTGCTAAGAAGTAGAGGCAAACTGCCTAAGAAGAGCATTGTTGAATTACCAAAGAGGAGGAGGACCAAGAAGCCTATCCAAGGCAAGGGGAAAGAAAAAGAGGAGAGTATTCATGAAAAGGAAAGGGAATTTGATATCATACAGATAGACAATGATGATAGTGATAATGAAGCTAGAATCCTTGAGGCTCTTTTGTGAAACAGAGAATACCAAATTCATGACCTACAAGCTGATCTAGAAAGCTCAAAAGACTTCATACATGTTCTACAGATGCAAAACAAACAAATGAGTGGTCAAATGGCAGTTTTTGAGGCCCAGGCTTTCAAGTACCAAATGGAAGCCTCCAAAGCACAAGTCAAGCTTGAAGAGATTGTGGGTGAATTCAATGATACTAAATAATAAAAGCAGCCAATAAGAAAGAGGCCTAGGACTATGGGTCTCAAGAGAGCTTTAGAGAAAAATAAAGAAGAAGAGGGAGCCCTTGTTCGATCTTATCCTCTCACTCATTTGCTCGCCCAAGAAATAGAGAATGATAAAGAATCATGGCTTGAAAGGGCCAACAAGCATTTGGAGGATAAATTAGAGAAAGCTAATAGAGACTTGAGCCCACAAAAGAAGATGACTGGGCACTACAAAAAGCTAAATCAATTTTCCCGAAAGAAATTGAAGGTTGCACAAGAAAAACTCAAAACTGCCAAAAGAGGGCGCCCGGTAGAAAAAGTGGAGAAAGGCACATCAGAACATGAAATCTTGGCCTCATCTTCCTTACATGTTTCTAAGAACCCATGAGGGGTTGGTTCGCCAAAATTGAGCAAATTTTGACATGATCTTGTTTTTTGACATTTTTGGGCCTAATCGCAGAAATTCATGGGCGGCGCCATTTTTTTTTGGAGAATCCTCAGCTGTTGAGAGTAGTATCATTAGATGCGTTAAATTCAAGGGCATCTACTCAGAAAATTTCAGATCTGAAGGATGTGTTTTGATCCCCCAAAGAGGAAAAAAACAATGATTTTTTGACTTTCTACCTCACATATCAGCAAAGGCTATTTTTTGGTTTTTTCCACTCAGTTCAGTTTTTTTCAAACTTCCAATGATAATTTTGGGAAAAATAAAGTATTTTTAGAAGATAGACATCTAGGGATTTCCAACAAGCTATCACGGGCCTCGTTTCGACATTAGGAGGTTCCTCAAAAGTTGTCTGCAAAACAGGGAATTTTCTGCTGCTACGTTCCTGTAGCATTTTTGCAAAAAGGCAGTTTTCTGTAGTGGCTTATCCAAATGTGCGTTAGGCATTTTTTAGCCATTGTCAGTAATGAAAAGTCAATATTTTTTCCTTTTTTAGCATTTTATAGATATTTTGAAGATATTTTGTGCCTTGGGCTTTGCAAAGCCTCAAGGACAAAATTAGATATTTGTTTTTAGCCTATGAGCTTCTAGTCAGTTTTGTGAAGCTTATCTTCTCATTCTCCTATATAACTCATGGAGAATTATTGTAATATTTTTGGTTGAAGAGTTGATAAAAAAGCTGGACTTTGAAGAGCTTAAGAACTTGACTGAGCTTAGAGCAATATATGTTATGAGTTTTGATGATCAAACTTGTTTTATGGAGTGAATAGCTTGACTTGCTTGCCTAGATGATGGAGAGGATTTATGTGTAGGATTCCATGGCTAGGTAAATGGTATTGTACTTCTTTTCAGTTATGATTTCTTAGTTTTTCACATATGTATCCATGCTTCTTGTTTGCTGTAGGTCAGTAAAGAATAGTTTGAGGTATGCCCATGGAGGCTCATCAAATTTCACGATTCATAACAGCTTTTATGTTTTCATCTTTCTTGGTCATGTCAAAGGATTCTTAACTACCCTTTGGTCCACTAAGAACTTGTTATTTATTTCCTTAATGATTAATATGAATGATATCTTGTTTGATTCATGGTATGCCTTGCTTACTCATAGCTGTTTAAACCTCATTAATGAAATCTCCTTTGAAGTATTTACTGTCTTGTTTAAATCAGAGAGGTATTTTTTCGATCTTGCCCTTTGCCTATGCTTGCAGAATTATTTCAAAGTTCTCGTCAGTTTTAATGTGTTGCTTAAGAGTTTCCTTTCCACATTTTGAGTTGTTGGTTTGTCTTACATGTGTTCTCAACCACTAAAGGTGATTTTCCCAAAGTTAGAGAGTCTTATACTTCTATGCATCACCTGAATGTTTATTTTATGCATCTATCAGTTTGAGTTTGATTCAAGTGATTAATGGTTAGCCCTACCACATTAATACTTGTTGTTTAAACTATTTATGCTTAATATCCCTTTGTCTTGCACAAAATTGATGTTCATTTCACTTCATAAACCACCTGAAATATCCATTCGCTATACTAAATCGGCCCTGCAGTACACCCTACCCATTTTCTTGACATCCTTGGCTTAATTTTGACCTCATATCCCATTTGATCTCATTTTCTTGTTCTATTTGGATCCACTTGATCATTTTTTCCCCAAAACAACTAAAAAACAAACAAAAAAACACACTTAACAACTAGCCTAAAATCTAAAAAAACTAAGAGAACAAGCTCACATCCTTTGCTTTCATTAGAGAGAGCCCTCTCTGAGTCCAGGAAGGCTAGGTCCTAGGGCTCCAAAGATTGGTTTGATGTTACTCCGTCATTTGGTTCATCAATCTGCCAAATCACGGAAACCTAACATAATGGCGATCACGGTTAGAATTTTCTGAGTTCATATCAATCTGAACATCTTTCTAGACTCACGGAAAGCCCCTCTTGAACTAAGCACACTATACTATTGAGCCACCTCATCGCCACACTAACATAATGGCGATCACGGTGGGACTCTGAGTGATAAACAAACTTAGACTTCCCTAAACATTTCAACATCCCTTAAAAATATTATCTTGTCGACTTACCTCATCGCCACACTAACATAATGGCGATTATGGTGAGACTCTCTGAGGTCATGACTGTGTAGTGAACTGATATTGACTCATTAGTCCTTCAAGATTAAATCATAAAATCAACTAATAAAGCCATTAGAGTAAACTCTCTTTGTTTCCTCACCTTAGCTAAGTGCTGAAAACAAATTTAGGACACTCTTACAAATCAGACTACACCTTAAAAACTCAGAAAATAACCTCACAAAAAAAAATCTTTTTTAGATTGACTGTTCATATCAGTTTTGGTGGTGGACCATAGACAATATATCCTCAAAAAACCAAAATATATCCACCTGGTGACTCCACTATCCTCTAGTAGGCCTGTTTGAAAACTTTGATAAGCTTCCATAAAATATTATAACACTGCTTTACAAACAACCTTGAAAAGTCTAAGAAGTCTTAATCATACACTGATATAGTTTGACAAAAATTAGAGAAGACAAGTTGTTGAAAACATTCATAACTTTCAGCCTCTCTAAATTTTGAATCTGAAATCTAGCTTCACGAAGAATTCATACCAGATCTCATCCGGACCTGAATCCTCATACCATAGTTGATGACCCAGAAAAGATTTTGTGGAAAAATTCTAAGGATAGTAATTTAAATACCGATAGGAGCCTTCATAGAGCAATCTCTATACCTGAAAATCTTACATCCTTGCTAGACTAAAATTTTGACTTGCACCATACAAGAAATATTTTTAGAACCAAGTCACAACCTAGCTTTGACCATTCTGATCTTGAGCCCTTAGACTTGCAACAGAGTTCTAGTGGAGAAGCATCTCCTACTACTCCACCTGATTTTCAGCTCCTCCACCACTTTAGCTCTTTCCATCCCAAGTCTACTCAAAATCAGTTTGTTGGTCCAAGCACCTCTAACACTCCCACTCACAACACCACTATGCAAATCACTTCATCTCACATACCAAATCCTCCACTTGTAAATTTACTAGTACCACTCATCATGGCAGCATGGTATGCACCCCTAGTGTTACCTCGGTCTTTGGAACCTTTTCCAAATGACTATTAGTCTACGATCCCACACTTCACTAGGGCCAAATCCACTACTTCCCAACAACATGTAGATAGAATGAATGATGCTTTTTATTACATGGAATTAGATGAAGAAAATATTAAGATGAGAATGTTTTCCCAAAGCCTAGGAGGTGAAGCTAAAAAATAGTTTAAAGGCTTAGCTCCTCATAGCATACATGATCTCCCATCATTATACCAAACTTTCATAAACAAATGGGAAATCAAGAAAAACCCACTTCAAGTCCTCTCTGAATATAATACTCTTAAGAGGAACACAGGAGAAAGTGTTCAAGATTATTGTACCAGATTCAACAGTGTCTATAATGCTCTCCCTCCTAACATGAAACCTCCACCCGACTTAGCTCTAGCGAAATTTCCGGGAGGTTTTGATCCAGATATGACATATCAGCTAAGAGAAAGAGAACCTACAACTCTAGAAGAAATGCAAAAGGGGGCTATTAGCTGAAAAGAGGGCTAGGCTGAGATCAGAAAAGAAGGTCACATACTGAGATGAAACCTTTCCCTCTACATCCTCTTCCAATGCCAAAATAGACAACCTGGAAAGAAAAATGGAAAGAATGATAGAAATAATGATGGAAAAAATAAGTCTCAGTGATAGAACACCTCCTAGGGACAACCAACCAAAATCACAAACCAGAAACCAGAATCCAAACTTTAGAAGGGACCCACCCCAAATCAAACCAAGAAATAATTATCAGCAAATCAGGCCTCCTTTCCAAGATAATTATCTTGATGAAGGAGAAAGATACATTGAGCATATTGAGGAAAATCATCTAAACCTGATAGGCTCTGATAGTGAGGGTGAGGTTTATCTCAGGGAAGAAGAACAAGGTTTCTTCTCCTCATACCAAGATGAAACTAACTATGAAGATTCTGAAGACCCTAAAATTGGTTTACAAAATTCCATAATGGAGGTCCATAGGCAATATGATCTCAGAAGTAAGAAAAACTAAGAAAACATGAAGAAAAACCAGGGAAACTTACAAAAGAACAATTCAGATTCTGCTGTCAAGAAAACTCCTGAAGCTATTCTTAAAAAACCATCAGACAATGTTAATGTTATGGCTAAGAAAACTGATCTAAGAAAATACAAAACTAGCCAATCAAACATCAACCCAAACTGTGCCAGCACTTCCACCAAGATTCCTGAAAATACCATCCTGAACAAAGCTCCACATAAAAATCAAAAGGACAGGTCAGTAGAGAAGTTAATGGCTGAAAAAGCTGATGCAAACATGTCAAAAGCTCAAGTACCTTTTAGTTTCGAAGGGGAAATTGCTAAAATCAAAATAAATATGCCCCTAACCGAACAAATTCCTATAAATCTCAGGTTATGAAATTCTTAAACATAGGAAATGATACTGACACCTTGCACTTAGCTGATGACACTCCCGGACTATTATTTGGACCAAAAATAGAGGGAAAGTATCAAGAAGGAACCACTCCTCCTTTTTACATTAGCTTGAATGTACATGACCAGATCCTACATAATGCTATGCTAGATTCCGGTGCCTCTCACAATCTCATGCCTAAAGTGATAATGGACAGATTAGGCTTAGAAATAACCAAACCTTACAAAGACTTGTACTCTTTTGATTCGAGCAGAGTCAAATGTTTGGGCCTAATTAAAGACCTGTGTGTAAATCTGGCACAAATCCCAGCTAAACATTTGGTTATGGACATAGTGGTAGCAGACATTCCACCGAAATATGGGATGCTTTTATCTAGAACCTGGGGAGCTAAACTCGAAGGAAACATTTAGTTAGATATGTCTTATGCTACTATTCTTATTTTCAACCAACCAAGAAGATTATAACGTGAATCACACATGAAATATATGGTCAGTAGTTAAGAGAAACCGGAAAACATACCTCTTTATTCCATACATTCAAACATGGATTCCTTTATCTTACACCTGCAAGATGAAACTGATGAAAACACAAGTGAAACTGAAACCAGTTCAAGCACAATATCACAGCCAGACCAACCTCTGTATGATGAATTTGATACTCAAAATTATCATGACCAAATACACTTTCATTTTGATGAATAAAACTTGATTCACCAAAAACTGAAAATAATACTTCGGAAGAAGTAATCATTTTAAATTCTCAAGCAAGTGATCTCAACCCAATACAAGTATCAAACACACAATTGAAACTCTCTTTTGATTTAAAGCCACTAATGGATTTGCATAACACAACAACCTTGGGAAACCAGAAGCCAGAAAGCCTCATGTTCTTGCCATATCTTAGCGCTTTACCCTCTAAAGATTGCAGTTCTCCAAATGAAATGTTAACCATTGCTAGTGCTTCAATAGATCCTAAAAAGATATTCACTAGTTTTGATGATAAGGAAGCTGATGAAAACAACTGTGAAAAACTTGAGTTGTTTAAATTACCTAGGTTTTTGTCTCTATATCAAAAATTAAGGAATACAAGACTAGACAAGATTATTCACAGTACAAGCATATGCCAGAAAATGAATACAAAACACCATAGAAATGTTGTTTTCTCTAGATATCATCCTTTCAAAAAAGAACACAAAAATTCTAGTCAAACATGGTCACTCGAAAAAAAGACAACTAAACACAGGTTATGTTTAGATTTTAGAAACATAAATAAACTTTTCATAAACAACATTCATCCCCTTCCAAAAATAGATCATATCATAACGAAACTAGGAGTTTCTAATCATGTGGTTTTGAGTGATAATTTTTCAGGATACCATCGAATAATTCCACTTCAAAAATATCAACTCAAATATTTCTTCAAATATACTAGTGGCAACTTCATGTTCAAACCAATCTGTCCAAAACCAATGAACACCAAATATGCCCTCAGGAAAGCTATGTTCCCGGTTTTGAATTTCCTTGTCATGATGTACCTTGATGATGTCATCATATGCTTTAAAAATGACAAAGAATATCTGCATTATTTGAAAAAGATGTACAACAAAAGGAGAAGTGGAGATTGTTAGCCACCAATAAAATTTTTCATATCAAATGGTGGCTAAAACATTTTTGGAGCCTTCAAGGAACAAGTTTTATTATAAAAAGTGTTATCTCTTGAAGAATCATGTAGACATCATGCCCTCTGTCCATATCTTCACTGTTGTTTCCATTTTTAACTCTGAAATTCTGCTGATTCCATAGAGAAAAGACTGCTGCAAAAGCCCTTTTTCCTTTCCCTCCACCTCAAAACTAACCTTCATTTTATTCCCTTTTTCCCATCATTTTCCCCTATTTTTCATCCTTTCTCCTTTATCCTTCATAAAATCCCGTTTATAAAGTTTACATTTTTTTTTCAAACTCTGCCAAAATCTTTAAATCCATCAGAAAATCCTCAAAAACTCATAAAAATACACTTTTTTGTATTACAGACTTAAGCCCCCTTGGGATAAGTCTTAAACCACTTCCCCACATGTGCCCTAGTGCTGGAACCGAGCGTTAAGCCCTTTCAGTGCTTATTGCATCGCAAAAATCAGAGCGCACAAGTCTTTGTTCCATGCCAAAAGTTCCGATGCGATTAAGCCCTGTGTTTATATCCTCAGATCATATTATTATCCCATATAACCCTTGTGCCCACAATCGGGCGCTAAAAAATTGTAAAAATCCATCTCCAGTTGATATTTTCCTTTGTAAATAAAAAAACCCACCTTTTTCAAAGTTTTGTCTAAAGCCCGCTAGAGCCATGTTTTTAATGTAAAAATGGGTAGATTGAAAAGCCCGCATCAAAAAGTTCCGATGCGATTGAAACCCCATTATATAAACTCCACCCCCCGCTTTACTCCATATAACTTTTCCCGGGACCAAGAGTTAAAGTCCCAAGTGCCAATCGCATCACAAAAATTCCGAATGGTTAGATTGAAAAGACCAGGCCCGACTTTCCAATGTGAGTGGCCCTTATGTATATAAACCCTGAGCCCATCATGTCCCATATAATCCATGGCCCCGTAGTCGGGCGCCTATCCATTTCATATATATAAACTTGCCCCAAACCATAAAAACCTTTGTTTTTATTAAAATTTTTGGTTTTCATAAAGTATAAAGGGTTTCCGCCCATACAAGTTTTGAAACAATATCGACCGTTGATCTAAAGCCGATCAGCGATCAGCGCATGATCACATCGCAAGTTTTATCAGGCTCATTTTTGTGTCCCCTCCAATTGGCCATTCTCTGATCTATCATGAACCATTGATCTCCTCCCCGTTTTCCCAGATCTAATGGCCCATAATTGCTCCAATTATTAACCTTCCTCCGCCTTCAAAATCCTCCGATTCAATCTCCACTGTTGATCTGATCCTCAGATCAATGGCCAGCACTCAATCGCTCTGTCACACTCCAAGTTCTTTTCCCTGTCGATTGTCGAGCCCTGATTGCATCTGGGCCATCCACGTGTCCAGATCGGACGGTCCAGATCGCGTTTTCCGACTTTGGTTATATTTTATGCAGCCCTGCTCATAATGTTTTTCGGCCAATTACAGCCGTTGATCTCTGCAGATCAACGGTCCTCATCAACCCTTCTTCCACCCTTGTATTATTTCATTCGATCCTCAGATGCAGTCTCCACCATTCAAATCTTAGATCCGACAACCTAGATTGAAACCACCCATCTTCTTACCGCCCGCGCATCTATCCCATATCGCGCTCATTCTCTACCATCATATCTGAGGCCCTAGATTTGACGGCCCACATTCTATATCACGTAGTTTTCAGCACGATGGTTAATTTCCTAAAGGCCACGTGAAATGGGAGGTTTTCTGGTGCCACGTGTCGAGCGGGGATGCATATCGCATTCCAAAAGGAAAAACTACCTACCCGCCTTCTCTCCACATGAAACCCGTGGTTTTAAGTCCCGAAACCACTTTCCCCCTTTCCATTTACGTTTCATCGTGCGCCTCCTTAGCCGTCGATCTTTATGAGCCAATCTCATCCAACGGCTCACATTCCTCCTGAAACCCATTTGGTGTTTTAATTCATTTTTCCTCTGCCTAAAGTTTCTAACCTTATTTCTTTGTATTTTTGCCATTTCTCTATTATACGTCCCGGATCGCTCCCGACCATCAATCTCTACAGATCGACGGATCTAACTTATTGCTTCCCACCACTCTCCTTTTGACCTCCTCTAACTGATCTCCACCGTTGGATGCTGCCATCTAAGTGCCACGCTCCTCCCCACAACCTCTGAAGTAGTTAAAACCCAATAATGCAGGATTTCTTAATATTTTGTGTATTTTTCAGGTTTCAAATGTTTTTCCCATAATGATAAAGGAAAAGAAAGCCGAGGGTGACGATCCTCTGGACTTCTTTTTATCAAAGGGAAAGAACTACAAGGGTTCAAACTCCACGTCTCGTCAATGCTTCAGGGAATTAATGCCATATGAGCCCTGTGCAGCCCTGCACATCAACAAGACACACAACAATGCATTAAATAATTAAAAGAGTATCAGTGTCGAAGACAAAATATAGCAGAACAGAAGATTGAAGACAGTTTGGGGATTACAGCTAAGATTGATTATCAAAATCCTAATCCTCCAAATTAAAACAAAATTAAAGAAAATCAAAATATCTATCAGACAGAAAATCCTCCACTGCCACAACAGAGGCCAATTGATTCCTCTCAGCTACCATACTGCCACCTGTAGCCACAAGCATTCAAACAGAGGCCGAAATTATTGATCAGAAAGAAGATATTAGCCTCAGCGTAGCCGAATAGTTAATTCTGCCAAAGGAAACTAATGCAAACCATATCAGCAAAGTTATTACTACATGAAACAGAGCCTTAAAGTCAACAAAAGCTCCCATTGATTTTAATTCTTAAATGTAAAACCGTTAATACAGAGGACACATATGTAAAATTCTTTATCGAGCCCCTAAAAGGCCGAGAATGTTGGGAAAAATACTGAGAGGGGGGGGTGAATCAGTATTTAGGACTTTATCAAACTTTTTACTTTTTCACTCTCTAAAACCCATACGCTACTTTGCTGAAGCCAAATAGCGTATACACGCGGATATCCTTCATAAAACTCGCGTATACATCGGGAATTAGTATATACGCACCATTAGTTCTTTCACTTATATCATTCCATCATTCATTCATTAGATGTTCTATAAACGGTAAACATAAAAAGTAAGAAGAACAGTAATAAACCATCGTCATAAGAATCACATACATGAACACCAGATTTAATGAACACCAGGATTTTTAGGTGGAAACCCAAATCGGGAGAAAACCACCGCTGCAGTTGCTCCGCCTTCAATATTTTATTATAGAGAAAACATCTTACAACATATGTGCTGGCGCAGACTTGACCAGCACGCAGGCACCCACCTGCGCTCGTTTACCAGCCTCTCCTGGAAGGGAGCTACGACCCCTCGATCGAAGGCTACAACCTTACCACTTATGGACCACGTTTCACACTTTTACACCGGATCCAAAGCTTCCTTTCAGACACAACTTGGTGTGCCATGTTTCATCATATTTTCGTGACCGGACCCACTCCACACTTTTAAGCACAGTCAAACATGAAACTGATACATATAACTCACTGACAGATATCAGTAAACCAGCAGAACAGATCAGACATTTCTTACCACAGACTTCAGCAAACCCTAGTTTTCATACGCGCTTTCCTTTCGCTGATACCACGTATATACGCTCTTCCAATCACATCAACCCGCGTATACTTCTGTACAAATTACAGAGCTGATTTCACTGCGCATACACGCTTTCTCTTCAGCAAAGCCGCGTATATACGCGCTTATTCTGTGGCGAACTAGCGTATGGTTCTTCAAACATTTAGGTCATTGCAATTCTTCAGAACAGATACATCACACAGATTTTTACCCTTTACTTCAGACAGATTTTCGCCTCATCTCAGATCTAATCATTCCATAAACAGATCTAGCAAATACAAGTACATTTCAGATCTAGATCCCCTTCTTCATCATTGGTGCATCATACATTCAGATCTATCATTCAACTGTAACCCTTTCCATTCAGATCTACTTCAGAGAGAAGTATTCATTCAAGCTCAGACATCTTGCACCCACACCATGATTTGCACAATGAATTTCTTCTCCTTATATAGGTTTATCCTTTTCCAATACCATGAGCCAAAACC
Source organism: Pinus albicaulis (assembly GCA_034641835.2). Taxonomy (NCBI): domain Eukaryota; kingdom Viridiplantae; phylum Streptophyta; class Pinopsida; order Pinales; family Pinaceae; genus Pinus; species Pinus albicaulis. Next base: position 583,530,124 of record CM076581.1, read on the forward strand.
ACATTACTTCCGATGGTATTCCTGGACGGGGTCATTTAGACGAATCATTACCCAATACAATGGGTCAATACCATGGTGGTTACCCCTGGTTTTGCACTTTATGAGCGCTTTTTTCCCATACGCGACTTGGCACGTTGTTTCCCGCGTGCATACGCGACTTCTCCTAGACATATCCGTGTATGCCTTGAGACATACTCTTTTCACCATAGATTTAGCACATGCTGAATTCCTTTCTTCATTACCTTCTGTACTCACTGTAGATACATCAGATTTAGTTCATCAAGACATATTCTATTAAGCACAACTTCATCAAGTAAGTTTCCATTCGAGGACAACACTCAGCATCATATTGCTAACAAACATCATTTCATATTAGATTTACATCATTTACCAAGTCCATCAGGTCAAGAATAACTTCATCAGGTGGTTTGCCATCAAGGACAACACATGTCAACAATCTCATGTCTTTATCTTCATTCAGTGGGTTGCCATCAAGGACAACACTCTGCATCATATTGCCAACAATCTCCCCCTTTGGACTTGATGGCAACCACGATGGTGTTTGGTCGCCACAACAGATAGGTACATTAAGAATACAATGACACCATGTCACTCTCCCCATTTTTGACACCATTCTTTCTCTTCATTCAAACACCATGTCACTCTCCCCCTTTGACATCAAGTGCAAAGGGCGGATCAAAACCAACACACTCTCCCCTTTTCTCCTCATGTAGAAGAAGCGTTCTGCAGATCTGATATATACTGAAGTGACCAAGCTCCCCCTGAGTTCATGCTGAATCTTCAAACATATTTTCCAATGAAGTACATGACTCTATGACTTTCCTATCACCAATGACTCATACTTACATCAAATATCCAACCAAGTGGATTTACATATGAGACTCAAGTACCCAACCAAGTGGTTTTACAAAATTTGACTCAGCTACCCAAATAAGTGGGTTTACAAATTTTGACAAGTCCTTACATGACTGAAATTTACAATTTTACACCATGGGTCTCAACATGACCTTTTCATCAAAATATAAATATGACTTTTCATACCCAATACCAAAAATACCTCAAGAGAGATCATATATCAGAACCACCATAATGCCAACAATGCATTATACTCAGCAAAGCTAATGCTCCCCCTGAATCTGTGCATCCAAGCAACCTTTCCATATGACTAAGGCTCCCCCTTATTTTGTGCATCCTGAACACTTTTACCAACAACTCATCAAGGCATCTTTATCAAAACATTAGAAATAGAATTATGAGAACTGGAACACCACCAGAGGTACCAAACAGTATCAGAGATACCAAATAGCACTGCAACTGTGCTGAAGAGAGCTGACTTCAAACAGAAATTTGTCAGCAATCAGACATACACGGTTTTATGTGCATGAACTTGTGTATATACGCGACTGTGTTTCAGGAAATCCGCGTATCCAATACCATCTTCTATATTTTAACCAGATTTGATCCTCTGTGAGGAAAAGACAGTGTTCAGCTTCTTTCTGAGATATTTGAATGCTTCCCTGGAATACAGACAGATAAAACAGTGTAGTTGTGTCTTCAAGCTTCATCCAACAGTTGTAGCATAAGCACATTAGAAACCATGCCTTCAGATTCTTTGCAGCATCAGAACAACATCTTTAAATAAGTGTCAAACAATCATCCATGTGGTCCAATATCACCATGATCTTTAAGATTTAACATGAAGTAACTTATGTAGGGAAAAGATCTCAACCATAGTAACAAACTCTGCATGATCTATTCTTATTTATGAGTCAAACGACTTCCAACTCATCCATGTGTGAGCACAAAAGATACTTTTAAGCAAACAGGGCTCAAAATCTCATCGTAATAAATCATGTACCAAGTTATCATCATTTAAGCATGAGTATCACAATAACCAAAGAATAAGCAGTCATAGTGCCAACAATGCAATCATTAGTATTCAACCTGCTGCTCCCTCTGAACCAGTGCTCCTCCTTAACTTATGCAACCTGAACACCTTCATCAGCAAGTCATTAGCAACAATCTCTGTATGATCTGTCCTTATCTTTGAATTGTAAGACTTTCATCTCAGCAACGAATACTCTTCATCAAAAAGAAAACAGGACTCATCCATAATCTTCAACATAAGAAACCAAGTATCATATCATCATTATTTAGAACTGAGAAAGTAAGCTGATACAGAGTCAATAATACAGTTATTAACAGTCAGACTGATGCTCCCTCTGAACCTCTTTGCTCCAGATCTATAAATTCTCTTATCATCAATGCATACGCGACTGTGTCTGCTGGAACTCGCGTGTATACGCGAATTTTGTTCATCGAACCCGCGTATGGAAAGTGAAGCATAGAAATTTTTCACATTCCTTCATCTCCCCTTGAACTTGTACTTCCTGTACCTGTCTTCTTCATATCAGATGCTCTGTCAAAAATACATATAACCAGAAAAATCAAATCAACCATGAGAGTCATCATACATTGCTCCCCCTATGACGATACATTACTAAATCTCATAATGTATCCCACATCATTCCTGCAGTCAATAAGAAAAGTCAGCTTCAGAAGCGGATGACTGCAGTAGGGTCAGAATTCCCTACGTTTCTGATCGGTCCTCCATCTTTTTCCATATTTGTTTGAACTTTCTATTTGTGTGCTGGAAGTTATCCAATTTCTCATATCTGTTCAACCTGCATTCTTTTTCTACATGTCCATACTTGTTACAAGAATAACATCTCATGTGTCCAGAGAAATAAGCATAAGAATCTTAATGAGTATTTCTAATCTTCCTCCTTTTATAATCAGCTGCTTTATGTCCATACTTGTTACATGAAAAACAATATCCCTTGAAGCTGTAGAAACCTTTCTAAATTATATATGTTTGTTTGTGGGTGAATTGATACCTTCGCAATTTAACGCCTTGTACCCATAATTATGACATTTAAAACATTCAACATTATTGACTGATTTCCTTTGAGATTTCATCATTGTTGGTTGACTTTTTGTCTCTTTCAACACTTCGATTGACATCCTTTGAATTTTTAGCACTTCCTTGTGAGCTAGATTCTCCTTCAACAGTTTCATGGAAACCAAGACCAAGTTTGATAGCAGGAGACCTTTGATTACTCAGAATATTGTCCAAAATATTAGTACTATCTTGAAACCTCAAAAGTTTAACCTTTTCTTATAATTTACCTTTGAGAATGTTTACCTCAACCTCCAAGGCTTGACATTGCTTTGTCATGCTTTCTTCTTTTCTTCTTCCATCTTCTACTTGATCCTTCAGATTTAGAATCTCTTCTTTCAACCAATTTTCGTTTTCTTCACATTTTTGTTGCAGCTCTTCATTCTTCTTATTTGATTTTTCCAGATCTTCTTTGAGAGAGATGATTTCTGCTTCAAGGCCTTCCTTTTCAAATGGTTGTAGAGGTTCCTCATTCTTCTTACTTGATGCTTCAATATCTGCTTGTAGAGAGATGATTGCAGCTTCAAGTCCTTCATTCTTCTTGCTTGATTTTTCGAGATCTGCATTTAGATCGTTGATTTATGCTTCTAATCCTTTAATTCGATTGGATGCATAAGTATGAAACCTTTGATACTTGTCCACCTGTCCATTCAGCATTTCTATTTGTTCTTTCATTTGAGAGATCATCTCTTTGTAGATAGAATCTTTCTTATCAATTTCATTTTGTTGTTCTTCAACTTTGATCTTGATAGCTTCTTCTAGATCCACAACTTTACTTTCACTATCTTCACTATTGTTTGCACAAAGAAGAGTATTACAAGGACCCCAATCACTATCTGATTCATCTTCTTCAATTTCTGCTATACAAGTTTTCTGAGATATCTTCTTGTTTCGAGTAGCCTTCTTCTTTTGCTTCTTTGCCATGAGTACTTTCAGATCATGGTCAGAATCTTCTTCATCTTCACTAGACACTTCATCATCATCTTCATTTGCATAATAACTCTTCCTCTTTTCAAATTGTTTCCCTTTACCATGTTTTTCTCTATAAGGACATTTAGCAGCATAGTGACCAACTCTTCCACAATCAAAACATTTGAAGGGAAGCTTACCTTTGAATCTTCTAGTACCTAGTTGGAGTTTTCTCACAAAATTCGCTTCTTCTTCTTCGGATATATAGCTGGATTCTTTGACAACTTCCTTTTCTTTTCCTTTTGTAGATGCCTTAAAAGCAGCTTCTTTGATTTGAGAAGGACCTCCTTGTCTCATTTCAAAAGCAGTGAGAATACCATGTAATTGAACAATAGTAAGAGTTTGCAGATCTTGCCTTTCTTCAATAGCTGAAACTTTAGAGTCAAATTTTGAAGTCAAGGATCTTAAGACTTTTTCCACCAGAGTAGTATCAGTTGTGGTTTCACCCAAATTTCTCATTCGATTTACAATATCATCCAAACGTAAGAAGAAATGGGCAATGCTCTCATCACTATGCATCTTCAAATTTTCATATTCAATTCTAAGAGTTTGGAGTTTTGCACTTTTTACCTTTGTGTCTCCTTCATAGCTTAGAATGATTTTGTCCCATATTTCTTTTGCTGAATGTAGCTGCATCACTTTAGCAAATTATGGTTCAAACATGCTTCCTAATAATACATTTACTGCTTTGGCATTGATTTCATACTTCTTCCTTTCTGCTGCATCAGTAGGAATACTTGCCGGGTATTGATAACCTTCTTCCACGATTGCCCATACATTTGCACCAAGACTTTGCAGATATGATTTTGTTCGTACCTTCCAGAATATCAGATTGCTTCCATTGAATAGAGGTGGCTTTATAGACATTACTCCTTCATGACTTCCCATTGCGACGGATCTCCTTCAAGCGATCAAGCTTCTGCAGAAGGACCTGCTTTGATACCAATTGTTGGGAAAAACACTAAGAGGGGGGGGGGGGGGTGAATCAGTATTTAGGACTTTATCAAACTTTTTACTTTTTCACTCTCTAAAACCCATACGCTACTTTGTTGAAGCCAACTAGCGTATACACGCGGATATCCTTCATAAAACTCGCGTATACACAGAGATCTAATTATGCCATTAGTTCTTCACTTATATCATTCCATCATTCATTCATTAGATGTTCTATAAATAGTAAGCATGTGCAGTAAGAACAGAATAAACCATCACACAAAGCATCACACATGAACACCAGGATTTTTAGGTGGAAACCCAAGTCGGGAGAAAAACCACCGCTGCAGTTGCTCAGCCTTCAATATTTTATTATAGAGAAAACATATTACAACATATGTGTTGGCTGGAACTCCTAAATATAACGAGCTTTCCCCCTGGCTTTCGTTTACCCGACCTCTCCTCGCGGAAGAGCTCGACCCCCTAGCGGGGGCTGCAACCCTCGGCCTCTGTAGAATTTCATTTCCGACCCAATTTTCCGCCTGGCCCCGGATCCAAAGCTTCCTTTGGGACACGACTTGCAGGCCGTTTCATCATGTTTTCGGTACGGACCCTCCCATACTTTTAAGCACAGTCAACCATGAAACAGATACATATAACTCACTGACAGATATCAGTAAACCAGCAGAACAGATCAGACATTTCTTACCACAGACTTCAGCAAACCCTAGTTTGCATACGCGCTTTCCTTTCGCTGATGTCACGGCTACGCTCTTCAATCATCAGCACGGCTCTTTTGTACCAAATTACGGAAGTTTCACTTTGTGAATACGCGCTTTCTCTTCAACAAAGCCGCGTATATACACGCTTCCTCTGCGGAAAACAAGCGTATGGTTCTCCAAACATTTAGGTCATTGCAATTCTTCAAAACAGATACATCACACAGATTTTTACCCTTTACTTCAGACAGATGTTCGCCTCATCTCAGATCTAATCATTCCATAAACAGATCTAGAAAATACAAGTACATTTCAGATCTAGATACCCTTCTTCATCATTGGTGCATCATACATTCAGATCTATCATTCAGCTGTAACCCTTTCCATTCAGATATACTTCAGAGAGAAGTATTCATTCAAGCTCAGACATCTTGCACCCACACTCATGATTTGCACAATGAATTTCTTCTCCTTATATAGGTTTACCCTTTTTCAATACCATGAGCCCAAAACTACATTACTTCCGATGGTATTCCTGGATGGGGTCATTTAGATGAATCATTACCCAATACAATGGGTCAATACCATGGTGGTTACCCCTGGTTTTGCACTTTATGAGCACTTTTTTCCCATACGCGACTTGGCACGTTGTTTCCCGCGTGCATACGCGACTTCTCCTAGACATATCCGCGTATGCCTTGAGACATACTCTTTTCACCATAGAATTAGCACATGTTGAATTCCTTTCTTCATTACCTTCTGTACTCATTGTAGATACATCAGATTTAGTTCATCAAGACATATTCTATTAAGCACAACTTCATCAAGTAAGTTGCCATCACCTTCATCAAGTGGGTTGCCATTCGAGGACAACACTCAGCATCATATTGCTAACAAACATCATTTCATATTATATTTACATCATTTACCAAGTCCATCAGGTCAAGAATAACTTCATCAGGTGGATTTCCATCAAGGACAACACATGCCAACAATCTCATGTCTTCATCTTCATTAAGTGGGTTGCCATCAAGGACAACACTCTGCATCATATTGCCAACAGAGAAGCCTTAAGTCTGTATTAATTTCCCCGGGAGATCTTTTACCCTCTCCCACCTCCTCATTCCTTCTATAAATATTACTGTAGAAGATGTGACAATGTTGGTTGCAGAACTTTGAAATATACTTGAGTTTGAAACTTCTACTTGTAAATAGTGTTCACTAGCTCTTGAAGCTCTGTTTGTGATAGATAAGTTAGTCTGAGAGATGCAGATGATTTCTGACCTTAAACATTGGACTTAAAGTTGTAACTAGTTTGAAGCATCAATACAAGCTGATTTATTGGATCTTGGTCTATGTCAACGGTGATGTTTTTCTTATTGTAAATCGTTATTTTATTTATGTTTTCACTTTTTTTATTTTATTCGATAAAGAATAGAAAGCATAGAGTTAGGATTTACTGTATATCAGTACCCTTCTCTGACTAATAAGCTTTATCTAAATGTTTTCTTTCGAATTGTGTCATTTAGGAATGATTTAATTTAGTTCAAGCAGTAGGAATGCTGGCGTTCCCTCGTCCTCCTGTCTTAGCTAATTGTTATTCTTGAAAGTTATTTTCATTTAATGTTAAGTAGAGATGAACTAAGGAAGATATGGTGAGCCCTGGTCCTAATTTTATCCCAAAATACTGACTGAAAGTTTCCCTAGGAATGTGTTGAAAGCTGGCTAGTTTCGAAGTACTTACCAGATCTTAGACCATTCTTTGTTATCATTTGTGTTTCCATTTCTGTTTTAAATGTTTTCTATTGAAAGTATATCAAAGGTTTTCTAGTTTCGAAGTAATTACCAGATCCTGGATTGCTTTTATGTTATTCTTAAGTGTTTTTCAAAGGCTAGCTAGTTTCAAAGTACTTACCAGATCCTAGGCTTCTCTTTGTTCTTCATTTGTTTAAATTCCCCTTCTTTTTGTATCATCTCATTCCATAAATCAAACTTCAAAGAGATCCTTGAACATAGATGACTTGCCCCATAGACCACTCTTGAACCTGATTGTTTCAATTAAAACCCTATTATGACTCCCTAGCCTAATGGACTAAAACCTGCAATTATCTATCTTTTTGGCCAAAGCTTGTTCTACTTGCTTGCAACTTCTCACCTTTGAAACTCTTTCCACTTATAACTTTCCACTCAAACAATAATCATGCTCAACCATCCAAAATAAACAAAAACCCTTGGAATTCATAACTAGCCTAATATTATTACCCAAAACCTTAAAGATAAATCCATATTTACACTTATTGGAGAGATCCCTCTCCGGATTCATGAGGGCTAGATCCTAAAATCCCAAAGTGGTTGAAACAGTGTTCTCCCTGCTGTTAGACTTTGCCAATCTTGATGATTACGGGGAGCTAACATTTCTAGCAACTCCGCTGGGGATTTTGAGTGTTTTTTCGGACTAGGTACCCTTAAGACCTCAGAAGACCCTTGATTCACGAACATTATGCAGTAAGTAAAAAGTAGCCTCTTCAAGCACTACCAACACATGGTAATCATGATGAAACTTGTTTGAATCAGTGACAAACTGGGCAAACCCTAGGATTCTCATAAGAGTTTATATAACCTTGAAAAATTAGCTGGCTTAGCCATAAGCTAATTTTTGAAACAGATTTAGGACACTCTTAGAAACCACACAACTGAAAAATAACTCAGAAAACCCAAAAATATTTTAGATTGGAATTCAATAAACATGGTGGTGGACCATAAAATTATTTTACCTCTGAAAGAGCTAAAAACTTCCACTTGGCGAATCCAAAAATCCTTATCAGACCTTAAGACTCCACTGGGAAGAACCCTTAGCATTGTAATATCATTTGAACTCAGTTAGAGGACTGTAGGATTAAAATTTGTCTAAAAAGATCAGTTAACCTTTTAAAGATTGTCATATTTGGTTGAACTTTTCTTGTTTACTTGGGTCTAAAACATAACATAGTGGCTCCTAGAAAGATTCATACTAGAGCCTATCCTGACCCTGATCCACCTGAGATAGTTGATAACCCGGAAAGTATCCTTAGAGAGTCTCCTAGGATTAAATTATCAATCGGCGTTAGATCACCTCGAGGACAATCTTGGGGCTTCTTGAAAAATATTTATTTCGCAACAATCACAAGTTGACTTAGTAAATCCCTTTAGAACTAGGTCTCTTGGTGATTTAGATCAGTTAGATTCTGAGTCTTTTCTTTCATCTCCTGAAACAAGTGAACATCCCGGAAGCAGAGAAACAACACCTCCTGATTTACATTTCCTTCACAACCTAGGTGTCTTTCATCCAAGATCACTTCCGGTAATTCATCGATGTCCATCCACATATGTTCACCAAACATCCACTGTTCAAACCACTCCACTTTAGCCCACCTTACCTTTTGTTAATCCACCTCTTGTGAATCCACCTCCACCACATATCATGGCAACATGGTATGCTCTCTTAGTCCTTCCTATACCATTAGTCAATCTTCCACAGGACTATCAGTCCAAAATTCCATTATATGATGCTAGTAATGCTACAACTGCATCACAACATGTGGATAAGATGAATGACTAATTTGACAGAAATGAAATTGATGATGATTCTGTCAAGCTTAGATTATTTTCTCAGAGTCTAGGGGGAGAAGTAAGAAATGAAGGAAGGCGAACTCGAGACATTGTCAGATTCTCCAAGCTCTCTCCATTAGACATTATCTTAAACAAATGGAAGTGAAGAAGAATCCTCTCCATGTCCTTCTCGATTACAAGAACCTCCACAGAAACATCGGGGAAAGTGTACAAGCTTACTGCACTAGATTTAATAGTGTGTATAATTCCCTTCCCCCAGATCTAAAACCTCCACAAGGCTCAGCTCTAAACAAGTTTCCTGAAGGGTTTGACCCTGAAATGGCCTATCAGCTGAGAGAGAGAGAGACCCTTTAACCCTTGAAGATATGCAAAAAGGGGCTCTTTCTGTGGAAGTTAACTTAATGGAGAAGAGAGCAAGAATGAAGAATGAAAAGAGAGTGTCCTTCAGAGAGGAATCCATGCCTTCTACTTCCAGCTCAAAGATGGAGGAGATGATGAAGAAAATGAGCATCCTTGAGAGAACACAAGCAAGTCAAAACCAGAATCAGAATTTTAGAAGGAACCAACCTCCAAATAGACCTAGGGAAGATGATCAACAAATCACTCCTCCCTTTCACCAAAAATATGTAAGTGAGGTTGAGGAAATAGATGAAATAACAGAGGAAGATGATATCAACATGCTGGGAGTAGATAATGATAAATTTGAGATTCATTATGATAGAAAACAAGGTCTTTACACACCTTATGATGACAAAAGAGATGATGATGAAAGCTATTATCAAAACATGGCATCAAAACATGAAAATGTCATCATAGAATCTCAAAGGGAATATGCCCTTAGAAGTAAAACTAATCAACAAACTCCTCAACACCAAACTCGACAAATCTTTCACAAAACATCACCGCAACCAAGCCTAAAGTTGTCAAAACGTAAAGACAAAACAAGAATGTGAAATTCGATAAAGGTAAATAGAAATGTACCAAATGTAACAAAATAGAGGTAGACCTTGGTAGCACTAACACTTCAGCTAGTGCTCTTGTTAAAACCATTTTGTCAAATGTAAATAGAAATAATTCGGCAAGTGGGCCCGCACACAGATAGAAGTTAACAAGGTCAAACAAGTTTCTTAAAGAATCAAATTCTTTTCAGCCTAGAACATTCCAAAATACAAATCTCTGTTTCTGATCGAAAGAAGGCCGTAATGTATATAGGACCCAAATTTTGAAGGCTTTAAACATTGAAGAGAATAATGACACAGTCAATCTTAACGATGACTAACCAGAGATTATTTTTGGTCCAAAGATTGAAGGTAAGTATCAAGAGGGACATGTTCCTCCCTTTTATGTGAGTTTAAACGTTCATGAGAAGATTTTGCACAACGCTATGCATGATTCCGGGGCTTCTCATAATTTAATGCCTAAAGTTGTGATGGAGAGTCTGGGTCTAGAAATCACCAGACCTTATAAAGACCTTTACTCCTTTGAATCGAGCAGAGTAAAATGTTTAGGATTAATTAAAGACCTCTGCATTAACTTAGCACAGATTCTAGCCAAATGCTTGGTTATGGATATTGTTGTGGCTGATGTGCCCCCAAAGTATGGAATGTTATTATCAAGATCTTAGGGGGCTAAGTTACAAGGAACTATGCAGATGGACATGACCTATGCGACCATCCCTGTTTTTAATCAGACAAGAAGACTTTACAGGGAGTCCCATATGCAATACACAGTTACAAGCCAAGACAGACCACAAAATTCTCCTCTGTATTCTGTAAATACAGGCCTCAATTATTTTATCTTGTTTAACGATGAAACTTGGGGTGAACAAGTCACTTTAACAGAATTGATGGCCGATAGGGAGGAAGAAGAGCACAACACAGAAGTGTCAAAATAGTTTGCTGCATTTGAAAATTTTAGCAAACCAAACATAGGTCTTGAGCTACAAGTCATGCATCCTTTGCTTTTAATCCTTGATAGTCAAGAAAACATTCCTCAAATAAATGAACAACCCGAGGAGTTAAAATGAATACAAATAAGTGCTGATATTCCACAACAACTCGAAATCACTTTAGTTGAAGAGGACAAACACCAAAAAGATGAACCCGAATCTAGTCCTCTATGGAGTATGAACTTCGATGGGTCATGCACTAGAACCAACGCTGGTGCAGGTGTCTGGTTATGCAACACTGAGAACAACCACACAGAAAGTATTTCCTATAGATTAAACTTTCAGTGTTCGAATAACATAGCAGAGTATGAATCCCTTATTTTAGGCTTACGTTTGTTGAAAAAGTTAGGAGCCAAAAGAATCAGAGCATATGGGGATTATGAGTTAATCATTAGGCAAGTCAATGGGGAATACACCGCAAATCACCCAAGACTTAGGGCCCATCGAAACGATGTCGTGGACCTTTTGAAAATTTTTGAGGAGTACCAGGTAATTTTTGTCCCAAGAAAAATAAATATCGCAGCCCACAACTTAGCCTTTGCAGCTAGAACATGATTAATGACATATGAAACCAAAGACTACACAACTCAGATAAAATTCAGACCAGCCGTTCCTGATAACGAAAAATATTGGCAAGTGTTCGACGGAGACAAACAAATAGAATACTTCATGCAATTCAGAAATGAATTCGAACTACATAGTTCGGATTCAGATTATGACATGTATCAGTATGAAGAAAATTGGTGAAGAAGAACCTGCTTCTAAGTTGCCAATATAAATTTACCGGTTTAGCAACTCTAAAAGGAAACAGACTGATCACAGTGAGTTAGGAACAAAGGAGTTAGAAAGATTGGAAAGAAATTAAAGATTAGAGTTTGCCTAAGGGTCTGGCCCCTTTAGAAGAGTTGTTTGATTCTAACGATGTGGCCAAGAAGCCAAAACTGGACCCTGTAGAGACTGAAGTGGAAGAGTGCAATATAGGCAATGAACTTAAACCAATGATGATCAAACTATCTAAGAATTTACCAGCTCACATTAAACTCAAATACTTAGAGCTATTTAAATAATTTTCTCATGTTTTTGCATGGAGTTATGAAGATCTTAAATCCTATGACACTGAAATAATACGACACAAAATCCCTCTCCAAGAAAACCAAAAACCATTCAAACAGAAGATGCGCAGAATTAACCCTGTTCAGTTGTCTTTGGTTGAGAAGGAAATCAAGAAAATGTATGAAGCTGGTATTATTGTCCCTATTAGATATTCTAAGTGGGTGTCTAATCTGGTGTCTGTTAGGAAGAAAACGGGAGAGATCAGGATTTGTATAGGCTTTAGAGACTTGAACAAAGCTTCATTGAAAGACAACTACCCTTTACCTAAGATGGATCATATTTTACAAAGGGTGGTAGGGTCTAAAAGAATTTCTTTGCTGGATGGCTATTCAGGGTACAATCAGGTCTTAGTTCGCCCTGATGATCAATTAAAGACAACTTTTACTACACCTTGGAGCACTTTCATGTATGTGAAAATGCCCTTTGGTCTAATGAATGCTGGTGTAACATTCCAAAGAGCCATGGACATAGTATCTGGAGGAACCGTGCTACTTCATCATTATATACCTTTATGATGTTACTGCTTAAAGACAGATGAAGAGCACTTAGAACATTTAAGAATAGTCTTCGAGAGATGTAGAAAGTTTGGTATATCTCTGAACCCTAAGAAAACACTTTTCGGTCTCCAAGAAGGTAAACTTCTTGGGCACATTATTTTAGAAGAGGGTATTAAGATAGATCCAAAGAGGATTGAGGTCATACTGCAAATCTCTCATCCTCGAAACATCAAAGAGTTGCAATATTTCATTGGAAAGATTAACTTTTTGAGAAGGTTCATCCCTAACTTGGCTGAACTCCTTAGGAATATAACAAACATGTTGAAAAAGGAGCAAGGGGTAAAATGGACCGTGGAAGCAAAGAAGTCCTTTGAGCTGGTGAAACAAGAATTAACCAAAACACCGGTTCTAATAAATCCTGATTTTTCAAAATATTTTTATATTTTTTCATTTGCATCAGAACATACAATAGCTACTGTCCTTCTACAGAAAAATACACAAGGACAAGAGCAGCCTATTTCATTCTTTAGCAAGGCTTTAAGGGATGCCCCTCTGAAGTATAACATTATGGAGAAGAAAGCTTTTGCTTTGGTTAAGGCTTTAAAAGACTTCAAAGTATACATATTACTCACACATCATTGCCTTCGTCCCAAATTCAGTGGTGAAATACATTCTAACACAGGACCCAGATGGTAAGAGAGGTAAGTGGATTGCTATTATTCTTGAATATGATCTAGAAATAAAACCCACTAAACTCATCAAAGGCCAAGGTCTAGCTAGATTGATGGTTGAATCAAATTTTGAAGTTCTTGATATTAATATGATTAATGCTTTAGATGATCAAGAAGAAATCTCAACACCCATTGTTGAAGACCATTTTATGAATTCCTCTTGGTATGCTGATATTCTTTATGTTTTGCTTAATTTGAATACACCTCCTGGTTTGACAAAAACAAAGGCAAGGTTTTTGAAATTGAAAGCTGTAAACTATTGCATTATAGATAGATGTCTTTATTGGAAAAATTCAAGTGGTATATTGCTTAAATGTTTGCCTGAGCATGATGCAGAGAAGGTTAAGCACGAGTTCCATGAAGGAGAGTGTGGAGGCCACTTATACTAGAAGACAATAGCCAACAAAATCTTGAGGGCTAGTTACTACTGGCCTACTCTTTTTCTTGATGTACACAAGATGATAATTGCCTGTCATAAATGTCAACCTTTTGAGGGAAAAATGAATCTGCTACCCCTACCTCTGCATCCAATCACTGTTGAAGCCCCTTTTCAACAGTGGGGACTTGACTTCATAGGTGAAATCCATCCATCATCCTCTTCCTAGCATAGATGGATTCTCACTACCACAGACTACTTCACTAAATGGATAGAGGTCATCCCTTGTAGGCAGGCCAATGATTCTGTTATTATAAAATTCATGGAGAATAATATTCTCTCTAGATTTGGCTGCCCTACCAAGATCATCACTGATAATGCAGTAGCATTCGGATCAAAGAATATGGTTGAGTTCTATCACAAGTATCAGATAACATTGGGGCATTCCATTGCCTATTATCCTCAAGGTAATGGAATTTTAGAATCCTCAAACAAGAGTTTAGTGAACATAATCAAGAAGTTGTTGGAGGACAACAAGAAGTCTTGGCACACAAAGCTTGTGCATACACTTTGGGCTGACAGATCGACTTTGAAGAAATCTATTGGTATGTCACCCTACCAGCTTGTGTATGGCACTGATGCAATCTTTCCTACCAGCCCTGGTGTGCCAGTTATGAAGTTGATTCAGGAGGTTTAGTCTGAAGATAATGACATGATCATATGATAACCGTACCATTCACCTTCAAAGAAACTGTAGAGGAGGTTGGTCAGGGGAATTTTGAGGTCTAAAATGGGCCTCCTAAGAAAATTATAAAATAATAGTGGAAAGAATTAATAAATGATGACATCATCAAATTTAGAGGGAAAAATGAAAAAACTACTTTTTCAATTCATATTTTCAACTTATCTCCCAAATTTTTTACTCAAATTTCGAGCGGGAATACTCGTTGGATGTGGAATTTAATTCCCCATCCAAAGAGTACCCATGTTGCATACTTTCGATGGGTCCTACTACACGAAAAATGAGAAATACATAAAAAACATGATTACAATCACGTTTTTTATGTATTTCTCATTTTTCGTGTAGAAGAGTTCATCGAAAGTATGCAACATGGGTACTCCTTGGATGAGGAATTAAATTCCGCATCCAACGAGTACTCCCGCTCGAAATTTGAGTAAAAATTTTGGGAGATAATTTTAAAATACGAGTTGAAAAAGTAGTTTTATTATTTTATTATTTTTTAATATTTTTACTTTTTTACTCCAAAAATGGTGAATCATCCATTATGGATGACATCATCATCTTGAATCCTATTGGTTGTTATAAATTTTGTTTTTGTTGTACATTTTTCTTATGAGGCCCATTTTAGACCTCAAAATTCCCCTAATGAACAAAGCATTACAGAAACAGGATAGCATCAAAAAGCTTTTTGACAGAAGAACAAAGGCTAGCAATTTCAATATTGGGACAAAGTTTTAAAATGGGACTCAAGGAGGGAAGACAAGGGCAAGCATGGAAAATTTGAAAATATGTGGCTTGGCTCTTACTCCATTCATTCAGCTGCTGGTAATAATGTCTTTTTCTTACAAGAGTTGAATGGGGCAGAATTGTTTGGGGGTCCTGTCAATGGCAGGATGCTCAAGCATTACTTCTCTTGATCCATGTCATGTTATGAAAGCATTTTTATATTTTTCTCATTATAAATACTTCATCCACCATTGCATTCAAAGTTAGAAAAATCAAAATACAAAAACAGTAGAAGAAAGAAAAGAGGGAAGATTGTAAAAACAATAAAGGTACAACTCCATACCAACAAAAAGAGAAACAAATCTAAAAGTGTGCAAGCTTAAATGCCACTCCTGAAGAACACACTTCTAATCAGTCATACAACTTAATCTTGACTAATTAGCTTTATATTGACTGTTGATAGGATAGTGAATTCGATTTTCCAAACTGTTTAATCTTGGCTTATCAGTAGGTAGATTAGGCTAGAAATTAAATGTTCAAACATGCTCAAAATCTGAACCAGAGGACAAGCAAGGACAACTCAAACATAATTAAAAACAGAGCTATAAAAATATGAAGGAAGTGCTTTGAAACTTTCAGATCTTAAGCCTTCCATTTTGTTTTAATTTTCTGAAAAATAATATCTATGTGCAGCTTGTTTTTTATGCCATAGATCAACATCAAGTCAGACTATTAAATCCTGATTTGTATGCTTTTAAATTTCTGTTTTAGAAATTAGAGAATAAAAATATGTTAGACTGTTTAATCCTAACAGATTAGTAGATTAGGTAGAGAAGCATGTGAACTCAATAGTTTAATCTGAGTTCATGGAGAAATAAGGAGTAGAAATAGATTAGATTTTATGCTTTCAAAAGAACAAAATGTTGTGAAAAGAGTTTGCCAATCCAAGTGCACTCTAAAGAAGAAAAAATGTTAGATCAACAGGATTGGGTAGGTAGAAAGTTTGTATTGATGAATATCCATTGTTTTTCATGCCTGCTAGCATTTTCTAGAGCAAAAGAAGAATATCCAAGTAAAGAAAGGTAGCCCAATGGATGAGGCACTGATCAGCCTCCCAGAGAATGCAAGTCTGAAGTTCTTGATGCCTTCAAGAAGGCACCATCCCCAAGTGGAGCCACTGTTAGCCACCAATAAAATTTGTCATATCAAATGGTGGCTAAAACATTTTTGGAGCCTTCAAGGAACAAGTTTTATTATAAAAAGTGTTATCTCTTGAAGACTCATGAAGACATCATGCCCTCTGTCCATATCTTCACTACTGTTTCCATTTTTAACTCTGAAATTCTACTAATTCCATAGAGAAAAGATTGTTGCAAAAGCCCTTTTTCCTTTCCCTCCACCTCAAAACTAACCTTCATTTTATTCCCTTTTTTCCATCATTTTCCTCTATTTTTCATCCTTTCTCCTTTATCCTTCATAAAATCCCCTTTACAGAGTTTAATTTTTTTTTTTTAAACTCTGCCGAAATCCCCAAATCCATCAGAAAATCCTCAAAAACTAATAAAAATACACTTTTTTGTATTACAGACTTAAGCCCCCTTGGGCTAAGTATTAAACCACTTCCCCACATGTGCCCTAGTGCTGGAAACAAGCGCTAAGCCTTTTCAGTGCTTATTGCATCACAAAAATCCGAGCGCATAAGTCTTTGTGCCATGCCAAAAGTTCTGATCCAATTAAGCCCTATGTTTATATCCTCCAATCATATTATTATCCCATATAGCCCTTGTGCCCATAATCGGGTGATAAAACATTGTAAAAATCCATCTCCGATTGATATTTTCCTTTGTAAATAAAAAAACCCATCTTCTTCTAAGTTTGGTCTAAAGCCCATTGGAGCCATGTTTTTAATGTAAAAATGGGTAGATTGAAAAGCCCACATCAAAAAGTTCTGATGCGATTGAAACCCCATTATATAAAATCTGCCTCCCCTCCTCACTTTACTCCATATAACTTCGCCCGGGACCAAGAGTTAAAGTCCCAAGCGCCAATCGCATCGCAAAAATTCCAAATGGTTAGATTGAAAAGACCAGGGCCGACTTTCCGATGCAATTGGCCCTTATGTATATAAACCCCGGGCCCATCATGTCCCATATAATCCATGGCCCCACAGTCGGGCGCCTATCCATTTCATATATATAAACCCACCCCAAACCATAAAAACCTTTGTTTTTATTAAAATTTTTGGTTTTCATAAAGTATAAAGGGTTTCCGCCCATACAAGTTTTGAAACAATATCGACCATTGATCTAAAGCCGATCAACGATTAGCGAATGATCGCATCACAAGTTTTATCGGGCTCATTTTTTTGTCCCCTCTGATTGGCCATTCTTTGATCTATTGTGAACCGTTGATCTCCTCCCCATTTTCCCAGATCTAATGGCCCAAAATTGCTCCGATTATTAACCTTCCTCTGCCTTCAAAATCCTCCGATTCACTCTCCACCGTTGATCTGATCCTCATATCAACGGCCAACGCTCAATCTCTTCATCGCACTCCAAGTTCTTTGCCCTGCCAATTGTCGAGCCCCGATTGCATCTGGGTCGTCCACGTGTCCAGATCGGACGATCCAGATCGCATTTTCTGACTTTGGTTATATTTTATGCAGCCCCGCTCATAATGTTTTTCGGCCAATTACAACCGTTGATCTCTAGAGATCAATGGTCCTCATTAACCCTTCTTCTGCCCTTGTATTATTTCATTCTATCCTCATATGCAATCTCCGTCATTCAAATCTTAGATCCGATGGCCCAGATTGAAACCACCCATCTTCTTACCACCCGCGCATCTATCCCATATCGCGCTCGTTCTCTACCATTAGATCTGAGGCCCCAGATCTTACGACCCACATTCTATATCATGTAGTTTTCAACACGATGGTTAATTTCCCAAAGGCCACGCGAAATGGGCAGTTTTTTGGTGCCACGTGTCGGGCGGGGACACATATCGCGTTCCAAAAGAAAAATTGCCTACTTTCCTTCTCTCCACACGAAACCCATGGTTTTAAGTCCCGAAACCACTTTTCCCCTTTCCATTTACGTTTCATCGCACGCCTCCTCAGCCGTCGATCTTTATGAGCCAATCTCATCCGACGGCTCACATTCCTCCCGAAACCCATTTGGTGTTTTAATTCATTTTTCCTCCGCCTAAGGTTTTTAACCTTATTTATTTATATTTTCACCATTTCTCTATTATACGTCCCAGATCGCTCCCGACCGTCGATCTCTGTAGATCGACGGATCTAACTTATTTCTTCCCACCGCTCTCCTTTTGACCTCCTCTAACTGATCTCCATCGTTGGATGCTGCCATCCAACAGCCACACTCCTCCCCACAACCTCTGAAGCAGTTAAAACCCAATAACGCAGGATTTCTTAATATTTTGTGTATTTTGTAGGTTTCAAATGTTTTTCCCATAATGATAAAGGAAAAGAAAGCCGAGGGTGATGATCCTCTAGACTTATTTTTATCAAAGGGAAATAACTACAAGGGTTCAAACTCCACGTCTCATCAATGCTTCATGGGCATTGATGCCATATGAGCTTTGTGCAGCCCTGCACATCAACAAGACACACATCAATGCATTAAATAATTAAAAGAGTATCAGTGTCGAAGACAAAATACAACAAAATAGAAGATTGAAGACAGTTTGAGGATTACGGCTAAGATTGATTATCAAAAGACTAATCCTCCAAATGAAAATAGAATTAAAGAAAATCAAAAGATCTATTAGATAGAAAAGCCTCCACCGCCACAATAGAGGCCAATTGATTTCTCTCAGCTACCACAGTGCCACCTGTAGCCACAAGCATTCAAACAGAGGCTGAAATTATTGATCAGAAAGAAGATATTAGCCTCAGCGCAGCCGAATAGTTAATTCTGCAAAAGGAAACTAATGTAAACCATATCAGCAGAGTTATTACTACATGAAACAAAGCCTTAAAGTCAACAAAAGCTCCCACCGAGCTTAATTCTTAAATGTAAAACCATTAATACATAGGACACATATGTAAAATTCTTTATCGAGCCCCTCAAAGGCCAAGAAGCCTCAAGTCTGTATTAATTCCCCCAGGAGATCTTTTACCCTCTCACACCTCCTCATTCCTTCTATAAATATTCTTGTAGAAGATGAGAAAATGTTGGTTGCAGAACTTTGAAATATAATTGAGTTTGAAACTTCTACTTGTAAATAGTGTTCACTGGCTCTTGAAGCTCTGCATGTGATAGATAAGTTAGTCTGAGAGATGGAGATGATTTCTGACCTTAAACACTGGAGTTAAAGTTGTAACTGGTTTGAAGCATCAATACAAGCTAATTTATGGGATCCTGGTCTATGTCAACGGTGATGTTTTTCTTATTGTAAATCATTATTTTATTTTTGTTTTCACTTTGTTCATCTTCTCTGATAAAGAACAGCAAGCATAGAGTTAGGATTTACTGTATATCAGTACCCTTCTCTGACTAATAAGATTTATCTAAATGTTTTCTTCCGAATTGAGTCATTTAGGAATGATTTAATTTAGTTCAAGCAGTAGGAATGCTAGCGTTCCCTCATCCTCCTGTCTTAGCTAATTGTTATTCTTGAAAGCTATTTTCATTTAGTGTTAAGTAGAGATGAACTAAGGAAGATATGGTGAGCCCTAGTCCTAGTTTTATCCCAAAATACTGATTGAAAGTTTCCCTAGGAATGTGTTGAAAGCTGGCTAGTTTCAAAGTGCTTACCAGATCTTAGACCATTCTTTGTTATCATTTGTGTTTCCATTTGTGTTTTAAATGTTTTCTATTGAAATTATATCAAAGGCTAGCTAGTTTCGAAGTACTTACCAGATCCTGCATTTATTTTATGTTATTCTTAAGTGTTTGTCAAAGGCTGGCTAGTTTCAAAGTACTTACCAGATCCTGGGTTGCTCTTTGTTCTTCATTTGTTTAAATTCCCCTTCTTTTTGTATCATCTCATTCGATAAATCAAACTTCAAAGAGATCCTTGGACATAGATGACTTGCCCCATAGACCACTCTTGAACCTGATTGTTTCAATTAAAACCCTATTATGACTCCCTAGCCCAATGAACTAAAACCTGCAATTATCTATTTTTTTGGCCAAAGCTTGTTCTACTTGCTTGCAACTTCTCACCTTTGAAACTCTTTCCACTTAGAACTTTCCACTCAAAAAATAATCATGCTCAACCATCCAAAACAAAAAAAACCTTGGACTTCATAACTAGCCTAATATCATTACCCAAAACCTTAAAGATAAATCCATATTTACACTTATTGGAGAGATCCCTCTCCGGATTCAGGAGGGCTAGATCCTAGAATCCCAAAGTGGTTGAAATGGTGTTCTCCCTACTGTCGGACTTTACCAATCTTGTTGATTACAGGGAGATAACAGAGATCAAAAGTATAAAGAAGTACAACAGGAAGACACAGGGTTGTTTAGAGATTAATTCATGAATCCTTATGTTATGCTTACAAGAGAAAATTTCCCAAAATTTTCTTTTCACGAGCTGAGTGGGCCAAGGGAATCAGGAGATCCTTATGAAGATAAGATGCTCAAGTTTCACCGTTTTCAGGAGTTCTAGTTTCAGATTTTTCAAATCATTGTACATACCATTGCTTGAAGAAATAAATCAAAAAATAGAAAATACAAAAACAATAGAAAAGTAGAAAAAGAGGGTGGTTTGAAAACACCATGAAAAATCCCATGTTCAAAAAATAGTCTTGCTGAAAGTGCGCAAGTCTAAATGCCACTACTAGTGCTCGAAAGATATCTTGTTCAGTTATCTAGCCTAATCATAACTGAGCATGTTTTAAATTGATTTTTGATAAGTTAGTGAGAGAGATGATAGTCAAATTGTGTAAGCTTGACTTATCAATGAAAGTAGATTAGGAAAAGAATGTTGGTTCCACACGCTCAAAATAGAACCAAAGAGAAAAAAAGAATGAAAAAAAATTTGTATACCTTGGCCCTGATTTTTCTAAGTTTCATCTTGTACATAAATAATTTTTGTGTGCAGCTTGTTTTTATGCCGCAAACGCATGACAAATCAGACCGTCTAATCCTGATTTGATCATTTTTCAATTTCATTCTTTAGACTAGTAAATGAAATCCTGTCAAACTATTTAATCTTGACAGTCGATCATAGGATAGGTAGAGAAACAAAGGAGTTCATCAGTTTAATCTGAACTCCCGGAAGATATAAGTGTAGCATTAGATAGTTTTTCTTCTTTCAAAAAAAATATCTTGTCAAGGGTTGCTAGTCCAAATGCACCTAAAAGAAGAAAAAATGTTAGGAAACATAGCCGGGTAGGTAGAGATGACTTTGATGCTAATCATGCTGTCAATTTTTAGAAATAGCATCAAGAAAGGAAGAAATCCGTGCCAATGGATAAGGTACTAGTATTCACAAGCCAGAGATCTGCAATTCTGGACACCTCCTAAAAAGGAGCTGCCCTCCCCAAATGGAGCCACTGTTAGTCATCAGTATTTTTATCTATTATTGATGACTATTTTCCTTAGCTGATTTTTCTAGAAGCTGATCTCAAAACTATCAATCTGTCATCTAGAAAACACCCCAAAACAACTTTTGTCCTCTTGCCCCTTCCTGTTAGTCTATGATGAGAACAAACCCTGGTTGTCAATTCCTATCTAGTTTCAGCAAAATAACCCTGTCCATAGCTGCCATAGCTGAAAGTTATCTACTGTCATTTACCCTTGTTTCTCATGCCATTCGCGATCCAAAGGTTGACAAAGTGTCTGCAACCCTATCCCTGGTCATCTTGTCATTTTAAAATCTAATCATACCAAAGAAAACACTCAAATAATGTCAAGATTGTCCCTAAGTTAGATAGTGGTGTTTAGGGAGTTCTTCCTTGGCTAAGATATCCTAAGCCAAAAGCCTCTGTGTAGTACCAGTCAACCTTGAATTAGTTCCTATTCTGCAGAACAAGTCTTGATCCATCCATAGGTTGCACACCACTAAGAGGTCACTTTTTCTTATTTCAGAATAAGTTCAACAAAGACCTAAATCAGGAAAAGAGAAGTTTTGTTGCTATCTGAAGAAATCTGCTTGAATCAGGAATAATCACCATGAAACACCAAAGGAGCTCTCCAAGGTTCAAAAGCATTTGTTTTTACATCTTTGTAGGGGTGTAATTAAATGATGATCAGTATACGAAGGAGGGAAAAAAGGGCAAGTTCAAGCAGGTTCCCCTTGTTGAAAAGATTTTCCATCAATGATCAGATGAAGAGCTGTAAAGTGAGAGCAGCAAGTGTACATGTTATAAATTTGGAGGCTGCCTGAAGAACAGAGATCAATCATCAAGTCAAAATGAATAACAAGGATTGAGTAATGCTAATCAGCAGTGTTGCATAAACTTTCCAAAGGGTATCATCATGTAAGGCATAAGAAGACAGTTGCTTCTTATGTAACCTTGAGCCTGGGATGTGAACATTAGTCAAAAGAAATTTCAAGGTACCCCTGAAAACATAGTCAAAGGAAGGTTAGTCAATGATGTTTGGCAGTTAGCATTCTCCATATACAAATCACTTTTTTTCTGATCCAATGTTCTCAGTGATATTTTACAAAAAGAATATACATCCGAGACAATGCCTCATAAAGCAAAGAAGACTTTAGGTTCAAGTGATTTTACCAATGAAAAATGTCAAATTTCACTTTGTTTCCTATTGACATTCTTCAAACAATCATACAGAGCATGACACAGTGTTGAAATAGATAAGATCATGTGTTGGATAGAACCTCCTTCAAAAATCAGATGGTTTGAAGCACAATGAAAGAAAACCTCCTTCATATAAAAGCATAGGGTGAAAATACATATTGTTTCAACCTCCTTCACTAATAAGCAGAGGGTAAAACACATTGTTGAGAAACTTTGAGTAGATACTTGGTGCTTTTTCCTCCAAAGATGAAAAGAGGATGCATAGCAAGATTAAGTGATTTGTTTAAGAAAGATCTCTTTTGGTAAGAAAGATTGAAAATCACTGATGAGTCAATAAGAGTTTATGGGATAAAGGCATTTTCCACATCAAAAGCCAAAAGTGACACAATGGCGCTAAGAAGCCTCTGTTTCTTATATCTATGAAATCCTCCTTCAAATTATACTCTGAGGGTGGAGTTTTTAGCTAAGAGCAGCCTCAGCTAAATAGCCAAGAAAGTAGACCAAGCTTGGTTTTCAAATGACTTCTGCAAACTCACATGAAGAGACATCTCACCTAGATCATATATATGGAAAGAGGCATTCTTGTTTTTAAACAAATCCCTTATGGTTATAGAAATAATTTCTCCAAGTGATGAATGAAGGGAGAGCGCAGGAGGTTACTTCCAGCTCAGTCAAAGGACAAAGGACACATTGTAAGAGGGTGAAAACTTTCACTGTTTATAGGCCTCCTTCACAAAAAAAAAAGGATCAGCTCTCCAAAATATTTGCACCATGAAACGACTCATTCAAAGGGTTAAAAGGTGTGATGAAGCCATATTTCACTTTCAGTCAAAGGGTACCTCCATCAAATGATAAAAGACAAAGTTTTAAAGGACACATGAAATTTACATTTTGAAATGTTTTTAATCATAGGATAAAGACCTTCATCACTTCATAAAACAACAGATACATAAGGGTTTCGAAGGTTGCAGTGCTAGTTTTTTTATAAGCCTCTTCAAAGATACAGGGTCACAATTTTGAAATCAATGAGGTTTTATTGTTTTCAGGAACTCCATCAGTAGGTAAGTAGAAGGCCTCATGATAGGTTTGAAGGTCATTAAAAAGGCTGCAACAATGTTTTTTGAGATAACCTCCTTTGTAGACAAATCAAAGAATAGCATGGTTTTATAAATTCCCTTTCATCACAAATGTTGTGACAAACAAGGGGTTATAAAATCATTAAGGTATGATATGGTGTTTTAAGAAAAGAATTACTGAATAGACAGAGTTAAGAGACTGAAGGCATTCATATTTGCAAAGGGCAGTTTACAAAGGCAAAAAAGGAGAAGTTTGTTTTTAAAATGAAATGAGGGGAACATTGGTTTTTTAAATATGAAGGAGCTCGACCACTTGTCATTTATCATTATTCAAACCTAAGTCAAGGCAAGAGAAGCAGTTTAAGAGCGTTTTTTAAGAGCATTCACAATTTTTTTGGATGCGCGGCATGCCTGTGTGATCGCGTGGCGCGCCTGTAGGCGGTTACAGTGTATTTTTGTGAAGGGCGCGACGCGCATGTAGACGTGCGCGACACGCCTGTGCCCGATGCCTAGGGCTTACCCGACTACTTCAGCGCGACGCGTTTACGCCCGTTCAGACCCGCCCGACCATCAACCAACTCTGAATGCGTCTTCTGCCCATTTGGGCCCATATTCAAAGGAACCCTCAAAGGCGCCAAGGTCAGGTTTCCAAACAAGAAGTCACCTCCAAACACAGCAAAAACACATTGGTCAAAGGTATTTACATCTCTTGGGCCCAAAATTTTGTTTGAAAGTATGATGTCAAGAAGCTAGCTAACCTTCATCCAAAAGAGCTTGGCTGCTAAGATTATAAAAAAGAAACAATGATTGGGTGAAACAGTTCTGATCAGTTTACAAGGGGTTTGCTCAGTTTCTTAAAACAATGATTTCAAAGAGCGCCCTTTTTGCTTCAAATAACTACAAAGGAAGATAGTGATTGGGGAATAGAGGGTTTTTTTTCAGTTTAAAGGAGGTCTTCTTACTGTGAATAACAAAGGATAGAAGCAGTGATAACAGAGGAAGTTTGATTGTCAAGGAGCTTGTTGTTTTGAATAGTTAAGGAAAACAAGATTGGAGCTGATTCTTAGCTGAAACACAGTTGCTCTCAAAACCTATCTGTTTGCTAGCCTAGAAAGAAAAAAATGATCATTAAAGAGAGACAGAGTTTGTTTAGAAGGCCTTTAAAATCAGTGACAGGGAGACCACTGTTTTGATAAAACAAAATGATCTTCCTCCAAAAAGGATTGTTTTGCTAGCCTTAATAAAACAGTAACAGTGACTACTCAAGGGAGAAAAATAATGTTTTTCAAGGGTACCCCTCTTTAATTAAAAACAAAGAAAAATAGTGAATAGGGGGAAGAGTTCTTATTGTCAAAAACAAAGGGAGCTTGTTTCACTTAACAAAATTTGTTGGCCAACCAAGGACAAACTTAGTCTTGCAAAGAGGAAAAGGTGTTTTTGATTGAGCACCTTTTCAGTGATTATTTAAACAAGTTTGCCTTGGTGAATCAGTGAAGAGTATCAAAAGAAAAAATTCCTCCAAAGAAGGATAGCAGGAGTGGGTATCACAATAGGTATGAGCCTATTTCAACTCAAGAAGTGAATGAATCACCTTTAGTGCTCTTCAATTTTCATGAAGTAGGGTGCTTAGAATTTTGCCAAAAAGTCCAAGAAGTAAAAATTCACCTTCCTTTGACACATTTTTTTGCTTTAAGGCTGCAAGGGAAGCATGTCCATCTAGCAGATCTGGATTTCAAACTCTCTCCTAGGGCTATCTCCAAAGCTACTAAGATCCCCTATATTGGAGAAAAGTGGTTCAAACAAACATACCTAAATCTAAATCACTACAAACCCTTTATAAAACCAGACCATTAGGATGCATGCCAAGCCATTTTCCCTTTTTATCACTTGTTGACCAGCTATGCCCCTCTCATGAAAGTCATCATGAAGTATTTCACGTGTGAAGGGAGGTTTTCCCGAATTTATGCCTATCATATCAGGCTTCTTATGCATTTCACAAGAACTCAATTGCTGAACCTACCTTTCTTCCTCTATAGACGCATTGACAAGATGGCCTCTACTGTCCAAAAGAAGCCCTCAGCTCAACAACAAGCTTGTCTATTTCATCATTCCCTTATCAAGATCATAATCCTCCATCAACTTGAGAAAAAGGGAGTTTCTTGGGACTCTTTCATCTCCCATTCTGATTTTTCCATTGTCTCTTCATCTCATGCACCTTCCTCACCATCCACTCATCATGTTTCTCCTTCTTCTAGTAAATCCACTCCTAAAAAACAAAAATCTCCTATGATTGAGAGTGAAGAAGAGAAGAGGCAAAATAGTAGTGAAGAAGGGCAAAGTGACAAGAGGCAAACTAGTGATGAAGAAGGACAAAGTGAAGAATCTAAGCATGATAGTGAGCATAAACAAGGTGATGATGAGCATGAAAAAATTGATGGCGAGCATAGCAGTCATGAATAGGAACATGATGGAAGCCAACACAGCAGTGAGCATAATGGTGATGAGGCACAAAATAGTGAAGGTAAAGAGCACAACAGTCATGAAGAAAGCAGGGACAAAGATGAACAAGACAGTCCTCAATATGACAAACAAAGTGACAGCCAAAACAATGATGATGAGGGTCATGACAGTCCTCAAAAAGACACTTATGATGAGAAACAAGATAGCCCTCAAACAAGTAATGATGATCAAAATCAAACACCACACAGTGAGCATTCCAAAGAGGGTAACATGGAGCAAAAGGACCAAATCAGTGACCATGAGCATAACAGTGACAAAGAAAAACAAGGCAATCTTCAAACAGAAGAAAACACTGACAAAGATGATGATCAAAGTAGCAAGGTAAAAGACCAAGTTGAGCAAGTGCAAATAGATGAACCTCCTCCCTCTTCTCCTCCACACAGCCAAGAGCATGTGCTAGATGCCTCTCCTAGGCAAGGGGCCATGACTCTTCCTCCAAACGTGGCGAAGCCTAGAAAAACTAGATCAGCAAAGAAAAATACCACTCCAGTAGTGACTAGCAATGTCACAAGAACGCTAAGAAGTAGAGGCAAACTGCCTAAGAAGAGCATTGTTGAATTACCAAAGAGGAGGAGGACCAAGAAGCCTATCCAAGGCAAGGGGAAAGAAAAAGAGGACAGTAGTCATGAAAAGGAAAGGGAATTTGATATCATACAGATAGACAGTGATGATAGTGATAATGAAGCTAGAATCCTTGAGGCTCTTTTGCGAAACAGAGAAGACAAAATTCATGACCTACAAGCTGATTTAGAAAGCTCAAAAGACTTCATACATGTTCTACAGATGCAAAACAAACAAATGAGTGGTCAAATGGCAGTTTTTGAGGCCCGGGCTTTCAAGTACCAAAGGGAAGTCTCCAAAGCACAAGTCAAGCTTGAAGACCTTGTGGGAAAATTCAATGATACTGAAGAAGAAGAGAATCCAATAAGAAAGAGGCCTAGGACTATGGGTCTCAGGAGGGCTTTGGAGAAAAAGAAAGAAGAAGAGGCAGCCCTTGTTCGATCTTATTCTCTCACTCATTTGCTCGCCCAAGAAATAGAGAATGATAAAGAATCATGGCTTGAAAGGGCCAACAAGAATTTGGAGGATAAATTAGAGAAAGCTATCAGAGACTTGAGCCTACAAAAGAAGATGACCGGGCACTACAAAAAGCTAAATCAATTTTCCCGAAAGAAATTGAAGGTTGCACAAGAAAAACTCAAAACTGCCAAAAGAGGGTGCCCGGTAGAAAAAGTGGAGAAAGGCACACCAGCACTCGAAATATTGGCCTCAGCTTCCTTACATGTTTCTAAGAACCCATGAGGGGCTGGTTTGCCAAAATTGAGCAAATTTCGACATGATCTTGTTTTTTGACATTTTTGGGCCTAATCGCAGAAATTCATGGGCGGCGCCATTTTTTTTTGGAGCATCCTCAGATGTTGAGAGTGGTATCATTATATGCATTAAATTCAAGGGCATATAATCAAAAAATTTCAGATCCAAAGGATGTGTTTTGATCCCCCAAAGAGGCAAAAAACAGTGATTTTTTGACTTTCTACCTCACATATCAGCAAAGGCTATTTTTTGGTTTTTTCCACTCAGTTCAGTTTTTGACATACTTTCAGTGATAATTTTGGGAAAAATAAAGTATTTTCAGAAACAAGACATCCAGGGCTTTCCAAAGAGCTATCACGGGCCTTGTTTTGACATCGGGAGGTCCCTCAAAAGTTGTCTGCAAAACAAGGAATTTTCTGCTGCTACGTTCCTGTAACATTTTGGCAAAAATGCAGTTTTCTGTAGTGGCTCATCCAAGTGTCCGTTAGGCCTTTTTTAGCCATTTTCAGTAATGAAAATTCAATATTTTTTCCTTTTTTAGCATTTTATAGATATTTTGAAGATATTTTTTTCCTTGGGCTTTGCAAAGCCTCAAGGACAATATCAGATATTTGTTTTTAGCCTATGAGCTTCTAGTCAGTTTTGTGAAGCTTATCTTTTCATTCTCCTATATAAATCATTGAAAATCATTGTAATATTGTTGGTTGAAAATTTGATAAAAAAGCTGGACTTTGAAGATCTTAAGAACTTGACTGAGCTTAGAGCAATATATGTTATGAGTTTTGATGATCAAACTTGTTTTATGGAGTGAATAGCTTGACTTGCTTGCCTAGATTATGGAGAGGATCTATGTGCAGGATTCCATGGCTTGGTAAATGGTATTGTACTTATTTTCAGTTATTTTTTCTTAGTTTTTCACATATGTATCCATGCTTCTTGCCTGCTATAGGTCAGTAAAGAATAGTTTGAGGTATGCCCATGGAGGCTCATCAAATTTCCTGATTCATTACAGCTTCTATTTTTTCATCTTTCTTGGTCACGTCAAAGGATTCTTAACTTCCCTTTGGTCCACTAAGAACTTGTTATTTATTTCCTTAATGATTAATATGACATGCTATCTTGTTTGATTCATGGTATTCCCTACTTACTCATAGTTGTTTAAACCTCATTAATGAAATCTCCTTTGAAGTATTGACTGTCTAGTTTAAATCAGAGAGGTCTTGTTTCAATCTTGCCCTCTGCCTATAATTTCAGACTTATTTCAAAGTTCTCATCAATTTGAATGTGTTGCTTAAGAGTTTCCTTTCCACATTTTGAGCTGTTGGTTTGTCTTACATGTGTTCTCAACCACTGAAGGTGATTTTCCCAAAGTTAGAGGGTCTTATACTTCTATGCATCACCTGAATGTTTATTTTATGCATCTATCAGTTTGAGTTTGATTCATATTGATTAATGGTTAGCCCTACCACATGAATACTTGTTGTTTAAACTGCTTATTCTTAATATCCCTTTGTCTTGCACAAAATTGATGTTCATTTCACTTCATAAACCACCTGAAATGTCCATTCGCTATACTAAATCAGCCCTGCAGTACACCCTATCCATTGTCCTGACATCCTTGGCTTGATTTTGACCCCATAGCCCATTTGATCTCATTTTCTTGTTCTATTTGGATCCACTTGATCAATTTTCCCCCCAAACAACTAAAAAACAAACAAACAAACACACTTAACAACTAGCCTAAAATCTAAACAAACTAAGCGAACAAGCTCACATCCTTCGCTTTCATTAGAGAGAGCCCTCTCTGAGTCTAGGAAGGCTAGGTACTAGGGCTCCAAAGATTGGTTTGATGTTACTCCATCATTTGGTCTGTCAATCTTCCAAATCACGGGAACCTAACATAATCATTGAATTTTTCGAGCATTAGGTATAATAAATAAACAATTTAGCATTAAATATTAATTTTCAAGTATTTTCTTACAGAAAAGAAATGAAAATGGAACCCATTCAGTACATAAAACAGGACGACAAGGAAGAAAAGGGTTGATATCTAAGTTTGAGTAATTGTTACTTCCTTATAACAACGTCTTAACTAGAATTCATTTTTGTATTTTTTAAGTTGTTTTACAAAAATCATCATTGAATGTCTTCAAACAGGTGCTAACATACAAAGAAGAACCATCAGAGGAATTGATTGAAATTGGGTTAAATATGGGTTGTGAGTATATGTTGGCATATCAGAAATTAATTATGGAATTTGTAAGCATATATCGATATTGTTTTACTTAGCTCCGTCTATAATTAATATAAGAACAAAAAAATCTTTTATATTAAATATATGATTTTTTATGGTGTATAAAACTTGCAGGAAACAAAGTATGGAACTACACCACTAGATGAAATTTTGAAAGTTGGCATGGACGTACATGATTTTGAAATAATGTGTGTAGTTTATGAGTCAATTGTTGCAATGGTACGTAATTTTTCTTTTCGATTTACATTGATGTATATTATTTAATATTTCAATTTTCATTATTCTCACCAATGTATATACACTCATTTCAGTTTATTTTTATGTTTGTAGATGGAAGGTGAAGAAGAAGAAAACAATCAACACCATGAACAAAACATTCCTGAAAATAACCCAAGTCATGGAAGTAGCTCTAGTTGTAGTGACAACAATTCAAGCGAAGAATGATGATCACTATGTTTGGATATCAAAGCAAGGCATTGTATTTTTTGAAATATGTCTGTGAAATCAAACATTTTGTTTAATGTAATGGACATAGTGTCCCAATTGAAAGACAAAGGATACCAATAACTGTCCCATTTTTTATGACAAAGATTGTCTTATTCATATATATATATATATATATATATATATATATATATATATATATATATATATATATAAAAAAATATATTAATTTGTTCTGTTCGTTCTCCATTGTCATTATCAAATGCACTAATAAAAATTTAATTCATATGAATATTGTTATAAGATATATATGTGTTGACTTTTGATGAATAGTGAATTTTAAAAAAACCACAATAATTATAATATGATATAACAAATTAATCCAAATATCACATTCAAATGCATTAATAAAAATTTAATTAATATGAATATTGTTATAATATGTGTTGACTTTTGATGAATAATGAATTTAAAACAATCACAATAATTGCCTTGTCACGGAGTCGATGTTTCTAAAAATACAAAATGAAAAGCTAAATTAGGTAATAGATCATACCTTTGGGGTGTTTGTATCGTTAAATGCACTGGCGCATTTATATGACCTATGGGAATAACACAAATAAAAAAACAAATTAAAAATATCGGTGCATTTGTGTGGTATGGCACCCCAGTGCATTTATGTGTCTATACGCACCGATGTCATTTTACGACGTATGGGCACCGCACAAATACCGATACCAATTATAAATCTCGGTGTGTTTGTGTGGTACTATGCACCGGGGTATTTATGTGTCTATTAGCACCGGTGCATTTGTACGACCTATGGGCATCGCACAAATACCAATAAAAATTACAAATCTTGGTGCATTTGTTTGATACTGCACACCGGTACGTTTATAAAAGTCTACGCGTTGGGGTGTTGATACGACCTATGGGCACTGCACAAATCCCAAGACCAATTAGAACAACCTCGTGCGTTGTATCGCCAATACTATGCCTGATGCAGTTTTATACCTTAACGACCCAGTACATTCTCCTTAGACCTCACCGGGGTGCCTTCTACATGTACGCACCAGTGTGTTAAAGACAGAGTTGAGCACCATTGAAAAAACATCTGTAATAACCTTCGACTGCCCATTTTTTTTAGTTGTGTTGAATTTCCATTAAAAGCTCCTCCAAAACCTCTGTAACCATAAACAGATGTTGTAGCAAATGCTTTTTTGATAATTTTGGCCAATTTTATAACACTAAAAACCTCCTTTATAACCTCCGCTAGAGGGTCTTTTCCTTGTAATGATTTTATCTAGATCTTGGGCAACAAAGATCAAAGGCACCAGGCAGATAGACCTAACATATGCCACCATTCCTATTTTTGGTGAGCAAAGAAGACTGTACCGAGAGACAAGGATGGCTTATATGGAAGAAGTAAGGATATACCTCATAATTTCCCAATTTATGCTGTTGAAACTAAATTAGGATCAAAAATTCTTTTCAATGAGCTAACTGATGAAGCAGAAGATGAAAGGAAACCAGAAATTCAGGAGGTTGAAAATCAACAAGCTGAAAATCAGGAAATCATTGAAGAAAAGGCAGAGGTCTAGTGGTTGTTGCACTTTGATGGATCAAATGGAAGAGAGGGGGATGGAGCAAGAATTTGGATTACAACTCCCGAGGATGAAAGTAAGTTCTATTCTTTCAAACTGAACTTTGATTACACAAATAAGATGGCTGAGTATGAATCTCTATTTTTGGGTTTAGAAATTTTGAAAAGATTAGGCACCCAAAAAAATTCAGTTTGTGGATATTCTGAATTGGTTATTAAACAAGTCGAAGGTTTATATCAAACCAAGGATGTGAGAATGACAACATACAGAAATTTGATCATGGAGATGTTAGAAAAATTTCAATAATATTCATTTATTTTGAAAACTAGGGCTCAAAACTTAGTAGCTGATTCCCTAGATGTTTCTACAAGTTTGTTTGTTATCCCTGCACATTCCACTGAAAAAGATGAGGTTGAAGTTCATAATAGGCCTGTTATCCTAGACAACATCATCCAATGGAAAGTTTTTGAAGATGACCAACAAGTCAAAAAATTGATAGAATTGAAAGAGGAGTTTGAAAGCACACAAGTAGATCAGCAAAACATGCTTGTTGAAACTAAGGGTAATTCTGAAGTGTTGTAGCTGAAGAATAATTGTATACCCAAAGTTATTATTCCACTTGAAAATATTTTTGACCAAAATGTTGTGTTCAATTCTCCTAGGATGCAAGTTGATGATGAATAGGTAAATAGTTGTAACCTTGGTATAGTTGCAATGCCTAAAATGATAAAAATTTCTAAGTTTCTTTATGTAGAGATGAAACAGAAATATATTGAGATGATGAGAAAGTTTATTGATGTTTTTTCATGGAGTTATGCTGATTTGAAGAAATAGGATCCTACTATTATTCATCATACCATTCCTATTAAAGAAAATGAGAAGCCTTTCAAACAAAAGTTGAGGAGGATTAATCCATTTCTCATGCCTCTGATTGAGAAGGAAATTAAGAAGCTCTTTGATGCAAAAATTATTGTCCCAGTCAGATTCTCAAAATGGCTTGCTAACTTAGTACCAGTCAGGAAAAAGAGTGGAGAGATCAGAATCTGCATTGACTTCAGAAACTTGAACAAAAGCTTCTCTGAAGGACAATTACCCTCTCCCTAAGATGGATCAAATTCTGCAGAATATTGTTGGTTCACAAAGAATGTTTATGCTGGATGGTTTTTCGGGATACAATTAGATATTAGTACACCTAGAAGATTAGGATAAAACTGCCTTTGCTACACCATGGGGGACATTCATGTATGCCAAGATGACCTTTGGTTTGATGAATGTAGGAGCGACCTTTCAAAGAGAAATGGACATTTCCTTTGCCGAGGAGAAGGATAACTTGTTGGTGGTTGTCTATCTGGATGACATAATAGTTTTCTCAAGAAAAGAGGAAGACCATTTGGAACATCTGGAGAAGGTTATGTTGAAGTGTAGAAGGTTTGGTATTTCTCTTAATCCCACTAAAACAATTTTTTCTCTAACCTCAGGAAAGTTTCTTGGGAAAATTATATCTAAAGATAGGATAAAGATTGATCTAAACGGATTCAATGCCATTCAGAAAGTAGATCTTCCTAGAAGCAGGAAGGAAATTCAATCTTTCCTTCGAAGAGTGAATTTTGTGAGAAGGTCTATTCCCAACTATGCTGAGATTGTCAAAGATATAACCAAGATGATGAAGAAAGGATATAACATTAAATGGATAGTTGAAGCAAAGAAGTCATTTGAAGAAATTAAGAAGGCACTCACTCAGGCCCTAGTGTTGATTAGCCTAGATTTTTCAAAGGAATTTCTGGTTTTTACATTTGCATCGAAAAACACAATTGCTGGAGTTTTGCCGTAGAAAGGACAACAAGGTACAGAGAATCCCATTTCATTCTTTAGCAGAACCCTTTCTAACTCAGAATTGAAGTACAAAATCTTAGAAAAATAGGCATATGCTTTGGTCAAAGCCATCAAAGAATTCATAATTTATATTCTACATTCTCATGTCATAGCATTTGTGCCTAATGTTGTAGTGAACGGCATCTTGACTCAAGCTGATCCTGATGGTAAGAGAGGGAAGTGGATATCTAACTTGCAGGAGTATGATATAGAAATTAGACCCATAAAATTGGTGAAAGGTCAGGGGCTAGCAAAGCTAATGGCACAATCCAATTTTGATTGTCTTGATATGAATTTTATTGTAGAAATTTCAAAATTATTAGATGAAGATGGGGAGCTGATTGCTATTGAAGAGAATTACATTCTATCTGACTAGTACAGAGACATTTTTTTTGTCTTACATCATCATAGAGCTCCTAATGAATTGAATAAATCTAAAGCAAGGTTTGTGAAGTTGAAATCTCTGAGGTACTGCATTATAGATAAAAATATGCACTGGAAAGATATTGGTGGTATTTTTGAATTGTTTGATGGAAGAGGAAGCTGAAAAAGTGATTGAAGAGTTCCATAAAGGAGATTGTGGAGGTAATCACTATTCGAAGGAAACAAAAAACAAAATTCTCAGACTAGGTTACTGCTAGCCTACCATGTTCAAAGATGTTTACAAGAAGATAGCTACTTGCCATGAATGTCAGATTTTTTATAGTAAGATAAAGCATGTTCCTTTACCCTTGATGCCAATTTATGTTGAGGCACCATTCCAACAGTGAGGGCTATATTTTATTGGTGAAATTCATCCATCATCTTCAGGGAAACATCGCTAGATCCTAACAAAAACTAGTTATTTCACCAAGTGGATTGAAGCAATCCCAACAAGGAAAGAAAATGATTTAGTCATTATTAAACTATTACGAAATAACATATTGTCCAGGTTTGGCTGTCCTATGAAGATAATCACTGATAATGCATAGACTTTCAAATCCAAGAGGTTGATCAATTTTTGTCATCAATATCACATTACACTTGGACACTCTACTGCTTATTACCCACAGGGTAATGGTCTTGTTGAATCTTCTAACAAAAGCATTGTGAGAAATATTAAGAAGGTGTTGCAGGAAAACAAAAGATCATGGAATTCAAAGCTGAAGTATGTTGTGTGGGCTGATAGAGTATGTACAAAAAGGTTAATTGGTACTTCACCTTATGAGTTGGTGTATGGAGCTGAAGCCATTTTTCCTACATCCTTGGGAGTGCTAGTTACGAAGTTTCTGCAAGGATTAGAGGAGGAGCCTAATGCTATTGAGAGGAGAATAAATCAGTTGATAGCTATGCAAGAAAAAATGGAGGAAGTATATACAACAATCAACGGTCTCAAAGCAGAATAAAGAATACATTTGACAGGAAGGTCAAAGAGGACAATTTTTAGATTCAAGATGTGGTATTGAAGTGGGAGGGAAAAAATGAAGAAAAGGGGAAACATGGTAAGTTTGAGAATATCTGAAAAATTTCATTCATAGTAGTTGCATTCCATGGCAACAACACTTACCTACTGCAGGAGATGGATGGACAACCTTGTGCTAAAGGGGCTCTCAATGGCAGGTTTTTGAAGCACTATTCCTATTAAGTTCTACTGATTTTTCAATCCATTGTATATATTCCATTTTGTTATGATTTTATGCTAATAAAGACAAGTTGATCATCAAACTTGAGCTTGAGGTGAATTCCATTAGATTTTGAAGAAATATTGGCAAATTTCAGAGTTTTTTATTTCCAAAAAGATGGATGGCACTAGAATTAAAAGTTCTTTGGTGTACCACAGGGGCACACCATCCCAAGTGGAGCCACTATTATCACTCAGAAAAATGTGAAACATTACTTGATATGGTCATACAGTTCATTTATCAAAGGTTTCCTTAAGCCTTTCAAGTTGGTATAGGAAAATTTTATTTTCTATATGTTTAACCTATCCTAAGGTTCATGGCCACCTCCATTTAGGTCATGTCATGTCCCATCAGTCATCATAAGGTGTCATTTTTCATTTCCCAAGCGCTTAAATTTGAAAAGGACACTTAAGCTAGTCTTACATCTTTTTGTAGCATTTTATAGTGTGAAATAGAATTTTTCACTACGAAACTGCCTAATAGTTTCGTAACGAAACCGTCAGAGAAAAAAATAGCTACGCTATGAAAAATGGTTTTCCTGTCTGTCTTGTAAAACTCGATGCAAAGTGTTAGTTCATGATTAGAGGAGTTAGGGTGGAGGTCATTCGAGTCTGTTAGGGTTAATTCAAATGTACAAAGCCATCTCTGAGGTCATCATTACCCTTTTTAGCATGCATGTATCATGATTAAGGCATGAGTTGTCATTTAAACCATAAAACATTGCCCATTTAGTCTTTTTGTCATACTCCACTTTATCTTTGCATGTTATTGGATTTCTGGAGAGCTTCTTCATTGAGCTAAGCAGGTTGCTGGCATATTCAAATTTTGTAGGTGTCATCAGCAAAGCGAGGCTGAGAAGATATAAAGTCACCATGGTTTCAAGGAAGAAAACAAACAAAGGTGGTCACCGCCACAGGTATGAGCCCATGGAAATGAATTTTCTCAATGAAGACCCAACGACCATGGATATTTTCAAAAGAACAAGTTGCTTGAAATTCTATCAAAGATTGTAGTGTTGTCATCTATAGGTTTCTAAGGATTTTGCTAATAGTTTCACTGGAATAGCTTCAAAAGTGAGAATTTTGAACCTAATAGTGACACCTGACAACATTTAAACAGCAATAGGAATCCCTAAAGGAGGGGAATAGTGGTTTAAAGGCATCAATTTCACCATGCAGGATTGTAAAGAGTTCATCAAACTAGAGCATAGTGAAATTGATCTTGCAAATTCCATACCTAGGAGTTTCATGAAGGACAACTATTCAAAGTTGTTGATGATCATTCAGAAGTATTTTACCTGTGAAGGAAGGTTTCACATGGTCTACTGCTACCACCTTAGTCTTCTTCTTCATTTTGTGGGTAAGAGGCCACTAGACTTGCCCTTTTAGTTATACATAAGTCTAGGTAAAATTTCAGATAAGGTTCAAGTTAAAACAGAAGGCAATGAAACTTCTCTCTTTCACCATGGTTTGATCAAGTTGTTGGTGTTAGAGGAGTTGAAGGGAATAAACAGATATTGGACCTCCTTTCTGTTCATGAATGGTTTTGAAGTTGATGCTGTCATTCCTAAAAGAGTTTCCAAACCTAGAAATATTTCATCACCAACAGTGGCAGAGAAAGTTGAAGAAGGGAATAGATCATCCCCACTAGAACCAGTGAGCATGGAGATAGAGCCTTTGCAGAAGATTCATACACCTAAAACAACACCTGCAAAACAGAAGCCAACACTTAGCAAACAAAGCTGTAAGAGAGTTACTAGAAGCCAATCAGTGGCTAAAGGAAACTTAGAAGACATCTTGCATGCAATTGACATTGAAGAAAATCCCATTGTCCAAGCTGAAGATGTTGAAGATGGAGGAATAAATCTAAAGAAAGGAAAGACAACTAAAAAATTAGAGTTTGTAGGTGATGATGTTGGTTTCATGTTTCCACCTAGAAAGCCAATAACCAGACATGCAAGGAAGGTTATGGAAATTAGCAAAGAGACTGAAAAGATCATTGAAACTACCTAGCCATCAAGTATCATAGATCTTTCTTCACCTGCAAAAGAAGAGCTAGTTATCAAACAAAGGAAGTGTAAAGAGAAAATTAGTGAAAAGTCAGAAATTGAAACCCTTAAGGAGAAGTTGAAGGTGGCAAGTGAAGAGATATCAGTTTTGAAGAAAGAGGCAAAGAAGCATAGTGCTGAGAAGGCTCAGTTTGAACAAATGAGGAAAATATGGGAAGATCAAGTCATAAGTGTCTCAAAGACCTTGGAAAATACAAAAAAGTTGATAAAGTGGACTCAACCACTAAGAGAAGAGGTCAAGCACATCAAAAGGGTCAACTTGCACTTGAAATCCAAGAACAGGGCATTGAAGGACAAAGTGAAAGATCTAGAAGAGCAATTGGATCTGATTCATTTTGAGCTGGAAAAGAAGGGTTTGAAGATGACAGTGGTAGAAGAGCCCATTAGCCAACTAATTGTAAATTAGGAAGAAACACCACAGGAGTAATAATTTGAGATGGAATATGGCTTAGGAGTTTCATAGCATTCAAAGAATAAAAAATTTGCAGCTGGAGCTCAGTTTTTGAAGACAATTTTGAAAAGGGAAAAAACTGGTTTTTTATGTTGAAGATTGCAACAAGAAACAGTGAAGGAGGCATCCTGAAACATCATTCCTGATCCTAGTTGGAAAGTGATCACCTAAACTAGGTGGGGCCCAAACAGGTGATTTTTGGCGCAAAGTCTATTTTTAGACTATGTCTATTTTTAGACACGTCGATCATATTCTATGAGTTGCAGGATGCTATTTTTGGATGGTTGATCAAGTTGGAAAAATAGATGGACTTATATTTTTAGACATATTGGGCGAAATCTATTTTTAGATTGCCAGTCTAAAAATAGATATGTCGAATATTATTAGCTCTTAATAATATTTGGACTATAAACATTATCTTATTCTCTTGGAGCACTTCAGTTAAGTGCACGGATGTGGCACAGGAGCTGACAGAAGGAATTACGCTATTCCTGAGGGTTAAGTGGAGCTATTGCATGGAGACTTCAGTTAGAACTCATGTGACAGAGTTTGGTGGAGTTATTGAGGTAGTTGGTGGAGTTGTGTTCATTTTAACTTAGTTAAACATAGTTGAGCTAGTTGTATCTAGTCTAAATGATTGATACACTAGTGAGAGTGGTGTGAATTAATTATTAATTAATTCACTAATTATTAACTCATTAATAAACTAAATAATACATCAGTTAACTACAGTGCATGGACAGTTTCAGTGGAGACCAGTGAAGAGGTAGGTGAAAGAGCAGTGTGACTATCAGTTGTGACTATAGTGTTGCATGATTTGCAACACACAGTGGTTGGAGATGCCTATGAGATTTCGTGAGCAAGGCTAGACCAATTCGAGTTCATTCAAAGCCATTCTTAGGCAGTGATTGTGCAGTAGAGGCAGGCTATCAGGGGGCATAGATTGGAGAATGTGATTTGCTAGATCGAGCTTGATTAGTGTGTAACAATTGGAGATTGTACTGAGAGCTTTGTGAGGAGCTTTGTATAATGATTGTTACATGATATCTATGACATATTATATAAATATATTTGGGGGTTTTCAGCTTCAAGCTTTCCCATAAATTATTGTGTTCATATGTGTGAATTTTTATGGTTTTAATGTGTGCATGCAATTGATTTTATTTCCGCAATTAATGATCAATGGTAGAAGAGATTGTGTATTGTGCATGAATTCAAATAGTGTGTGATCAGGAGAATCTCGGATGTATAACATATCAGTTATATAATTTCTACATTTTACATAGTTTCGTAGTGTACCTCAGGCTTGAAGCTAGAAATATGCTACGAAAAAACCTGTAGGTGACTTTTT
This sequence comes from Pinus albicaulis, assembly GCA_034641835.2. Lineage (NCBI taxonomy): Eukaryota > Viridiplantae > Streptophyta > Pinopsida > Pinales > Pinaceae > Pinus > Pinus albicaulis. Next base: position 583,569,817 of record CM076581.1, read on the forward strand.
GAATTTAAAGTCAGTTTTTTAATGTTTTAAGGAGGGGGATCCATGGTGGTAAGGTGTCATGACATTATTAACATGATATAACAAAAAATAATTGAAGAGCATGGATGGAAAAGATACTTTTCCCACGCTACTAAAACTCACTATGAAACTGTCCTATTTTCGTAGCGAGCAATTGTTGAAGGATTTTGAGCATCTTTAAAGTTGTTTTTTCCAACTGGAGACCTCCAGCATGTCAAAGGACCTTATTGGTAGATATTTATGACTCAAAGGGAGTGCCATGTAGCCAGGTCATCAGTCAAAATAACGTTGAAGATGAAGGTCATCCATTCCTAAAAAGCAGGGTTATGTTCCATAGATCCAGGAGGGTTTTAAATATGTAAAGTGGTGGTGAAATTGGTCATGTGTCCTTAGAGCATGTGATATTTATTATGTAACCATCATGTAACTGTTTTGTATATAAGATAGAGCAATGTAATAAATATGAGATAGATCCCACTAGGAGGTGATTTCTTTAAAAGTTAGCTATCAGTTTTCTGTTTTAAGTTATTGATTTCAATTATGAAAGGTGTCATAGGGGAATTCAAGGATCTAGCCACCAGGAAGATCATCCTTATTGTAAATAATATCTATTTCTAGAAAAAATATCAAAGTGGTAAGGGGTTGGATAACATTTGCACCAAATTGTTGCTTGTATGCTTTTGACTATTATCAGTAATACAAAGTGACATTCTTATTTCCAGACATGAGATTCTCATGAGGTTTTTGATATCTAATTGATCTATATCTTTATGTTTTATCACTTGCAGTGGATTTAATCTCTAATTACTCAGAATTCATAAGATTATGCTCTGAATTCCTTTAGTGGGGAAATGAATATGTTTTCTTATGTTATGTGTGTGAGTTGCCTCTGTCTAAAACCTCTATCTACCTCAGCTTCCATGTGAAAAACCATTGTCACTGAAACTACTGATTGTTGACTCCATAAGCCCAATGGTAGCATGCCTTCATTTCTCAACCTACAATCATACAAAATAAGTTACAATTCCATAGAGTTAGCCATCTAGTACTATCATTATTCAAAATCATAAAACCCCCTTGACAGAGCCCTCTCAAACTGAAGAGGCTAATCTTCAGTTAGAAGTGGTTTGAAATAGTTACAGTGAGTTGTTTGATGAGCATCCAATTAAGTTCAATTTGGTGATAACATGGTGATTAAAAAATAAAAGGTGCATTGAGTGCATTCTCATTCAGGGAAAAGAAAAAAGGAAATTGTGCATAGATTACATTTGCATAGTTTTGAGGGGAGTCATCCATAAATGACATTGCATGGTTTGGCATCTTTTAATGCTTTCGAATGAATTGGAATAGTGAAAGTGAACAGTCTAGTTAGGAAGTTTTTATTTGATGCATTCTTGAGTGTTGGATCATTGTTTGAATCTCTTCCCTCTACTAGATAAATTTCATCAAAATGGAAAGAGTCTTTTCCTCATATTAGTTGCATTATAGGTCTGTTCAGGTTACATCGATTTTAAGCCTTGAAATTGAAAAATAAATCAATATCAACTTACAATTTACCTCAATTAACCTATGGAGCATTTGGAACATTAACGAGAACATTTAGAGGTCTAGGCTAGAGACATGTTCTGACTTTGTTAAGCATAGGAGTTGTCATTATTTTCTAGGATATTATCACAGGGGTGATATCGCGTTCCATGTATGAAAGTGTATAGGACTTCTCTTTAGTACTTTCGGGTATATTAGAGATGCTACACACATGATAAGTATATGGTAACGCTCTCATAAAACGGTTAAAAATTAGATAACACTACTATATACTACACTCCCACGTATTGTTGCATATATTTTGGGAGACACCACTAGGTTTTTATCCATCCATAGGTAACCGAGTCACCCACCTTGCAAACCATGATACACCGAACACAGCATTCAGGGAGATTTGTTGCATGACGTTAATTCCTTGGTTCACCAAGGTGTATATTACAATTCACGCTTGCTTGGTAATCCAATTTTCCTAGCTTACACCTTTTTGATTTATTTTTTGTTAATTTCTAAAATTAATCGGCCATGGAATAACATCCTACCCAAGAAATAACTCCTTAGTGGATCTTATGTTGAGACTAATGGAAAAATTTCATGAGTTTACCAATAAAGGAAACCCCTTTGATGGGAATCCTAGTCTTTTTCTTTCTTTTGGAAATATTGGCACTCCATATATGGTAACATTGTCCCTTCCGGGGTTAACCATTGGTTTTCCAGTTTGACTGTTTTTGTCCCCCATGGTTCCGAATTTCCAAATTGCTTCTCAACCAAGTTCACTGCCACCTAAACAATGCCAACCTCATGTTGACACTAAATTTGACCCTTTTCCTTCTTCACCCGTTGTTTCTTCCCCTCATTCTTCCTCTTCTCCTAGTGAAAGTATTGATTCTAGTATCCAGGAGGCTAAGAAGAAGAAGAAGAGGATGAAGAAGAAGAAGCAAAATAAGAAAAAGGTGAAACCAAGAACCATTGCAACTACTGTCAAAAAATCTTCCAATCAGCCCCGCAAAGTCAAATTCCCTTACAAGTTATGTAAGGGTGACCACCTTCTTTGATATTGTCCTAGTATTCCCAAGTATTAGAAGTGTGGTCCATTAGCTTTCATTAGACTTTTTCATCGGCCTCTGGAGATCACGATGGTGATAAACCCTTTGCTAGTGTTAGTAAAATTCATTGGAAAAGGGGAAACGTCAAATTTTCCTGTAGGTTATGTGAAGGGAATCATCCTATTCACCTTTTCCCTTATTTGGATGAAGCCAACAAAGTGTTGGATAACCTTACAATTTCTCAGCCTTGTCTTTCGGCTGGTTACCGAAAATTTTCCCCTGATCCTCCACTACTCGATCAAGTGGTTGATAAGAAGTCATATCTAACTAATCCCACTCTCTTTGGAAGTGAATCCCATGAGTGTATTCTCTACCAACCATTGGTTGAGAAAACATTTGACTTGATTCCACCTTCGGTGGATCATGATTTTCCCGTAGAGAGTGAACCTCATACCACTCAGGTTATTTTTGTTTCTTCATATTCCCATGAATTTGAGGGCAATCCTCCCATTCCCGTAGCACAAGAGGGAATTTCTCCCATTCCCAAGACACACCCTCCAAGTATTATGGTCGCTTCCTTTGATTGGAGCCGGCTGGAAGGATGCCATCTTCCTTCTTATGTGCCTTTTCAGATGACAATATAGGCTTTTAATATGGCCATACCTAACACGTTCATAGATGAATGTGCATTTGTGATTATTGTATCCTTGTCTACTTGGCAAGCTTTAGGTTCTCCTCATCTTGTGCCCATTACTCAGAATATGTTGGCGTTTAATAGAGAAACTAGTCAACCATTAGGGATCCTTCCTAAGTTTCCTATTACTTTGGGAGGAAAACCCGTCTACATAGATGTGATGGTTGTCGAAGGCCGTTTGGAATTTAATTTAATCCTTGTCTATGACTATATTTATGTCATGGGAGCTCTTGCCTCTTCTCTCTTTTGTGTGATGTGTTTCCCACATGAAGGAATAATTGTGACCATTGATCATCTATCATTCATTGGTCCTAAATTGGCTCCCAATCAACCATCATCCCTTAACGATCCTTACATGTAAGTGGTATCTTCTCTACCACAGGTTAATTATGTGGACACCTCTTCCATGCATGCATCTACTGATGATCTAGTCAGTAATACAATGTGTCATGTACTGGGGACATTGGGCCCTGATTTACGGAGTGTTGTTTTCTCATATGATGAGAACCTCTTCAAAGCCATGACCTCTTATGGGCCATGATCAAGGTCCCTAGAGCAGAGTTCCTTTTCTTGTGTCAAGCTCCTTAAAAAATGAAACAAGGTTGTCAGAATAGAGTTCCTTGTCTAGTGTCAATCTCCTTAAAAATGAATCAAGGTTCCTGGAGCATAGCTCCTTTTATTGTTTCAAGCTCCTTAAAAAATGAAACAAGGTCATTGGAGCAGAGTTCTTTTTCTTGTGTCAAGATAATTAAAAAATGAATCAAGGTTCCCGAAGCATAGTTACTTTTCTTGTGTAAAGCTCCTTAAAAAGGAAACAAGGTCTTTGGAGTAGATTTCCTTGTCTTGTGTCAAGCTTCTTAAAAAATTAAAGAAGGCATCATGAGGATAGTTCATTTACTGTGTCAACCTCGTTAAAAAATGAAACAAGTTCCTATGAGGAAAGTTCTTTTACTATGTCAACCTCGTTAAAAAATGAAATAGGTCCCTATGAGCATGGTTCTTTTCCTGTATCAAGCTTGTTAAAAAATGAAACAAATCCCATTTAAATTTGAGTTCTTAATTATATCTCGTAAAATCCCAGTCGAGTATTTGACTTGATCTCATAAATGAACCTTCATTCCATATGCCTCTTAGTAATTAGTAGTCTACTTAGGTGAATTAAATGAAGTCACGGGGCATGTATCCCGAATTGAGTCATTATGTTGGGGGCATGCAAACTTATTTCAATCAAAGTTTCTTCGTTTAAGGCTTGTGTAAAAAATGAATCCATCTTCAAGGGTTCTCAAGCATAGTTTCCCATGTTTCAAGCTTGTGTAAAAATGAAAGTATTCCTATAAACCTCTTGTTATTTCCCTTTTATCTTCCTCTTCTGCCAGATGAGCCCTCGTTTTCTCATTCCATCATCACCATCTTCTTGGCTGATCGTACGCTCTCACTTGGTTGTTTTACCCTTGCCTAGGGAACCACTGTGATGGGTGGTATTGTTAGCTAGCCTCTTTACCTATACGTGTTTTGAGTAGTTCCAATATTATTGGAACCAATTTTTACCCTTTATACCACTCATTACTCTAGGAGGAGTCATCTTTCAACTCTTTTTAGACTCCCAAAATATGAAAATATTTCCGAGCACTTGTCTTTTTGAGCTCGTTAAAGTAAATGAAACGACATCTACTTAGTATAGGTTTAACCCTTTTCCTCATAGAGACAGAATATTTAATAAAAATGAATACCTTAGTCAAACACGACTAAGAGGTTCACTTGAATATTGTTTTCTACCTTTTTGGATTCGAGAGACTATTTGTGAAAAGGGATATCTGGAGTTTTATTTTCCGCCTTTTTTTTTCAACTCCCTAAACATGAAAAAGATGTCACGTTTCACCTTCAATGGACTCGTGAAAATTATTAAACAATGGCGGGCATGTCAAACATGACACAAACGGGATACTCCTTCCTAGGGTTCATTAAATTTACTAGGATGGATTCATCTGAAGGGTGAACTTATATGACAAGCATATGGTATCCTCTTCAATCTCGTGTAAAAATAAAGAGGCACTCGTTGGAAATAGTGGGGGAAAATGGAAGGAAACACATATCCTGTATTTTGTGGGAAAGGTAGTATGTTTTTCTTGAGCATGACACTTATTTGTATATAATGTTGGGTTTGGGACATCCTCACTTTGGCACTTTTCTTCTTGGGTTTTGAAAATCTATTTGTATCTCATTTGATTATTTATTGTCAACATGGCCTATGATCATATTTTGAGTCAAATGCTGCCAAATTCTAGATTCGTGTCACCGATATGTTCAAGAGAAGCCCCGTCTAAAAATTCAAACCTCTTGTGCCTCATTTGACCTTCTCTGCCACAATATTGAAATACTCTCATCAAATTTGAAAAAATCAGTTGTTTCATGTTGATGATGTGGGAGACATTATCGACCTCCTTCAACGAATCACTTCCTGTCGACTCTAGCTCATTATCCAGGAAGATGATCTAGAAACTCCCTTTTAGTACCTTGGAGCTTGCATGCCTCAATGGAAAGTTCTTCACATTCGTAGACGGGTTCACATCATTGGCCTTCAATCAAATGATTTTGAGTGTTTGACTTCAGTTCCATTATTCACACTTTCATATTGTTTTGTTGTACCTTAAGGGCCATCGTCATCATTGGTGGTTCCTCTCGTGTCTATTAACAATTTACATCATCAACTGAAAATCAGGTAGTTTCTACCATGTTTGAATTCAATACATTTATTCACATGGTTAGATTCGTACTTTGGATGGGCCAGGACAAAGATGAAGACCCTGGGTTTCATCTGATTAATCCAGGCTACCTGGATTTGTTTAGTATTCATGATTGTACACATGATCCCTTCTATACGAATGGTTGTGTCCATGTCGTGGATCCATACACATGATCCTTTCTAGTCGAATGGTTGTGCCCATGCCATAGGTTCATTTATTGTTATATTCTTATTCAAAGATGTATGATTGGGCATACTTACATCAAATATTTCATATTTATTGTACTATGTTTCATTTGCAGGTCTCCTGACAGTGGTTTTCTAAGTCCTTGCCTTGACTTGTAAATAATTTCAACCATCACTTCCCATTCTACCTTCATGCTTTAGGTGGATTATGTTATACAATATTTTGTTGCACTCCCTATCTCAATCCCTGAGCTGTCAAAATTTTCCCCAAATGTTGCAAAGTGAAAAAATCTCTTAATTTATTCACCATGAAAACATGATTAGAGCATCCTTGAAGAACAAAAGAAGAAATGCCTTGAAGAAATTATGGAAAGGCTTTCCAAACACCCTATTTACAGGCCCAATGCGGTCCTCATGACTTATTCCTGTGCTTGTCACCTTCACTATTATATGTGTCTAGCACTACCAGCATGGGAATTTAAGTGAAAAATCATGTTGCTCCTCTTCAGACAGTTTCTCCAAAAATGGAGGAGAAGCTTCTCTTACTAGAAGCCTCGAGAACAAAGAGCTGGTTATATGTGAACAAGGATTGGGTTGAGATATTCCATTTCAAGCCTTTGATCCTACTATTAGGGATATTCTCCTTAATATGTGGACCTTCTTCCCCCTTTTTTGGATCCCTAACTCCCTCTCCTTCCCTATAAATAAATTCCATACTTTCCTCAAAGGGTTGATCTTGGTTGGTTTCCATCATTGCAATTAGTTGTGCCTAAATGATGCCATTTTGTGAAGGAGAAAGGAGTGCTCTAAGTGTTGAAGTTCAATAAGAAATTTGAGCACCCCCATTAGTGTAGGACCAGGAGGTCCAAGCAGCATCTACACTAGTGTGGGACCACAGGTTTTAGTAGCACCTACACTGGTATGGGCTAAATTTGGTGCATGTATATTTTATTTATCCTTTAATTAATATGGACAATAAAATGTAATCTAATCTCAAAATAACTTGTAATAGTTAATTGAGTGTGATAAACTCAGTTAACTCATGAATTTGCAATTGAGGGTAGTTGGTGAGGCATGTATAGTAATTCTATTTGTAACAGAGTTCGAAGTGCAGTGGTGCATTAGTTAATGCAGGTTGTAAAATGTTTAACTCAGTTAAGTGAGTTAAAATTAGTTGTGCTAGTTGTAACTGTTAGATACACTAGTGAGAGATCAAGTGAATTAAATATTAATTAATTCAAAATCAGTGATCTCACATGCAACTGAGGATTTACTATTATTAGCTGCATGCATGTCAGTTTCAGTGGAGACTCAATTGAGATGTAGGTGAAAGGGAAGTTGACTATCAGTTGTAGGATTATTGGGTTTCAACCATTAAACGAAACACCCATTGGATTTTCCATGATACTTTCACAGTCAAGGAAGGCCAAAATTAATAAATAATAGGTATTTCATTCATCATGGATTGCGCAAGGCAGGCATGCTATCTGGAGGTAGTAAATTGGCTAAGTATTGGTTAGTTTTATTTGAGACAATGTGAGACAATTAGCTGAGTACATGAGGGCTCTTGTGAGAAGAGTTGTATGTAATTGCTTCATGTATCCATGTTCAATATACAATAGAATATAGTGGGGTTTTGAGCAGCAAGCTTTCCCCAGGAAATTATCTATGTTGTGGCTTAATGGATTCTTCTTTGCTTCATGTGATTGGCGATTGTGTTTTTAATTCTGTAATTTATTTGTAGAAGTGATTCAGTATTTAAATTTAGTACAGTGTTAGATCAGATTTAATCCATGATATACATTATTTTTTTATGATTTCTACATGGTATAAGAGCATAGGAAATCACAATAGTGAAGGAGGAGCTAAGTTTGTGACCGGATAGAATTCAAATTTGCAGAAAGACTTTCTTGGTGCTACAACTGATTCAGGATCGAAATGGATTTCAATGGCTTGAGGTTGGAGTATGCACTTGAGTGCAGCTCTAACTATATTTCTTGGAAAGACAATATGGAGGAAGTACTCGAAGACAATGTCTTGAAGGAATTCATTGACAATTATGTTCCTAAACCCGCTGTGACAGATGATGCAAATCTTGATGCATGGCAAAAGAAAGTGGCAAAGGCGAGGAGGATCCTACTGGAGGGAGTACGAGACCACATTGTCTCAAGCCTCCATGGGAAAACCACACTATAGGCAATGTGGAAGGATTTGACGGATCTATTTCACAACAGCTGTGACCATAGGAAATTGGCACTGAAAGATAAACTCGGGAAGATCAAGATGGAGAAAGGTGACTCCATGACAAAATATCTAACAAAGTTTGTCGAATGTTGGGATGAGATGGGGAGCATTGGAATAAATATCATTGATGATGATTTGGTGAGTTTGGATCTCCTAGGACTTCCCAAGAGTTGGCACAATTATCAAGAATTTGTCAATGGAAGGGAAAAGCTGCTAGATTGGGAACGACTGTGGTTGGATTTGGTGCAGGAGGAGTTCAGACAGAAAAAAAGAGATGGATCTTCATCTAAGAATGAATATGAATAAGATCGTGCTTTGGATTTCAAGGCGAAGAAATGGAAGAGGAAGAAATTCCATTCCAAATCTGAGTCTAAACATGGCAAGAAGTGGGACATGTCCAGGGTGAAGTATTTTCACTGTCATGAGCATGGGAATTATGATACTAACTTTCCACAAACGAGGAAAAACAATAAGGTTGGAGGATCTGCAGCTGGTGAGGCTTTGGCCTCACAATTTGAGCTTGACTTCTCATTGATCTTATGCATGGTGTCAAGTGCATTGGGATCTATGTGGTATTTGGATAGTGGTGCCTCCTTTCACATGACAAGAGTCAAGGAACTTTTTAGTAACTTGGAGGAGAAGGATCTCTAGATGCATATTGAAATGGGTGATGACAGGCAGTACAATGCTACCAGGATTGGTACCATTACCTTCCATAGGCAGTCAAGTAAACCCTTTCAATCAAAAGATGTAATGCATGTACCAGCTTTGAAGAAAAATTTAGTCTCAGTTGCAATGTTGGAGGATAGAGGCTATGATGTTGTTTTTAGTGAAAGAAAATATTTCCTGTGGCAAAAGATAATAGGACAAGCCAAGAAGATAAGGATATGAGTTAAGAATATCTACAAGCTAGATGTAGATGGCTGCGCAACATTGATGGGAAAGGTGGAAAAACTGGTGAGCCGGGATGAGGGTGAATTATGGCACAGTAGATTGGGCCATCTTCACCACGAAGCCTTCAAGGTCATGCAACAGATTTCTATGGGTCTTACCAAGGGTACACTTGCAAAGTCAGACACATGAAAGGGATGTACTATGGGAAAATATGTAAAGGAAACCTTTCATGAGAAGGAGAACGGAGCCACAGGTATCCTTGAGAGAGTTCACACAGATGTGTGTGGACCATTCTCCATTGCTTCGACAATGAAACATAAGTACTATGTGATATTTGTTGATGAATTTTTTTGTAAGTGTTGGATATACTTCATGCAAAATAAAGATCAAACATTCTCAAAGTTTCTTGAGTTTAAGGCACTGGTGGAGAAAGACACAAGAAAGTAAGTGAAGGCTCTCAGGAGCGATAATGGTGGTGAGTACATCTCTAACAAATTCAAGAAATTTTGCAACAAAGAAGGAATTCGAAGAGAACTGATAGCACCTCATAACTCAGAACAAAATGGGGTTGCTAAAATAAAAAACATAATGATTGTGGGTGAAACAAGAGCGATGTTGCATGATCAAGGCCTACCAATGCATCTGTGGGAGGAAGCATGCAACATTGTAGTATTTGTGCAGAACCATTGTCCTCATAAGATACTTGGCATGAGTACACCAAAAGAGGATTTCATTGGTAAGAAACCTGATGTTTCACATTTTAATATTTTTGGCTCATATATTTATGTGCATTTAACCAAATATTCCAGAAAGAAGCTGGAACCAACAACTGAGATTGGGATTTTTTTGGGGTAAACTGAAACTCCCCACAACTATCGAGTGTATTTTCCAAATATTAGAATGACTGTTGTGCAATGGGATATAAAATTTGATGAGGGGAAAGCCATGAAGTTTTCCCTTAAGAGGGAGTTGGACTTGCATGCAGAGGAGGAAATCTTGGTTCCCAAGGATGAACCTCAAGATGTGGAGCAACCATATGCGGAGGATCACGGAGTGGCGAAAAAAACTCATGCAAAGCTATCCATCAGAAATGGTAGAAGGCACACCACAGAAACTGATAGATTGAGACTTGATGCTACAAAGAATGTAGGAGCCCCTACTTCACAAAGCAGAAAGAGACAATCTCCAGATAGGTTTATTGGATACATGGCTTGTTGGAACAGGGTTTCTTGCAAGCTGCGAATCTGGTCCATTTTCTATATTTTTTATTATATTTGGTCTAACGCAGGGGTTTTTGGGGTGGGTCAAAGCCCCTAATGCATTGTAAGCGGGTCAAGGGTAGACCAAGAGTCCGCAAACCACGGTTTGCGGACCATTGGATGCGTAGGCTAAAATAGTACAAGTAGTAGAACCTTTTTGAGTCGAGAGGTAGGAATGAATAGAGATTGATGCTAAGTGCAGACTGTTAGATCTAGGATTGGGTTATTGGGGAAGGACTCCTGCTGGCTGTGTGCACGGAGATCCTTAGTCCTGCTATGAGTAGACCCTACTGCTGTGTGCGCGGGTTGGTTTTGGGGTATGTAAGAGACTTTGGATAAGTAATATATGCGAATTATTATGGATATCTGATGTTGTTTGATCTATCTGGTTATGGTTATTATGGACTTGAATTATATGTGATTCTGTTATGAGCTGCGGATGATATGCGTTTATGAGCTGCGAATTATCTGTGTTATGATAACTGTATCTGTAATCTGATTAAGTCTGCTGCGAATATATTATTTTATGCTTATACGTGGCTATCCACACGTGGATGCAAGCCTGTTGTTTAATCTGATAAAACTGTACTCTGGTTAATAATTGAAAGTCCTACGAATGACCTTTGACTGTGTAGATACGATAGTTGTTGAACGCTTCAACTTACTTGCTCTCTCTCTCAAGGTGTGGAAACCTGGTTCCAACACCCACCCATACTACTTCAGGTGAGACTTTGGCCTGCACAAGCAAGTCACTGCCGAAAGGGCTAGTAGTATAGGGGTTTGTTGGCAAACCTTAACCTTCGAACCTGGGTCAGGACCCCCTGAGAAAAAAAATGGTTCCGTTTCCGGGACCAGGAGCATTTTGAGAGAGGGATAGAGTAATGCCAAGGCCGTATTAGAAACCTGAGAGAAAAGAAATTGATGAATGGCTTGAATAGCAAGTTCAGGAATTCGCAGTAAAATAAAACCACAACACGAAGTTGATAATCGAAGAGTGGAAGAATAAGTATATTTTCACAGAGATCTATGAGATCTTCTTCGTAGCAATTGTGATCGAGCTCCAGGAGTGGCTCATAAGGTTGGTTGAATTTCAGAAGTGTTGGAAGGATGAGCGAGTTACGTAGTGGACCCCTGAATTGATCCAACAACTTGAAAAAAATGATAACACCATCACTCGCACGGTGGATCACTGGGTGGAAAGTATACTGGGAGTGTTCATAACATAATTTCCCATCGATCAGTTCGTCTTCTACTCTGAAGCAGAGCAAAAATTCTTCAAGGGTTTCCGGGGTAAGTTTCTAAGGACCTTACTGCTACTGATTAAGATATTACTGTGAGAAAAGAGTATTCTGTGCAGCCACATCGAATGAATGACCTCTGATCTAGCCGGAAGTACGACATGAAGTAGCAAGTACTATCGGACCAACGAAGAAGGAGACAGATCTGCCTACAGTTCGGTAAGAGAAGCAGCTCCGCAGAACCCTTCGGACACACCACTATCCAATCAGCATAGGGGTAAGAAATCACCTACACCTCCGCCATCGGAAGGCGGCATGGCTGCGCAAATTAAGTTGCCTACCTTTAAAGGTGTGGGGGATGAAGACATGGATCAGTTCTGGTTTGTCGCAGGATCGGTCTGGACTACGTAGAATGTAGCTAGTGATATGGTGAAGAGGGAACAACTGTCCTTGGCCTTCAAAGGAAGAGCTTTGGACTGGTACATGGGATATATTGGCCAACATGCAAACGTGACCATTGAAGAGATTAAAAACGCCTTGAAGCAACAATTCAAGAAGCCGAAGTCCTACTCTCAAATAGTGGTTGATCTAAAAGATTTCAAGCAGGGGGCCTTTGAGTCATTATGGGAGGCCGATCAATGACTAAAGAAGGTGATCAGAGAAGGAGGGTTATAGTATGATGAAAAACAACACACGGAGTGGTTCATTTCTATTCTACTGCCTCACTTGCGTGTACCTATGGGTCATCAAAATTTCGAATCACATGAAAAATATTTGGAGGTCGCTATGAAATTAGAATTTTCACCTAGAGATGATGCCCAATTGGGAGTGCAACAGATCCAAGGAAAATTGGAGGCAATGCATGTGGAGATCCAGAACCTGCGAAAGGAACGAGGAGCCGAAGCTAGCCCCAACAAATGGTGCATACGATGCAGGACGAATGGTCACACCAACGATAACTGCCCTCTCTTAATAGAATATATGCAAGCTGGGCAACCTAGTCCGTTGCACCCTAGGGAAGTTATAGGATCAAGTGGGCAGGTGTTATGGTGCGAATATTGCTGCATTGTAGGACTACACGATACAAACCACTATCCCCGCCTTGCTGCATATGTCCTAGAGGTAAAGCAGCAATGGTGCAGGTTCTACAAGTCGGTAGGACACGATGAAAAAAACTATTGGACGTATGATTTGATGATCGATCGAGGGAATCTCTATAGGGTACAGTCAGATCCATCCTCACTAAGATCCCTCTCGAGCGCAAGTAGCTCCCTAGCTAGGGGCAGGGGAGGCAGAAGAGGTGGAATCACAGGTTGGGGATGAGGGTAACTAATCTGTTATAATTTCGGGGAAGTAGGACACTTTTCTAGGGACTGTCAGAATCCTACAAGGAATTCCTGCCGATATTGCAGACAGTCGGACCTTGCGATCGAAGACTGTCCGATCTTGATAGAAACGATATAGGAGAAGCAGTCGACACCTACGCAGAATGTGTAGAGGGTTAAGGTTGAACTATGAGACAAATATCCGAGCCTAAATATTGTAATACGCAGTGGGATGGCCACTACTAGAGAAAAGACTGTGACCAAGCCTACGATTCGGAAAGAAGCTATCAAGCAGGAGTGTTTGGACCTAAGAAAAGAAAAAGAAACATTGGCCGCTACTCACACAGATTCTGAGGAGGAAGGGCCGGTTAAATCGCAGTTTTCGGGAGGCCTCAAGGTAGGAGAGAAGGTCAAGACCTTTTTACAAGCATGTATGAAGCTGCTGCGCAACCCAAAGGTTGTGGAAAATCTTCAGGCATTAGTAGATAGCTGCGCAGCATGACCTAGCCCCCCTTAGGAAATCAAGGACGTACACAAACTATATAGATATAAGAAACGCACTAGTAGGGAGATGAGGTTGACTACGCAGATTGGTGATTATGAGATGGATCAGGTTATTTTGGACCTAGGATTAGATGCGAATGTATTACCTAAACACGCGTGGCAACGAATGGGGGAACCTAAGTTGGAATGGTCCACCATCCAGATGTGCATGGCCAATCAACAAAAGATCATACCCTTGGGGAGACTATCAAAGATCGTGGTAGATATCGCAGGGGTTAAGGTCCAGGCTGATTTTGAAGTCATTCAAATCGTAGAGGATGCGGACCCCTACCTTGTGCTTCTAGGGTTGGATTGGGCCATAGACATGGGAGGTATCATTAATTTTAAGAAGAGAAGCATGGTGTTTGAGAATAACGATACCCGAGTGATAGTACTGTTAGACCCTGTGGAAGGAAAACGATACATAGAGCCAGTGCACGACGAAGAAGAGGTGGGATACATCTACAAATTAACTTTGTAGAATGAATATTGGATCAACCCCATGGCGAATGGAGTACTCTGCTGGTAAAAGGACAGTGAATGCTTCCCCGCCGACTCAGACGGGGAGATAGAGAATTGGCAGAACCGATTGCATGACATCTCTATGTTGCGATATCTTTGGATCACAATGGAATTCTACTACATTTCCTTAGAGGTAACAGACCTACCTTACTTTGATGGTTCTAGTGATATTAAGGAATTTTTATGAGCATTTGAAGCTGAGGTTCCAAGGGGATGAAGGCTATGGGCCCTTAGGCTAGCCCTGCATGGAACACCTATGCGATGGTGGAAAATGCATGAGGAGACGTTCCAGGATTGGGAGGAGTGTCCGGATGTGATGAGCCTATGATTCAAGGCCCCTGCTAATGTATGAATCCAGATGTTCCTTGGGCCAGAATACCCAAGCAAATATCTGTTCACTTGGATCAAACAGTGGTGCAACAGAGCTACTAAAGAGTGGGTTTAGCTGTTTATTCATGCCATGGGACCAATTCTTGCAGCTTGGTACTTATATGCAGAGCTCCATCAGCACACCCGCCACTGGGAGACCTTGAAGGATGAATTTCTGGGAATATTTGGGTTAATAGGATGGATAGAGGCACTAAACGCGGCTTTGCAAAACATTGACACTGTGACATGGGGTGAGTCCCACCTACATGTCGCACCTAAAGTACCCATGTGGGAAACGCAGGTACTAATTATGGTAAATTACCATAGCCTAGCCCCAAAAGAGGGTAAGGATGATCCACAAGCTACCTCTGACTTAGAATTGGAAGGGATGTGCACGGTTACTAGGCCACTTAGCCTGCGAATGGGTAGCATTGAGATGCACCCTACGTTGGCTCAGATTGAGGAAACAGATACTCCTACAGCAAAGAAAAATCTGCGTTCAATCCTCAGCCACGTAGGTTATTACAGGAAGTTCGTTCGATGGTACACAGTAATCACAACACCTTTGAGAAACTTGCTTGCGAGGGAGGTTCAGTTTTGTTGGGATGACGCATGTCAGAAGAACATGTATTTGGTTTTGAAGTACCTAGGTAACAAGCCTGTGTCGAGGAAGGATGTGCAGGAGGTGCAAGCATTTATTCCAAGAGCAGCAGGTACGCTGAGCACACATAAGGAGCGGAAAATAACATCTGAAACAGTAAAATCTAGTAAAAAGGAAAATTTACCATTGAATGGAGCGGGTGAATGGAAATTAATGAGGAAATTTCTTGAGATTTTTTACCATTTACTTGATGATAATTTTCAGGTGAATTTTACCCTACTATTGGATGACCGCAGGCACTATAAAGTAGGAAGGATAGCTCAGATAAGGGTTCCGTATCACTTCCATAACCCGTATGTGTTTTCTTTATGCTGCATGGTTCTTTGGGTCTATAGCATTTTTTTCGTGACTGATCAACCCACTCCCATTGCCAATAGTCCCCCAGAATCGGGATTTATTTTTCACGCTAGAACGACTGTGACTAACCCCTCGAAAGCTTCGACACCTATAGAGCCAGAAATTGTGGAAATCATGGAGATTTGGCCCGAGGACGAAGAAATTGATAAGATACTGTGCTCTGGCTACCTGCGTGGAGGAGCATCAAAGGGACCAGTGCAAAAAAATTGACCCCCCCTGTCAACCCCAAGGATATCGCAGGACCAAGCCAGAAGGGCTCGGAAACCACTACGAAAATGAATACACAGTCGTTGCAAATCGCCGAAAAGAACACTGAGGCCGAGACTCAGGTCAGTTCGCAGCTAGAACTAAGCACGAAAGGGTTGAATGACAGAGATACCACCTCCCCCAAGGGTACGAAGTAGCCAGGCAAGCCTACCAAAGGGCCCCAAAAGAAGCAGCGCACCCAATGCAAGGAATATGATGAGACGGTCACACTAACTGACGGTGACCTCAAGCAAATCACGGACGCAATTACACTAGCTACAGAGGATAAGTGTGCATCCATAGAAAAAAAATAGAAGGTTGCGATCACCACCATCTAGACCGAGCTTCACACCCTCCAGTTGAAGATATATACGCTGCAGACCAGTGTAATATAGGTATGAACTCCCTTGGAAACTAGTAGTGCAGCGCTAGCTACGGAAGAAAGCCGTCTCTACTCTTTGCCTAAAACTGCCCTTGTAGGAATCCAACTCCAGGTAGGTACATGGATATAGTTGGATCTGGCCGAGTTACCCCATGAGGCATTACAGGGCCTCCACATTGTCGTGTTCTAGGAGATCCACCATCGAGACCAACAAGTACACCAACAACTCAGTGTGGCCGAGTAGACCATCGCCCAATAGAACGCAGAAGTGCTCCTCGTTGTTTTGTAGCAGGCGGAGCTTGAAACAATGATCCACCAACTCTGCATGAAGGTTACAGAAGAGATCCCAGCCGCAGCCATGCCCCAGGCTAAATTTGAAGGATTAGATGTAGCGTTGAAGGCGTCCAGGACCGAAATGCAGGTCATTAAGACACAGCTGGAGCAACAAATCACTGACTTACAGGCCAAATTGCAGCCTAAAACGCCTCAGAGATACGAGCCCAGCGCACTGTGCTGGTTACCGAAGCTACAGACATTATTACAAGGCAGATTGATCAGGGTGCCCAGTTGTTAGAGTCAGCCATGCAGCTCTGGACCAAGGTCCAATGCGATCCGGTCCTCTGAGAGATCAATTAGGACTTGCGATAGAAGGAACAAGATTTCGAGTAGGTCGAGGCTACACTGCCCACCTTGGTGCCTGCACAGCGTTTGGCATGTTTGAGGACCAACAACGCTTTCCAGGATGAGAATGAGGAACTCTAGCGCAAGAAGCACGTCATTAGGGAACGATTGAAGCCTTGGGCTGCCACAGCTTTCCAGCATACACAGGATGCTGGTGGTGCGATCAAGCAACTAACCAGACACTGGAGAGTGTCACCATGGCAATAGAAAGACCGACATCCCAGAAGCTTGTGGACATTGTGCAAATCACTGCTACTTAAATTCTAGAAGTGTTGCCCCCACTAGTCGCAACTGTCAATGAGCTGCGCGCACAGGTGGAGACCCCACCATCGCAGTGACTTAGGATGAGTCACTAGATTGTGTTAGGGGACTATTGGAACAGGGTCTCCTACAAGCTGCAAATCTGTTCCATTTTGTATATTTTTTATTATATTTGGTCTAACGCAGGGGTTTTTTGGGTGGGTCAAAGCCCCTAATGCATTGTAAGTGGGTCAAGGGTAGACCAAGAGTCCGCAAACCACATTTTGCAGACCATTGGATGCATAGGCTAAAATAGTATAAGTAGTAGAACCTTTTTGAGTCGAGAGGTAGGAATGAATAGAGATTGATGCTAAGTGCAAACTGTTAGATCTAGGATTGGGTTATTAGGGAAGGACTCCTGCTGGTTGTGTGCACAGAGATCCTTAGGCTTGCTGTGTGTGGATCTTGTTGTTGTGTGTGTAGGTTGGTTTTGGGGTATGTAAGAGACTTTCGATAAGTAATATATGCGAAGTATTGTGGATATCTGATGTTTTTTGATCTATCTAGTTATGGTTATTGTGGACTCGAATTATATGTGATTCTGTTATGAGCTACAAATGATATGTGTTTATGAGCTGTGAATTATCTGTGTTATGATAACTGTATCTAAAATCTGATTAAGTCTGCTACAAATATTTTTTTTTATGCTTATACTTGGTTGTCCACACGTGGATGCGAGCCTATTGTTTAATCTAATAAAAATGTACTCTAGTTAATCATTGAAAGTCCTGCGAACGACCTTTGACTGCATAGATCTGATAGTTGCCGAATGGTTCAACTTACCTACTCTCTCTCTCATGGTGCAGAAACCTGGTTCCAACACCCACCCATATTGGTTCAGGTGAGACTTTGGCCTGTGCAAGCAGGTCACTGTCAAAAGGGCCAGTAGTATAGGGGTTTGTTGGCAAACCTTAACCTATGAACCTGGGTCAGGACCCCCTGAGGGAACATGGCTCTTATGACAAAATGTATTATGACTGAACCATATTCCTTTTAGGAGGAAGTGCAGCAACCAACTTGGGTTGATGCAACGGTGGAGGAGTATGAATCCATTTCCAAGAATAGTGCATGGGTGATTGTCCCAAGACCGGTCAAAAAATTAGTGGTTGGATCTAGATGGATTTACAAGGTAAAGCAAGTTGCTGATGGGAGTGTGGAGAATTACAAGGCCATATTTATGGCCCGAAAATTCTTACATATCGATGGGATCGAATATGATGAGACCTTTGCACCTGTTGCAAGGTACTCTTCCATTAGATCCATCCTTGCACTCTCAATGTAGATGGGCTGGCACATTCATCAGATGGACGTGAAAATTGTGTTTCTCAATGAATTCATTGAGGAAGAAGTGTACATAGAGTAGCCAGAACGTTTCTAGATCTTCGACAGTGAGTCAAATGTGTTTCGACTCAAGAGAGCACTGTATGGGCTAAACCAAGAACCTCATGCTTGGTACACTTGGATAGATAGCTATTTCACCAAACCGTGCTTCACCAAAAGTGAAGTTGATGCAAACTTGTACCAGATTGTGGTTGAGGGTAAGCTATTGATTATTTTTCTTTATGTTGATGATCTAATTTTGACTGGTGATGAGAAGCTGATACACTCATGCAAGGAGGATCTTTCAAGGGAGTTTGAAATGAAGGACATGAGACTCCTTCATTATTTCCCCAGTTTGGAAATATGGGAGCAGGATGGTGAAATTTTTGTTTTTCAAGGAAATTACGCCAAAGAGATACTGGGTAAGTTTCACATGGAGAACTACAAACCCATGGATACTCCTCTTCTAGGAAATTGGAGGAAAGAGGATGCTACTTCTAGATAGGTAGTGGATGCTACTGTCTATAGGCATTTAGTTGGTTCACTGATGTGTCTAGTGAACACCATACCAGACATTTGCTACGTAGTTAACCAAATGAGTCAAGCCATGGTTATGCATACCAAGATATTTTGGAAGGTGGGGAAGAATGTCTTGAGATACCCGAGGGGCACATCAGAGTATGGTATATGGTATAGATGGGCAGAGGGAGTGAAACATCAAGGCTTCACGGATGCAAATTGGGTAGGCAGTCCATCAGATAGAAATAAAACATCAGGAGGGATCTTCAGCATAGGATCGACAACAGTTTCTTGGTACAACAGGAAGCAGCAATATGTGGAACTGAGTTCAACGGAAGAAGAGTACATGGCAACAAGTCAAGCTGCATGTGAGGCTATCTGGGTGAGAAAGATCTTGGTTGGTTTGTTTGGTTCTCAGATGGATCTGGCGGTGATACATTATGATAATCAGAGTTGTATTAAACTCTCAATTAATCATGTGTTTCATGATAGGTCCAAGCACATAGATATCTGGTACCACCATCTCAGATATTTTGTGCAAAGGTGAATAATGTTACTTTAGTACATTCCCACAGAAGATCAGGATGCATATATTCTGATGAAGGCACTCACTAGGAGCAAATTTGAATACCATAGAGGCAGGATCATGGTGAAGGATAATCCCTTTCTTGTTTAGAGGGAGTGTTTAATTTCAACAATAAATTTCAGCACCCATGCTAGTGTGGGACCAGGAGGTCCAAGCAATACCTACACTAGCATGGGACCACAAGTCTTAGCAGCGCCTACACTGGTGTGAGCTAAATTTGGCGCATGCCTATTTTAGTTATCCCTTAATTAAGATGGACAATAAAATGTAATCTAATCTCAAAATAACTTGTAATATTTAACTGAGTGTGATAAAATCAGTTAACTCATGAATTTTGAGTTGAGGGTAGTTGGTGAGGCATGTAGAGTAATTCTAGTTGTAATAGAGTTTGAAGTGCAGTGGTGCATTAGTTAATGCAGGTTGTAAACAATTTAACTTATTTAAGTGAGTTAACCTCAATTGTGCTAATTGTAATTGTTAGATACACTAGTGAGAGATCAAGTTAATTAAATATTAATTAATTCACAATCAATGATCTCACATGCAATTGAGGATTTGATATTATTATTTTCATGCATGTCAGTTCCAGTGGATACCCAATTGAGATGTAGGTGAAAGGGAAGTTGACTATCAGTTGTAGGATTATTGGGTTGCACCCATTCAACCAAACACCCATTGGATTGCCCATGATACTTGCGCAATCAAGAAAGGCCAAAATTCCTAAATAATAGGGATTGCATTCATCAGGGATTTCACAATCAAGGCAGGTTGTTTGGAGGTAGTAAATTGGCTAAGTATTGGTCAGTTTTATCTGAGACAGTGTGAGACAATTAGCTAAGTATCTGTTACGTCGAATTAGCCCTCTTGCGGACAAGAGAGATCTCCCTAGTACTCCAACGAGTAACTAGAAATAAATATGCATTTGAAAACCTTTTCCTCTAGATTAATTGCATCTCAAAATTATTATAATAAAGTAGAGAGGAAATGCCCCTACCTTGAAATCCAAACGTTCGATGTAGTTTTTTTTCCCGTAACTCCAAAGTGGTTTCTCCAATAAGTAGAACCTGCAATCAAAGACAAGAAAAAGGATCAAAGCATCTACAACATATAATAATTAGGAAATAATAATCCAAATTAGTGATAAAGGAGTCTAAATATTGATGTTATTCCAATAAGCATAGAAACAAATCAATGATAAAAAGAGATCCATATGTATTATCTTGAACAAAAGAGTAACTTACAACCTGATGCCTTGATGTTGTACATATTTCTCCCGGGGTCCTGAAAAATCGTTTCTCCTTCAGTATGATAAGCCTTCCTCTCTAAATACCAGCATGGAGTTATAAACACAAGGGCATGATCATTCTCATGCCAAAAACAACTCACTAGCATAGAAAGTATGCACTCTTATGAATTCTCTTTAGCATCTATAGTTTACAATCTACTATCTACCCTTCAACCTGAAACTTGAGCTCAATTTATAGGGAAATGGAGGTAGTTTCAGTTCCATGAAGAGGGGGATGGATTCCTCTCATGAATGGATATGAGCTCCATGGACCAAGGGATAAGCTCCATGAGTGGAGGGATAAATGTCGAGCTGATTGTGACTCTAAAAGCTTCCAGTTGGGAGAATATTCAACCAACTAGGCTTCTAGATTTTACTTTTTTCTTTTATTTTCTTTTCGCAGGGGTGAGCAGCTAATAGTGGAAAAAGTACGGGAGTTTCTACAATGTATGGACTGAACAAAAGCACATGCGCAGGGAAAGGCTAGAAAAACAGCACATGTAGACTTTTAAGGGTTTTACAAAGCTTTTCTCCAATTCCAAGACTTGATTTAGGAACATTGGAGTTTTTGACCTCTAAGGGAGCCTGATATAGGTGGTGATAGACCCATATGAACAGTCAAATATCATGGTGGAAAAATGACGTGTAACATATTTCCCCCTAAAGTGCGAAGTCTGAGGTTATTCTGAAGAGTGAAGTGCTTTATCATTCCAAGGATTGGATTGGAGACACCAGTCGAAAACCTGTAAAAAAATTCAATGCATATATATATATATATATATATATATATATATATATATATATATATATATATATATATATATATATCACTGAGGTAGGCATTCCCATACTCAGATCAAAACTAACTAAATGTTCTAGTACAGATATGATTTCAATATTACATCAAAATTAGACAAAGTATGGGCACAACCATCTGTCATGAGTAGTTTACTATATCATGAATAATAAAAATCCTCGCAGCTTGGATCATGGAAACTAGATCTAGGGTCTTGATTTTCGCTTCCCGAACTAGTACGAATCTATCCATGTGATTGATTATGTTGAAGTCAAACATGGTAGAAACCACTTAATTACCGGTCAATGATGTGAACTGTTACCAAGTGTGAGAGAAACCACCAATAATGACAATGTTTCTCAAAGTAATCAAGTACAATCTATGAAGTGTGAATGAATGATTTGCAGTCGAAAACTCATAGAATCATTCAATCGAAGGTAAATTATGTAACCTGTCGTCGAAGGGGAGAAACCTGCCATTAAGGCATGTAGATCCCAAGGTACTGATAGGATTCTAGATCAAATTTCTAGATAATGAGCTGACATCGATAGAAAGTGATCTGTCACAGGAAAGCCCACGACACGAAACCATTTAGATCAAGCTTTGAAAAAATATTTTGCAAGGACAAACTCATGGATGGTCAACGTGAATGGAGACAAATGTTTGCAATGAATGGTTTATTTGAACTCTCTCTTGAATACATCACGACACTGTAGATGGCTTGGCAACATTTGACCTAAAGCTAATACCCAGAAACTAGTTGAAGACTTTCAATGTGGTTTGATTAAATTTTAGACAATATTTCCCAACCCAGGTACAAGTGTGAAAAAGTGTCGTTTTCAAGAGTGGCATGCTGCTTTTTACACAAGGGTGACAATTGGATTCTTTTTCTCTCTTTTTCCTCCACCATTACTGGCAAGTACCTCTTTTTTTTAAAGCTTGAGGAGGATAACATTTGCTTGTTTTTGTAATCTCATCCTTCAGATGAGTCCATATTAGTATTAAAATAGAACCCTACGAAGGAGTGGTTTGGTCCTCTTGTAATCGACAGGTCCTTTACTGTTAAATTTTAACAAGTGCAGTATAGGAGAAACTCGATGTTTTTCAGTTTTAGGGAGTCAGAAGAAAAGCATAAGTAAACTCCATGGTTGTTCTTTTTCGTAAATTTAGTCTCTCGGGCCCGAAAAAGGATAAAATAATGCAGGAGAGAACTCTATTGACCATGATTAATCAACATATACCTTTTTCGTAATTAGTCCATTTTAGTTCGAAAAAGGGGTAAAGTTATACTAAAGGGACGATTGTTAATTTACTTTAACGAGTTCGAATAGTCAAGTACTCGGAAATATTTTCATATTTTGAGAGTTTGAAAAGGGCTTAAAAGAGAACTCCAGGGTTTCACTTTTTCGTAATTTTACAGAGCCCGAAAAAGTGATAAAAGTATACTCAATGTGGCCGACTTTCAATTTAATTAACGAGCAGGAAAATATGGAAAGAACTCGACATTTCATGTGTTTTATGAGAATGAAAGATAGAAAAATAATCTTGGGATTTTCATGAGTTAAATGAGTCTTGAAAATAATAACCGAAATGGACTCAAGATAGTTTCATTTTTATACAAGTTTGAAACATAGAAAATTATGCTTGAAAGTGGGTTTGTTTCATTTTTACACAAGCTTGAAACAAAGGAAAAATCATGCTTGAGATAGGTTTGTTTCATTTTTACACAAGCTTGAAACAGAGGAAAAATCATGCTCGAGATAAGTTTCAATGCCCCCCAAGCGTAACTTGCTAGAGCATTCATTTCATTCAACTACGTAGACTAAAGGTTACTAATAGTTAGATGGAATGAAGGTTCGTTTACGAGATCATATGAAAGACTCGACTTAATTAGGAGAGGATTTGTTTCATTTTTTAACGAGCTTGACATAGGAAAAGAACTATTCTCAACTACATGTTTCATTTTTTAACGAGGTTGATATGGTAAAAGGAACTATCCTCATAGACATGTTTCATTGTTTAACGAGGTTGACACAGTAAAAGGAACTATCCTCAAAGACATGTTTCATTTTTAACGAGGTTGACACAGTAAAAGGAACTATCCTCGTTGGCTGATTCAATTTTTAACGAGGTTGACACAGTAAAAGGAAATATCCTCATGGTATCTATTTCATTTTTTAATGAGGTTGACACAATAAAAGGAACTATCCTCATGGGAACTTGTTTCATTTTTTAACGAGGTTGACATAGGAAAAGAACCATCCTCTTATGGGTTAGTTTCATTTTTTAACGAGGTTGATATAGTAAAAGAACCATCCTCATTTCCTGATTCATTTTTTATCGAGGTTGACACAGTAACATGAACTATCCTAATCGAAACCTGTTTCATTTCTTAATGAGGTTGAAACCTATTTCATTTCTTAACGAGGTTGATACAGTAAAAGAACCATCCTCATGACCAAATGATTCATTTTTTAACGAGGTTGACACAGTAAAAGGAAGTCTCCTCTTAAAGGCATGTTTCATTTTTTAATGAGGTTGACACAGGAAAAGGAACTATCCTCATTGAAACCTGTTTCATTTTTTAACGAGGTTGACATAGTAAAAGGAACTCTTCTCATAAGGACCTTGATCATGGATTCCAACTGGAAGGAACACATGTCAAGGGATGCACCTCGATCATGGCTTCCAAGAGGTCTTCATCAGAAGGAAGAACAGTTCTCTGTAAGGAACCTATTTCAAGGGACTTAATAGGGATAAGAACATCGTGTTCAAATTCCCCCATAGGGTTTACCATGTCAATTACCGGATCTAATTCAAATGAATTTGAGAAAAAATTGAGAGGCTTGCTTGCATCGATAACCGAAAACATGGGACTGGCTGCCACATAATTAACCCATGGCGGGGTAGATACCACTTCCATATAAGGAAAATTTAGGGGTGTCGAATGGTTGGTAGTTGAATCAAGACTAATAAATGAAAGCTGGTCAATAGTCACAATGTTTCCATTGTGAGGGAAAGACATCACGTGAAAGAGTGTCAATAAGACAACTTTCATTACATAAACATAGTCTCACCCAAGGAGAAAATTGAAATCCAAGGGGCCTCGAACTACCATAAGATCAATACAGACAATTTTAGCTTCCAAGGTAATAGGAAACTGATGAAGGAGCCCTAAAGGTTCACTAATGGTTCTATTAAAAGCCAAAAGATTCTGTGTAATGAGCACAAGCTGAGGGGAACCCAAAGCTTGCCAAGCAGTTGAGGATAAAATACTAACATAAGCACCTTCATCTACATTTGTGCGGTGGACATTCTTATCAAAAACCTTCACAATGATTTGGAAAGGGATGGAAGAGGGAAGATGAGGTTTTGTAAGTCTATTCCAATCAACAGAAAATACCCAGTACTTGGAGGGGGTTATGTAGAAATAGGTGAAATTACCCCTAGCATAGAAGAATCAGATGTAACAAGAAGAACTTGAGCAGTATGAATTTCACTCTCTAGGGAGAGTGGGATCGACCGAATGTGAAATCAAGTCGACCACTTGATCAACTAATGGATCATCAACCCGAGTGATATGAGTTCCACTCTCCAATGGAAGAGTGGGATTGACTGTACTTGGAATTAGATCAATCACTTCATCAATTGGCGGTAGTTTGGGAGAAAGGTTACAACAACCAGTTGGAAGTTGTTGTTGTTGAACAGTAAGGTTTTCCAACAATTTTTAGGCTTCATCCATGTGAGGGAAAATGTGAGTTTGATGACTCCCTTTGCATAACCTACAAGGAAACCTACCTTTACCCTTTTTCCCAGGAACCTGACTATCATTGGTTGATGGATCAATAGCAAGTTGATAGGATTTTTCTGACCATACTTCCAAGACATTAGGAATACCAGGACAATTTATAAGGAAGTGGCCACCCTTAAAAATCTTGCAAGGGTATTTGGGTTTACGATGCATGTTGGAGGTTTCCTCAACACTATTAACACTTACAGCCATGGTTGGTTGGTTGACTTATTTCTTATCTTGCTTCTTCTTCTTCTTCCCTTTCTTCTTCTTCTTAGTCACTTGGTTACTAGCATCAAGGCTTTTACCAAGCAAAGAAGAAGAAAGGGATGAATACATGTTGGGCGAAGAAGGTAAAGGGTCAACATTAGGTTGGTGATGCTGAGATGGTGAACTCTGTTGAGGTGGAACAATTGGAGTATTTTAGGCCAACGAAATTAAAAATAACCATACTGGTAAACCTATGGTAAATCCAGGTAATGAAAATGTAGCCATATAAGGAGGACCAACATTTCCAAAGCAAGGAAAAGTACTAGGGTTCTCGTTAAGAGGGGTTCCTTAGTTGGTAAATTTTGGAAAAATTGCCATTAGATTCAACTTCAGTGAATTTTATTGACAATTTAAAAAATTAATAATTCAAATTCACAATCCACACCTAAGGTCTCTAAAAAGTAAAAACAAACAAATGAACACACACTATCGAATCTAGGAGTCAAACCACACACAAACAATATCTTTCCACAATAACAACACTAGTTGGTGATGAAATCCAATGTCGCGGAAATTAATGTGGAAAACTGGCGGTTGGAACAGTTACCCTGATAACCTGCTTAATGAAACAGTCCTATGCAAGTAACTTCACTATGCTATCTCGAAGTGAAGAGTACCCTCCGAAAATTCCAAGTGAGTCTAGTCAACATCTGCTCTAGGTATAGTGGGACCTTCCCTCCATCGTCACCTTGGGAAAAATCCTAAATATTATGGCCACTAAGGTCACCAATGGAGACAAATGCACCTAGGCGAACAATCTATGATCTGATATACATGCAAGGGCAGAGTATCAAACTCAATCCCCTTGAAGGCTCCTCAACATGGTAAATTCAAGGTTTTCCGACAAGTGACCCCAGGCTCCTCGAAAATGGTTAATCTGAGGTTTACCATTTGTATTACGTGCACATCTTCTATCTTTTCCAATGACATAGGTACGATTACCTCACCGGGTCTGACATGATCTCGTGCTTGACTTTTAAGAATGGCTTCCCAGAGCACAGATGCAACAATTGGAATTGTTCCTTACCGTAATATACTATTGTTTGTTTTAACTGCTTTGGAACGTTAACTACAACCTATTCCAAAGAACTAATCTTGAACTAGATTGGTGGAAAGAGCCCTAGAAAATGTAAAAAAATTCTAGATGAATTTTATTAAGCGTTGTGTTATTTGGGTTGTTATTACTCAAAGGAGTAAATGGATATGAAACCGGTGGTGTTATGACCTGACCCAAAACTGAATGCAATCGAATATGATAATGTAATTTTTTCAATTCGATGAATTATAACTAAAGTAAGGAGAGAGGTTCCATTCAAACCTATCTCACTTCCAACAATGCAGAAATTGATAAATAAGAGAAAATATAACAAATTCTTTAATGCACTAATTTTAGCAAGAAAAAATAATGCTAATCAATTCAAAGAATTTTTTTTATATTTTTATGTTTTAAAATAAGCATAAAAACATGTAAATTCAAATCAAATAAACTGATCTAAAACTATGATTGATTTTTCAGAATGTAAATTATGTAAATGTATGGTATGCACAATTCAGTAAAAAACTATGCAAATATAATTTATGCACACTTTTCATTCATATCCTGAAAATTAGAATTCTAAATATGCAAATGTAATCTATGCAAGAAAATTATCAAACAGAAGATGATTCCAATTCAGCGAAAGAACAACAAGACTATTTTCCTTCACTAATGTAATCTAAGGAACCAATCAAGTGTAAGTAAAGAAAATTGGCTGAGAATTCCAAAGTTCAAAAACAAAAACACCCAAAGGCGATTAACACTTAGTCATAAATTTGTTTGCAAAACCAAAAGCAAAAATATGGAAAATTGTTAAGAGAGTGAGACAAACCTCGAAGAAATTACCAAAGGAAATCAAATTAAGAATTTCTCAAAAAAGAAACTCAAAACACCCAATTAACTTAACAGAGACTGATGAGACTGTAAATGGATCAGGGAAAACTTGAATAATTAGGTTATCTAGCTTTGAAAAAGAGAAATTTAAAATTTTCAAAAATTTCTAGGGGGTGTGCAGCTTACAGTGGAATACAATGCACATGCACACTGAATTGAACTAAAAGTTGCACAGGTTGCCACACTGTTTTCTGTCGAAAACTGCGCAGGCAAGGAAAAACTTGGAAAAAATAAATAACAATATTCCTTTTTCAGGGATTCTTAAAAGTTATCTACCCAACCAAACTCTAAGAAATCAAAACTAAAAAATATTAAAATTTCAATCTGAAAATAAACAAAGAAAACTAAGTTCTAGTTCCCCAGCGAAGTCACCATTTTGTTGTGTGGATTAATCCCCCTTGCAGACAAGAGCAGTCTCCCTAGTACTCCGGCGAGCAACTAGAAACAAAGATCCATTTGAAAACCTTTTCCTCTAGATTAATTTTATTTTAGAATTATTATAACAAATTAGAGAGGACATGACCCTGCCTTGAAATCCAAATGTTTGATGTAGTATTTTGTCTTGTCGCTCCAAAGTGGTTTCTCTAATAAGTAGAACCTGCAATCAAAGACAAGACAAAGGATCAAAGCATCTGCAACATATAATAATTAGGAAATACTAATCCAACTTAGTGATCAAGGAGTCTAAATATTGATGTTATTCCAATAAGCATAGAAACAACTCAATGAGAAAAAGAGATCCATATGTATTATCTTGAATAAAAGAGTAATCTTACAACCTGATGCCTTGATGTCGTACAAATTTCTCTCGGGGTCCTGAAAAATCGTTTCTCCTTCAGTATGATAAGCCTTCCTCTCTGAATACCAGCATGGAGTTATAGACACAAGGGTGTGATCATTCTCATGCCAACAACAACTCACTGTTGTAGAAAGTATGCACTCTTATGAATTTTCTTCAGCATCTATAGTTTAAAATCTACTATCTACGCTTCAATCTGAAGCTTGAGCTCAATTTATAGGGAAATGGAGGTAGTTTCAGTTCCATGAAGAGGGGGATGGATTCCTCTCATGAAGGGATTTGAAATCCATGTACCAAGGGATAAGCTCCATGAGTGGAGGGATAAATCTCGAACTGATCGCGACTCTAGAAGCTTCCAGTTGGGAGAATATTCGGCCAACTAGGATTCTAGAATTTAATTTTTTCTTTTATTTGCTTTTCGTGGGGGTGTGCAGGTAATAGTGGCGAAAAGTGCGGGAGTTGCCACAGTTTATGGACTGAACAATAGCGCATGTGTAGGGAAAGGCTATAAAAATTGCATAGGTATACTTTTCAGTGTTTTACAGATCTTTTCTCTAATTCCAAGACTTGATTTAGGAACATTGGTGTTTTTGACCCCTAAGGGAACATGATATAGGTGGTGATAGACCCATATGAACAATCAAATGTCATGGTGAAAAAATGACGTGTAACAATATAGGAGGGCTCTTGTGATAATAGTTATATGTAATTGTTTCATGTATCCATGTTGAATATACAATATATGATAGTGGGGTTTTGAGCATCAAGCTTTCCCTAGGAAATTATCTGTGTTGTGGCTTGATTGATTCTTCTTTGCTTCATGTGATATGTGATTGTGTTTTTAATTCCGCAATTTATTTGTAGAAGCCATTTAGTATTTAACTTTATTACATTGTTATATCAGATTGAATCCATGATATCCATGGACCTTCTTCCCCCTTTTGTGGATCCCTAACTCCCTCTCCTTCCCTATAAATAGATTTCATACTTTCCTCAAAGGGTTGATCTTGGTTGGTTGATCAATGCTGGTTGCCATCATTGCAATTAGTTGTGCCTAAATGATGCCATTTTGTGAAGGATAAAGGAGTGCTCTAAGGTATTGGCTAGGACTTGGAAACTCATCCAAAGGAGGCTTCCAACATTAGAGCTGAAGTGGTTGTATGCTTCCCTTACTTTCTATTAATAGAAAATTATGTGTTTTCTTCCCATAAATGTGTAAATCATTACTCATTTAGTGTGATAATCATTGATCTATCATATAGTTTATGTTAGAATGAATTATTCTATCTATGTTTTTGTTGTCTCTGTTTGATCTTCCTTGCAAGTATTCCTCCACAACAGTGTAAATAGGATTGGAATTGGAAGCGAGAATATCGGGAAAGGATACTAATGAGAATTAGCATCAGAGTGAGGTAGGCCATCTATATAACTTTGTACTTTCTGATATAAGCTAGGAAATTTTACATATATTTGTTTGGTTTGTTGCTAGATCCTCTCATTAGGACTAGAGAGACCGCTTCTGTTCGTAGAAGGGGTTTTCTGTACAACAATTAGCTGCCTGTCAACTCACTCTTCCAAAAAATACAAAATGTTATAATGTACTTCATGTATCCTTGTTAAAGAAATATGTACATGAATCAAATCATATAATTTATTGCAATGTTGTACAAGAGGAACCTTAGGGAGATTTCCTGGAAAAACCACTACGTATGTTAGACGAGAGGGTAGTCATGCTCTAAAATAGAGACATGGCTCAAGTAAAATTTCAATGGAAACATTTCAGCCCAGTAGAGGCATATTGGGAGTTGGAGGATGCTTTTAAAGAAGCATATACATCTCTATTTTAGCAAGCTAGAATGAATTCTAGTTATTATGAACAAACATCAAGACTACGTCAAATTCAAGTAGGGGAGGATGTGATATCCCCTAACTTGAATCTTTTATTATGAATTTGTATTTATGGTTATGTATGATTGTGTCTTAATTTTGAAAGACTTATTGGAATTTTTTTATCAGTGTGATAAACTATTAAAGGTTGAATGTAAAACTTGTATTTATAGTGTTGTTAATAAAATAAAGTTCTGGGACTAATGCTAGAATTACACCTAGCTAAAAGAATTATAACTGCAAGTTAATTGTTGATATTGATTACCACTCATTAATTCATAGGAATTTCAATTTAAATGATTAAATTATCAATTACCATGTAAGTAATTGATCATTAACTTCCGTAAAAGACATAGAGTTGTCTTGGAAAGTGGGGAAGTGGAGCTCATAAATGAGCTAGTAACTACCTACCACCTGTTGGGTGAGGTGGAGGTAGTTCCAATTACCAACTAAATGGTTGAGATGGTAATACAATTTTTGTCACCTTACTGAGAAGAGGAATCACATCGAGTAAATTTGGTGAGAAAGAAATAAATTACAAAGTGAACAGAGATGGTAACTTGCATACATATGTGCTCGGGGGGATACTACTGAAGAAAGTATCAAAAGTTGGGAGAAGCTAGTTAATTAATGTATCAATTCTAGATCTATTTTATCAAGTCAATGCCTTAAACTTTTATTTTATGAGAAATTTTGTTAATGATAGGAAAGAGTATGGTAATATGTTGTTTCTATTTTATATGCATTTGTGTATGCTTGAAAGTATTTATACAGAAAGTAAGCTTTGTAGAAGTTAGTATGAAGGAAAATTGTTATATGTTATTTACATTTATGAATGCATGTAAGTACAATGATATATGCTCACACACACACATATATATTTGTGTGCGTGTGCACACATGTGCGCGTTGAAATGATAAACTATTATAGTTCAAAATTTACATTGTATTCATATGTGTACATACAAGTAGCTAAAATTTTAGTTGGATACATACTTATGTATAGTATAAATTAGGAAATAATAATAATATATATTTTATGTATTAATATAGAGTAGACATCATTGTAACCATTAAAAATGTTCATACATAAAGTATTTTATATTTAAGAAAGAGAGTACTGGATACATATATTTATATATATCATTGGTAAATATAAACATGAGTTGCATTATGACTCCTAGTATTTAATTAAGGAGTAAGTGAAAGATTAATAACCTTAGAAGTGTGACTATAAGTCCTTGGAGAAAACACCAGATATAATACTTGTATAGCAATGGATTTCGCATAGTGAAAATGAATGATAATACTTCATGTAAAGTCTAGATGATAGAACAATTAAATTTACGTAGAAAAACAAGAGCGAATACAACCACTGTATAAAGAACTTGAGAAAATAAAAATATGAAAGACAATGATATAACCTCAAAAATTCAATACTTAAACATATAATTTCTTTAATAATAGATTGGTCTTAGATGACCTCATAAGGTTACAACTAGTAAAGGTTTTAGGTTGAAAGAACGAGTAAATCAGTACATTAATAGGTATGCAAGCTTGAAGCATAATAAATTTCCTAATAGGGAAGAGATCCTAAAAAAATCATCAATATAACCAATATTATAGATATGAAAATTCTTCATAAATATTATAGTTTTGGTTAGAAATAACCATAAATATAACAAACCAAAATTCAATTATTTCTTAGGTATGGGATAAACTTTCCCATTCATTCAAGTACAATAAAGGCTTAAATCCTTTAAATGAAGAAAGATAGAATAAGAAATAAGAAGTATGACTGGTGGGAATAACTGGACAACCAAACATTAAGAATTGAAATCCCTGGCTTCTTGTCTTTAAATGTAAAGGCATGCTCAAGCATACAAAATAATTGAAGGTTTCAGATTAGTCGACCTAGAAAAATGAGAATTAGAGAATCCTCATAAAAAATGAGAGAGCCTTAAACTTTTTCTTTTAATTTTTTTCTTTTTTCAAAATATCACTTCGAAAAATGCTTATAAACAATAGGAATAAGAAAGATACATGAATCAGTCCTTATACCATAATATATAAAATAATGACAATAACCCATGTAAATGTGAGTAGTATTCGAAAAGGGTTTTTACTCATAAAGTTTCTCTTAATAGTGGAACCAAAATTCTTGTAAGATACATGTAGACTATATTAATTTTGGGAAAACTAATTAGTCTAGATAAAATGCATAATATAAACTGAAAGAGAGATTTAAATAAACATGTTGTAAAACTGAAAGGCTTTTGAAAATCTTGCATAAATTCCTACATTAAAAATTTACTAAGAAGGGTAAACAAAAGAATATATACATACAATATGTATATACATAATTGAATGTACAAGATTAAAAACCCTAAACGAAAGAGTATATACATACAATATGTATATACATAATTGAATGTACAAGATTAAAACCCCTACACAGTGAGTGTAAATTAATCCACTTATGCTATACATAGGTTTTATTCACTATTCTTAATAGAATATACATTAAGTAGAAAACCCAGTTTTGTTGGGATTCGAAGTATTTGAAAACATCTACAGTCATATTGAAGGGTTATGGTTTTACAATTTGAAAACTTGGACTATGATAACGATATGAAAATGAATGTGAAAGAAATCAAATATTAACCTAATAAAAGACAATTTATTATTCAAAGAATTACCATAGAAAAATTTAAGCCATTCCCTAAAAAATAAATCCAACACCCAAAAGTTAAAGAGTTCTCAAGAAATTTTTACATGTCAAACTTTAGCTATGAAAGTTTGACCACATGGATTCAGTAGCAAACTACATTATGAAAAAAAAATTAAAGCAATTCCTAGGAATTATTAGATAGAGTAAAGAAAGAAAACTATAAATTTATCTGTATTTTGTAAAGAAAGACATGAACGCTGAAATTACTCTCGCATAAGGAATTAGGGCCGAAAAATCTGTTCGAAAAACCAAACCCAAGGTCTAAATATAGAAAAACCCTAGATATATCTCCGAAAATAAGGACATAAGAGAGTGACGACCATTCAAAGGAAAGCAAATAAAAACATAGAAAGAGATAAATTTAGAGTACTCTTTGATAAAGAGAAATGTGATTACCTTCACTAAAGAAAATATCAACAAATTCCACCATGGATGGTCGATGAAAATAATTTATAAAGCTAATATTCTCATTATTCTTACAACAACAACAATAATTAGTTTTAAAATTGATTTTTTTTGGCTAAGAGCTCATCTTTCTCGAACGTAAGGACAAAGGTTAATGGCCCAAGACCCAGAGGCATTTGGCAGGAGTGAAAGTTTGTCCCCTTACGGACCACCAATGGGTTATTCCAGGTGGTGTGGTTTTCCTTGAATAATGGTGATGAGTTAGCCTGCATTAGTGGATAGCAGCCAAAGATGATTGTCCTCACTGCTAGTTTGACAACTGAATTATGATAGATTTTTCCACCTTTAAAAAAAAACAACAATAAGTAGTTGAAAAAATGTAGTTGTAGAGCGACAGATTTTTGTTCGAATTATATTGAATGTGTAAAGAAATGAATTTGATGATTAGAAAAACCTTTTAAATGACACTGAAAAACATTATTTCATCGCCACCATAGATCCTTAGGGTTTTAATATACACCGCTGATATGATAGAAAGGACCAAAAAGAGATCATATGTCATCGTATAGAAAACTCAGGAATATCTAAGTAAACAATATACCACATTGCATAATAAATAAAATTGGAAACATATAATATAAAATATGAATCAATTTCATAATATAACGTGGCACATGTATGTGTTATATGACATCAAATGTTGAAGTATTCAAATTTATCGTTGGTTCGGTTAGTATGTATGTTTATATGCGTAAATATGCACGAGGCTCAATACGAATGCATTGAGGTAAAGTGAGAGGATGGATGTAACGTATATATTTGTAAAATAAGGATTTAATACTTTTAGGAAAATATAAACACAAATCAACATAGGACATATGTCATATAGGTACAAGGATTTAAGATCCGTAGCACTTCGCGAACTTCTGGCGAACTTATGGCGAACTTTTATAGTAGTGCAAGTATTTTGACAGAACAGTTTAAGCACACAGAGAGTAATAAATGCGGAACTCAGGATGAAAGTCTTTTCTCTTTATTAGCAGAATGCTTCACAATCAGATTACAATGAATTCTCTGTATCAGAGATGGACTGTATCGGCATTTACTGGACTTATGATCTTCACGAATGAAGGATCGATACCAGAGGCTTCCTGGCCGAGATACAGACTCTGTCTCAGAGTTTATGACTATAACAGACAAACATAAACATATAGACTCACTAAAAAAGTGGCCACTTTAGGTTCTCGCCTGTCACATGAACAGACGCGCAGGCTTCTCACTTCAACCTAAAGACTATGAGAAAAATCTTCGTGTTGCGAGCAGATCGCTGTGATAGCGCAGACGCAGAGCAGGAAGAAACTACTCAGACTTGCGAGTAATGGCCTCCGTGATGCGAGCAGATCACCAAGATGGCGCAGACGCAGAGCAGGGAGAGACTACTCGGACTCAAGACTCAAAACACCAAATGCGAGTGAACACAAATGAGCCTTACCTCTCCTTATATAGGAATGAGAGGGGGACAAACATTACTGTGCATCGCTAGATTATTGACACTTGGCATAAGATCATCGTTTTCGGGTAACACCGAGAGGTGACATCCGCACGGAGATCTGTCATGCCGACAAACTTAAAGTGTAAACATGTGAAATACACTGTGGATACCTTACAAAGGCCCACGAGGAATCTAACTCTATTAGAAACACATTGGATATTTTCGACGTAAAAGGAAAAATCCAAGGAAAAAGCTACGTCACATTGAACCCGTGACTAGGTATCATATGTACACAGGGAAAACCTTTCATGAGTGGGGCTCCCGGGGACCACTTGTACTGGATTCTGCTGCAGGTTCATCCAGAATTTTGACACCTGGATATCTGAGATGATACCACTCGTCATCCCATGCTTTTGTGTAGATTCTTCTGACGATCATGGGCTTATTGAGTACTATCTGGTGCTTGATTTTTGTCATGACTAACCACTGATAATGCATTTGCATATGCATTTTTAATATGGGATGGTCTAGCATTTTGTGTTCTAGACTGGCAAGTTCTCCGACAGTATTGCATGGATAATGGAAACACTCACCAGCTGGTCCTGAAAGGCATTCATCACAGAAATGTCTATGATATGTCTGGAAACAATCAGGATCCATACTATAAGGACTTACTCCATAGTGCCACCACCAGTTTGTTAGCCATGGAATCTGTGATTCCTTCTCATTTATCCATGTCGGGGCAAACTTCAACTTTGTGTAATGGGTCTCTTCAGGTCCATCTCTATTAAGGAGATCCCACCACAGTTTTTCATAACCTGCAAAATTATAAATAGTGTCAGGGAAAATAAGTTTAGGATCATCTTGTGGCCAAGACGTGAAATGTCCATATCTATAAGGACCCATTTTCCTGACTCTATTTATAACATAGTTCTTATAAAACTCTTTTGATTTGTCACCGCCACCAGTACCAATGACGTACAAATCCCAGAAATCTTCTGAGAGAGATCTCTCAGCTTCAAGAGAGGCAACTATGCTGTGTGAATACATCTTTTCATGTATCCATCTGCTTCCTTTGGGGTACACCTTCCTGCCCGGAACCAAGTGTTGTAGATCTGTGTGACTCTGCAAATTTCCATCCAACACTTGTGTGTTTCGGAGGATCCAGGTTGGTCTCCACTTCTCAAAATACACAGGCCAAGATTCATCATCTGCAATATATCTCAATTCTTCTCTTTTATTGGCCTGATTCCACTCAGTTAGAATGACAAAACAATGATACTGCACTTGTTCCTCGTCATTCACTTGTTCTTGCTCTTGGATGTATTCTCTGCTTAAAAAGTCTGGAATGCAGTTTTCAACACCCCTTATATGTTCAACATCAAAGCTGAAATATGCAAAGAGTGCTTGCCATCTTGCAAATTTCGCATCTTCAGGGTTCTTGATTTCTTTTGATAAAACTTTATCCAGAGCTTTAGCATCAGTTCTGAGCAGAAAATACTTATTTGCCAGATGAACAGAAAATTTTCTCAAACAGTACCAAGCTGCTTTAACCTCCTTTTCAATAGGAGCGTAGTTTACCTCTGCTTTGCTCCAGGTTCCAGAGGCGAAGAGAACAACTTGTTCTTTTTCTTTCGGGTCCTCTTTCTCCGGCTTCTGCTTTAGCACACCTCCCCAACCTATGTTACTGGCATCTGTTTCAACAATCTTATAGGCATTGTCGTCAGCAACATGTAGAATGGGCAAAAATCTTACCTTGGACTTTATTTCTCTGACTGCTTGGGTGTGCTTGTCAGTCCAAGGTTTAGGGTTTTTTCTGAGTCTCTGGTTTAACAGAGATCTATCAAAGGCACAATTTGGGTAGAAATTGCTCACATAGTTGAGGCACCCTAAAAACCTCTGCAACTGGGTTTTGTCAAGAATGACATCAGGGAACTTATCAGCAAACTCCAGCGCGTGATGCTGCAGAGCAATTTGACCATTTTCAATCTCATGTCCTAAGAACTTGATTTTTGTTTTACACAGCTCCATCTTTTTCTTGCTTAGGACAAGACCATTATTTTGACCAACTTCATGAAGATCTTCAAATGTCTGAAGTGGTCACTCAGATTCTTAGAAAAAATCAGCAGATCATCAATGTATGCAAGCAACCAATCTGCATAAGGTTTAAAGATTGAATCCATTACCTTTTGGAATTTGGATGGAGCATGCTTCAGTCCAACAGGCATAACATTCCACTCATAGTGTCCATGGGGGACACTGAATGCTGCCTTCCACCTATCTCCTTCTGCAATGGCGACTTGCCAGAAACCAGACTTTAAATCAAACTTTGAAAATATCTTGGCTCCTGAAATTCTTCTTATCAAATCTCCTTTATGGGGGATTGGATAAGTATCATCTGCTAACACATTATTCAGAGGCTTATAGTTAATCACTAGGCATGGAACTCCTCTGACTTGCTCACTTCTTTTATTGACGTAGAATCCATAGCAGTTCCAAGGGCTACTGGATTCTCTGATCAACTTCTTCTGTAGAAGTTGTTCAATCTCTGTCTGGCAGTGTTGTCTGTCATGGACAGACATAGGGATGGCTCTTGACTTACAAGGTCTGCCAGTATATCCCTCCTTGTAAGGCAATTCTATACTGTGCTGCTTTCTGTGCCAAAAAGCATTTGGCTCTTCTGAACAGCATGTATCTTCGAATTCTTTCTGGATAGCAGCAATCTTCAACTCCTTTACAGGAGAACTTAAACATACTTCAACTACGATAGTTTCATATGATCCTTGAGTTCAACCGGGGATTTTTTCAATCTTGAGAAGTTTTACGTGGAAGTCTTGCATAATCTGCACCATGGGTGAGATCTTGTTTGGAAACATAAGGCAACTCAATTCTTCTACCGGTAATAGTAATAAACATTCTGTGACCATCGAAGTAATTGACCCATGCAGTTCTCTTCTTTGCTAAGAAGACATTACCAAAAATACAGTCAACAGGAATGTCTGAAACTGCTAAGGATAACTTCACACAATTTGAATCAAAACAGACAGTAGCTTTAGAAACTTCAAACTTTAGATGTTTCATCCCTAATCCCTGGACTTCTTTTACGGTAGTCAATACCTTGAAGGGATGATATGTTTGAAAATCGAGGTTTAGATCTGAACTTTGAATCAATCGAAAGCTTAATGACACGATAAACATGACCCGGCATGAAAAAGATTTACCAATATATGGTGTTGTGCGATATTGAGCTATGAGGACTGCCTTGTCCCCAATTTCACTGAAGCCTGAAGAAACAAAGTTGCCTGATGCAGTTTGGACTTCAGTGCGTGGCTGAGTGTGCAGTGTGTAATTTGTCTGCTGTTTAGACAAAACATTTGAAGGAGAAGCAGACTGATTATTTTGAGCTTTCAGAACATTAAGCTCATTCCTTATACTGCGCACTTCAGTTTTTAATTCATGTATCTCCTTATTCGCCTCCCCCAAAGTGAGGCTACGAGCTTTGCTATTGTGCTGGAGATACGATTTGGTGTTGCGTTCATAAGAAGCTTCAACAAAATTGGGCTTCTTAGAGAAACCAGAAGATCTGGAAGAACTAGAAGAACCAGGAAGATTCTTCATATATGCATCAAGGAGAGCAGTTTTCAGGTCTCCTTCATCCATGGCACGGATTTGGGAAAAGACTTTCAAGTCATCATCAAGTTGTGCCATAAGGATATGAGGGGGATCTTCAACAGCTGAGGAATAGGAATCAGAATCAGACTCAGAAGAGGAATCACATTTACAGGCTTCTGGGTCTGAACAGTGACAATACATATTGACCTGGTCATCTGAAGAGGAAGATGAACAGTCATCAGAAAAGGAATCATCAGAAGAAGAAGGCATGGCATGCTGCATGATAGAGGGACGACGACCTGGATAGGATGGACATTCAGTAATCCTATGTGAGGTAGACTTACAATAGGCACGGGCGTCGGGATCTTGCTTAACAGTGGTTTGAGATGAGGAAGGCTGTTTATTCTTAGCATACTTACTAGTCTTCTTGCCCAGACCTTTCTTTGATTCTAAAGCAGTAGGACACATATTAGATGTATGCCCTTTTTCTCCACATAACCAACACTCAACTTCTTTAATTCTGGCCAGCTTTGCATCTTTAGGCCGAATATCTTGGGGCCGATAGTAATGAGTGTTTGGTCGCCATTTGGATTGCCTTCTTGGAGCTTTAGATCTTCTATGCTCTTTAGGTCTCCGAATCTCTCTTTTCTTTGCAGAGCTCAATCTGTAAGTAGACTTGCTTCTCTTATAGGACTTCTTGACTTGGCGCTTGTGCTTCCTTCTATGCACAAGAGGATCATCCACTGTGATGCCATACTTGCTACAAAATGATTTAGTACCAGGAAGTCTGTTGAGTTTGTCAATGGACTTCTGCATCTTGGACCTAGTACATAAAGAAATCAAAACTTTTGTTACAATGCCATAAATATCTCCCCATACATATGTTTCTAAAGGCAAGGGGAAAGCATCTTCCATTCTTAAGATGTCTACTAGCTTTGATGGTAAGGCTGCTAAGTAGACCTGCTTCCACAATATATTCTTGGGATCCTTGACCCAAAATATTCTCTGCATCCAATCTCTGTGGAAGTCTTCAAACTGATTTATATTGTTTCACTTAAGATTCATCAAAATCACTTCATGCTTATCAGCTGCAACATATTCTAACCCACAAAAATGTTCTTGTATTAGTGCTGTGAGAGCACCAATCATATTTACCTGTGCAGTGCCATCAGGGTTAAAGATTATATCACCCTGCTCATCTTTTACAAGTTCCTTCTCCATTCTCTCAATCATAGCTGGAGAGGACTCAAGCTCCCACCATCTTGCAAGTGTACCAGTGAAGCATTGCATGATTGTTTTGCATGCTTCAATTTTAGTCTTTCCATCTGCACACATCAACTTGTATTCTATAATCATTTGATCCAGTATCTGCCGGATCTGATGTGCAGACATATTGTCTATGTTCCACTCCTTATGACTCCCATCATGAAAAGTTTCCCTTGGGGGACTTTTTCCTGCACCATACAGATCAGGAGCTGCATGTCGGGTGAACTGTGGCTCTAGAGGCTCATAAATGGGAAAGACATGGTCTTTTGACTCTGAGTCTTTTATGACTTCAGCAACTGTGATCTTTTCAGATCTTTCTTCAACTGACTCAGTTTTAGATTCTGACACAGGCAACTGTGGAACTTCTCTAGGCATGAGATGAGGGAATCTAGAGACAGGAGGACTTGACTCTAGTCTGGGAATCTCATGTGGCACAACACCTTTTGCTTTGCCAGCAATGAATGACATTGGAATTGGTTTGTTGGGCCTTTTGACATTCAAACTTTCAAACTTCTCAGACAACTTATATACAGACTGCCTTGTGGCCATAGACTGATCTATGACACATTCTTCAACTTCTTGGAATCTAACAGAAGAATGTTCTGTGATACCTCTAACTACTTGCAAATCACACTGTACAGAATTTAAAACTCTATGAACATCATTTACAGAAACTTGGACTGAATCTATCTGGTCTTTGACCAGGGCAGTTTTGGCAACATTTTTCTCAAGACCTGTGAGTGCAGTGTTTGTCCAGTTCAACTGCTCACTCACCTTATGAACTCTTCCTTCACTACCCATTATTGAACTGTCATGCTGGACCAGAGGGCTAGCATGTGCAGAGTTTGACCCTTCTCCTATCACAATGCTTCTGAAAGGAGGATAGGTAGTGGAAGTCTCTATTTTACTGCCATCCAATGCAGTCCAAGAATGAGAGGAAGATGTTGTAGTATCAGCCATTAGTACAACATCATTCTCCATTTTCTTCTTCCAAGAGTAGAAAGAAATCCACACAGCATTTTCTTCCATGTAATCCTTCCACTCAGCTGACATCTTCAACTTCTCTTCTTTAGGGAAGGCAGCTGCAAAGCCTTCAGCTTCTGGATGTGTGAATAGATCCCAATTTATCATTTGTTTCATCCATTGTGCTGGGATCTCATGTCTGAAACATCCATCCATCAGAGTATAAAACTTCTGGATCTCAGGGACAGATGGTCGTTTCACTCTGGGAGCGGATCTTTGAATGCACGTGCCGGAATAAGTTTATTTACTTGTTCCACATAACCCGATCCATATCTAGGAGTTCCGGGGGGCTCTTTGATTCATAAAGATACGAGAGTGAGTCTTGGATCTTCCTCTTCCAGATGTGGTACTAAATGCATCATCAGAACATGTGGGTGGTCATCCTCATGTGGAAATGGAATGTCAGAACATTTGGGGTTCGGACATGGGTTGACTGAGGTACTAGGAGGAGCTTGACCTGTTCTGGGGTTATGATTGCTGTGTAGAACGGCATAAGCAAGACTTTGCAGATTAACAGTTTGTTTACATTGTGGACACTCAACATTGACTGAATTGAAATTGACTAACTGTGCAAACTCAAAAAGAGAAACATGACTACAATTTGATACAATAGAACTACAACCCGTATCTGTACAGTCGGGCGAAACATAACAGGAAAGGGACTTTACATTCGGCTTCAAGTCTTACTGCACGATCGGTGTGGATCTCCTGGGAAAGAATGATAAGCGGAGAAGAAATGGTCTTCGATGATGTTGCTTCTTGGTGATTTTTGAATGACGGTGGCTTTGGACTGGAATAGTCAGTGTAAAGGGGGTGCAGATCTTCCCACTTGATGACTTGGTGTTCTATCTTTTGATTTTTTGGGATACGGTGTTATGTGTGCCTTCGGTTTTGACTCACTGCTGGGTGCATGGAGTACTGCAGGAAACATTGTGGATGTGTGGCGAAAACAACCACGGAACTGGATAGCGATATTCCTTCTTTTTCTTCTCATGTCAAATCCCATTGTTTGGATTTGCAACTGAAGAATATCGGCCAATGTTTCATCAAACACAGACACTGAGAAATTTGGATAACAGTCAAACCAGACTGGTCCATTGGATAGTGGAGCTACTATCCCGCCTATTAATGAATCAGTGTACTTATTATGCGTTAAGTCACGAATGGTGACTAATGCATAAGCTTCGACTCCTGGATCTACCAAAGCATTAATGCCAACTCTTAAACAACCTAAATGCAAAAATTGTGTTCCCAATCTTTTGGCTTCGGCTTGGAGCTCTTTGGGGTTCAGGATGGGAATCAATTGAATTCTCTCACTATTTTCTTCTATACTAGACACAGTCTCTTTTATAGTTATTCTTGTGGCGGCTTTAAGATGCCAGATTGCTAAATCATTGTAGACTTCAGAGGGTCTTATATTGGGGAGTACCCATCTAGCTTGGGGTTCGACCTCTTCATACAAGTGATCAGACTGATTGATCACACGACTACTACTTGACGCAAACAAATCTCTGAGGGGATTCTGTTCGGCTTTTTCTTGCTCTTCGAGCTCTCTGAAGGATACAGATTTTGACATAGAGGGATCCATTGTATTTGGATAAAGAGAGAAAGAAAGAACTTTCGACTATTACTCAAGATCTTGAACCAGGCTACAACGTATACTTATTGGCTCTGATACCAATTTCTAGCAGAGGCTTTTCAAGCTTAGCAGAGGCTTCTCAAGCTTGCTTGCGGTCGTCAACCAACCGACTTGGCCTTGTCAAATGTCTCTGAACACTACTTGTTATGAACCCAACTGTGAACCCAGATGAACCTACTTTTGCCCTCACGCCTTTGCGGCCTAACACACGGCTTCCTCGCCTTCAAATAGCCTTATGCGATCCGTAGCACTTCGCGAACCTCCGGCGAACTTATGGCAAACTTTTATAGTAGTGCAAGTATTTTGACAGAACAATTTAAGCACACAGAGTAATAATGCGGAACTCAAGATGAAAGTCTTTTCTCTTTATTAGCAGAATGCTTCACAATCAGATTACAATGAATTCTCTGTATCAGAGATGGACTGTATCGGCATTTACTGGACTTATGATCTTCACGAATGAAGGATCGATACCAGAGGCTTCCTGGCCGAGATACAGACTCTGTCTCAGAGTTTATGACTATAACACACAAACATATAGACTCACTAAAGAAGTGGCCACTTTAGGTTCTCGCCTGTCACATGAACAGACGCGCAGGCTTCTCACTTCAACCTAAAGACTGTGAGCAAAATCTTCGTGTTGCGAGCAGATCGCTGTGATAGCGCAGACGCAGAGCAGGAAGAAACTACTCAGACTTGTGAGTAATGGCCTCCGTGATGCGAGCATATCACCAAGATGGCGCAGACGCAGAGCAGGGAGAGACTACTCGGACTCAAGACTCCAAACACACCAAATGCGAATGAGCACAAATGAGCCTTACCTCTCCTTATATAGGAATGAGAGGGGGACAAACATTACTGTGCATCGCTAGATTATTGACACTTGGCAGAAGATCATCGTTTTCGGGTAACACCGAGAGGTGACATCCGCACGGAGATCTGTCATGCCGACAAACTTAAAGTGTAAACATGTGAAATACACTGTGGATACCTTACAAAGGCCCACGAGGAATCTAACTCTATTAGAAACACATTGGATATTTTTCTGACGTAGGAAAAATCCAAGGAAAAAGCTACGTCACAATAAACCCGTGACTAGGTGTCATATATACACAGGGAAAACCTTTTATGAGTGGGGCTCCCGAGGACCACTTGTACTGGCTTCGTCTGCAAATTCTTCGAGAATTTTGGCACCTGGAAATCTGACATGATACCACTCATCATCCCATGCTTTCGTGTAGATTCTTCTGACAATCATGGGCTTGTTAAGCACTATCTGATGCTTGATTTTTGTCATGACTGCCCATTGATAATGCATCTGCATATGCATTTTTAAGATGGGATTTTCAAGCATCGTGTGTTCTATACTGGCGAGTTCTCCAACAGTGTTTACTGGATAGTGAAAACACTCACCAGCTGGTCCTGAAAGACAATCATTACAAAAATGTCTATGGTAAGTTTGAAAACAATCAGGATCCAATCTATAAGGACTGAGCCCATAGTGCCACCACCAGTTAGATAACCATGGGATGAATGGTTCTCTTTCATTTATCCAAGTTGGTGCAAACTTCAGCTTTGTGTAATTGGTCTCTTCAGGTCCATCTCTATTAAGGAGATCCCACCACAGTTTTTCATAACCTGCAAAATTATAAATAGTGTCAGGGAAAATAAGTTTAGGATCATCTTGTGGCCAAGATGTGAAATTTCCATATCTATAAGGACCCATTTTCCTGACTCTATTTATAACATAGTTCTTATAAAATTCTTTTGATTTGTCACCGCCACCAGTACCAATGACGTACAAATCCCAGAAATCTTCTGAGAGAGATCTCTCAGCTTCAAGAGAGGCAGCCATGCTGTGTGAATACATCTTATCATGTATCCATCTGCTTCCTTTGGGGTACACCTTCCTGCCTAGAACCAAGTGTTGTAGATCTGTGTGACTCTGCAAATTTCCATCCAACACTTGTGTGTTTCGGAGGATCCAGGTTGGCCTCCACTTCTCAAAATACACGGGCCAAGATTCATCATCTGCAATATATCTCAATTCTTCTCTTTTATTGGCCTGATTCCACTCAGTTAGAATGACAAAACAATGATACTGCACTTGTTCCTGGTCCCATTCGCTTATTCTTGCTCTTGGATGTATTCTGCGGCAAAAATTACGGAATGCAATTTTCAACACCCTTATGTGTTCAACATCTCAGGTTTGAAATATGCAAAAGAGTGCTTGCCATCTTGCAATTTTCGCATCTTGAAATTCTTGATTTCTTTTGATAAAACTTTATCCGAGCTTTAGCATCGGTTACGAAGCGAGAAATTACTTAT
This sequence comes from Pinus albicaulis, assembly GCA_034641835.2. Taxonomy (NCBI): domain Eukaryota; kingdom Viridiplantae; phylum Streptophyta; class Pinopsida; order Pinales; family Pinaceae; genus Pinus; species Pinus albicaulis. The sequence goes on from CM076581.1 coordinate 583,614,744, forward strand.
TTGCCGGATAGACGAAAGCTTTCTCAAACGGTACCAAGTGCTTTAACCTCTTTTTCAATAGGAGCGTAGTTTACCTCTTGCTTTGCTCCAAGTTCAGGAGGCGAAGAGAACGACTTGTTCTTTTTCTTTCGGGTCTTCTTTCTCATTACCAGCACCTTTACCTCTAACATGTTCCTCGCTGTCTTGTTTCAACGATCTTATAGGCATTGTCATCGGCAGAAGCATGTAGAGATGGTAATCTTTTACCTTGGACTTTGTTTTATACATTTGCTTGGGTGTGCTTATCAGTCCAAGGTTTAGGATTTTTCCTGAGTCTCTGATTGAGCAGAGATCTATCAAAGGCACAGTTTGGATAGAAATTGCTTACATAATTGAGGCATCCTAAAAACCTCTGTAGCTGGGTTTTGTCTAATATCACGTCAGGGAATTTATCAGCAAACTCCAGTGCATGATGTTGTAAAGCAATTTGGCCATTTTCAATCTCATGTCCTAAGAATTTTATCTTTGTTTTGCAGAGTTCCATTTTCTTCTTACTTAGGACAAGACCATTTGTTTTGACCAACTTTATGAAGATCTTCAAATGTCTGAAGTGGTCACTCAGATTTTTATAAAAAATCAGCAGATCATCAATGTATGCAAGTAACCAATCTGCATAAGGTTTGAAGATTGAATCCATTACCTTCTGGAATTTTGATGGAGCATGCTTCAATCCAAAAGGCATAACATTCCATTCATAATGTCCATGAGGGACACTGAATGCTGTCTTCCACCTATCTCCTTCTGCAATGGCAACTTGCCAGAAACCGGATTTTAAATCAAATTTTGAAAACACTTTGGCTCCTGAAATCCTTCTTATCAAATCTCCTTTGTGGGGGATTGGATAAGTATCATCTGCTAACACATTATTCAGAGGCTTGTAATTGATCACTAGGCGTGGAACTCCTCTGACTTGTTCACTTCTTTTATTTACATAGAATCCATAGCAGTTCCATGGGCTACTGGATTCTCTGATTAGCTTCTTCTGTAGAAGCTGCTCTATTTCTTGCTGACAGTGCTGTCTGTCATGAACAGACATAGGGATGGCTCTTGACTTACAAGGTACGCCCCGAGTATATCCCTCCTTGTAAGGCAATTCTATCTTCATTGCTTCTTTCTATGCCAAAAAAGCATTTGGCTCTTCGAGCAAGCATGTTTCTTGAATTCTTTACGGATAACGGCAATCTTCTTTTGGATTTACGGGAGAACTTAAGCACATTCTTCAACTGCATTAGTTTCCTTATGATCCTTGAGTTCAACCGGGCTTTTTCAATCTTGAAGTTTTACGTACGTTTTCTTGCATAATACGCACCATGGGTGAGATCTTGTTTACGAAACATAAGGCAACTCCAATTCTTCTACCCGGTAATAGTAATAAACATTCTGTGAGCCATCGAAATCTAATTGACCCCGCTAGGTTCTATTAACTAGAAGACATTACCCAAAATACGAGTCCAACGGGAATGCGGCGCACAAGGATAATTTCACACAATTTGAATCAAAACTGACAGTAGCTTTAGAAACTTCAAACTTTAATTGTTTCATCCCTAGTCCCTGGACTTCTCTTTCTGCAGTAGTCCAATACCTTGAAGGGATGATATGTTTAGAGATCAGGTTTAAATCTGAACCAGAATCAATTAAAGCAATAACCTGATAAACATGATCAGCAACAGAAAGATTTACCAATATATGATGTTGCTGATATTGAACTGTGAGGACCTGCATGTCCCCAATGTCACTGAAGCCTGAAGAAACAAAATTGCCTGATGCAGTGTGGACTTCAATGTATGGCTGAGTGTGCAGTGTGTAATTTGTCGGCTGCTTAGACAAACCATTTGATGGCGAAGCAGATTGATTATTTTGAGCTTTCAGATTATTAAGCTCATTCCTTATACTGCGCACTTCATTTTTTAAATCATGTATCTCCTTATTCACCTCCCCCAAAGTGAGGCTACGAGCTTTGCTATTGTGCTGGAGATAAGATTTGGTGTTGCGTTCATAAGAAGCTTCAACAAAATTGGGCTTCTTAGAGGAACCAGAAGATCTGGAAGAACTAGAAGATCCAGGAAGATTCTTCATATAGGCATCAAGGAGAGCATTTTTCAGATCTCCTTCATCCATGGCACGGATTTGGGCAAAAACTTTGAAGTCATCATCAAGTTGTGCCATGAGGATATGAGGGGGATCTTCAACAGCTGAGGAATAGGAATCATAATCAGACTCAGAAGAGGAATCACAGTTACAGGCTTCTGGGTCTGAACAGTGACAATACATATTGACCTGGTCATCTGAAGAGGAAGATGAACAGTCATCAGAAAAGGAATCAGAAGAAGAAGGCATGGCATGCTGCATGATAGAGGGACGACGACCTGGATAGGATGGACATTCAGTAATCCTATGTGAGGTAGACTTACAATAGGCACAGGCGTCGGGATCTTGCTTAACAGTGGTTTGAGATGAGGAAGGTTGTTTGTTCTTATTAAACTTACTAGACTTCTTGCCCAGACCTTTCTTGGATTCTAAAGTAGTAGGACACATATTAGATGTATGTCCTTTTTCTCCACACAACCAACACTCAACTTCTCTAATTCTGGCCAGCTTTGCATCTTTAGGCCGAATATCTTGGGGCCGATAGTAATGAGTGTTTGGTCTCCATTTGGATTTCCTTCTTGGAGCTTTAGATCTTCTATGCTCTTTAGGTCTCTGAATTTCTCTTTTCTTTGCAGAACTCAGCCTGTAAGTAGACTTGCTTCTCTTATAGGCCTTCTTGACTTGGCGCTTGTGCTTCCTTCTATGCACAAGAGGGTCATCCACTGTGATGCCATACTTGCTACAAAATGATTTAGTACCAGGAAGTCTGTTGAGTTTATCAATAGACTTCTGCATCTTGGACCTGGTACATAAAGAAATCAAAACTTTTGTTACAATGCCATAAATGTCTCCCCATACATATGTTTCTAAAGGCAAGGGGAAAGCATCTTCCATTCTTAAGATGTCTACTAGCTTTGAAGGTAAGGCTGCTAAGTAGACCTGCTTCCACAATATATTCTTGGGATCCTTAACCCAAAATATTCTCTGCATCCAATCTCTGTGGAAATCTTCAAACTGATTTATATTGTTGCACTTAAGATTCATCAAAATCATTTCATGCTTATCAGCTGCAACATATTCTAACCCACAAAAATGTTCTTGTATTAGTGCTGTGAGAGCACCAATCATATTTACCTGTGCAGTGCCATCAGGGTTAAAGATTATATCACCCTGCTCATCTTTTACAAGTTCCTTCTCCATTCTCTCAATCATAGCTGGAGAGGACTCAAGCTCCCACCATCTTGCAAGTGTACCAGTGAAGCATTGCATGATTGTTTTGCATGCTTCAATTTCAGTCTTTCCATCTGCACACATCAACTTGTATTCTATAATCATCTGATCCAGTATCTGCCGGATCTGATGTGCAGACATATTGTCTATGTTCCACTCCTTATGACTCCCGTCATGAAAAGTTTCCCTTGGGGGAATTTTTCCTGCACCATACAGATCAGGAGCTGCATGTCGGGTGAACTGTGGCTCTAGAGGCTCATAAATGGGAAAGACATGGTCTTTTGACTCTGAGTCTTTTATGACTTCAGCAACTGTGATCTTTTCAGATCTTTCTTCAACTGACTCAGGTTTAGATTCGGACACAAGCAACTGTGGAACTTCTCTAGGCATGAGATGAGGGAATCTAGAGACAGGAGGACTTGACTCTAGTCTGGGAATCTCATGTGGCACAACACCTTTTGCTTTGCCAGCAATGAATGACATTGGAATTGGTTTGCTGGGCCTTTTGACATTCAAACTTTCAAACTTCTCTGACAACTTATATACAGACTGCCTTGTGGCCATAGACTGATCTATGACACATTCTTCAACTTCTTGGAATCTAACAGAAGAATGTTCTGTGATACCTCTAACTACTTGCAAATCACACTGTACAGAATTTAAAACTCTATGAACATCATTTACAATAACTTGGACTGAATCTATCTGGTCTTTGACCAGGGCAGTTTTGGCAACATTTTTCTCAAGACCTGTGAGTGCAGTGTTTGTCCAGTTCAACTGCTCACTCACCTTCTGAACTCTTCCTTCACTACCCATTATTGAACTGTCATGCTGGACCAGAGGACTAGCATGTGCAGAGTTTGACCCTTCTCCTATCACAATACTTCTGAAAGGAGGGTAGGTAGTGGAAGTCTCAATTTTACTGCCATCTAATGCAGTCCATGAATGAGAGGAAGATGATGTAGTATCAGCCATCAAGACTACATCATTCTCCATTTGTTTCTTCCAAGAGTAGAAAGAAATACACACACCATTTTCTTCCATGTACTCCTTCCATTCAGCTGACATCTTCAACTTTTCTTCTCTAGGGAAGGTAGCTGCAAAACTTTCAGCTTCAGGATGTGTGAATAGATCCCAATTTACCATTTGCTTCATCCATTGTGCTGGGATCTCGGATTTAAAACATCCATCCATCAAGGTATAAAACTTCTGAATCTCTGGGAGAGATGGTCGTTTCTCACAGGAAGCGGGATCTTTGAATGCGTGGAATAGTTTATTTTCTTGTTCCACATAACCAATCCATGCCACAGGAGTTCGGGGGTCTTTGATTCATAAAGATCTGAGTGAGTCTCGGATCTTCATCTTCCAGATGTGGTACTAAGTGCATCATCAGAACATGTGGATGGTCATCCTCATGGGGAAAGGGTATGTCAGAACATTTGGGGTTCGGACATGGATTGACTGAAGTGCTAGGAGGAGCTTGACCTGTTCTGGGATTATGGTTAGAATGTAGAGCAGCATAGGCAAGACTTTGCAGATTTACAGACTGTTTACATTGTGGACATTCAACTTTAACTGGCTGGAAATTAACTATCTGTGCAAACTCAAACAGAGAAACATGGCTACAATTTGAAACAACTGAACTACAACCCGTATATGTACAATCGGGTTCTATGTACCGAGGAGACTTTTTACGTTAAACTGAGTCTTACTGCGATCAATTGTGGATCTCCTGGGAAAGGACAGAGTAGCAGAAGAATGGTCTTCGGTAATGTTGGCACTGGTGATTTTTTGGACAGACAGTGGCTTTGGATTTGGAATAGTCCAGTGTAAAGAAAATTGCAGATCCTCCCACTTGATAGCTTGGTGTTCTATCTTTTGATTTTTGGGATCTGTTATGACAACGACACTGGTTTTTGACTCACTGCGGGGTGCATGGAGTACTGCAGGAAACATTGTGGATGTGTGGCGAAAAAAACCACGGAATTGGATAGCGATATTCCTTCTTTTTCTTCTCATGTCAAATCCCATTGTTTGGATTTGCAACTGAAGAATATCGGCCAATGTTTCATCAAACACAGACACAGAGAAATTAGGATAACAGTTAAACTAGACTGGTCCATTGGATAGTGGAGCTACTATCCCGCCTATTAATGAATCAGTGTACTTATTATGCGTTAAGTCACGAATGGTGACTAATGCATAAGCTTCGACTCCTGGATGTACCAAGGCATTAATGCCAACTCTTAGACAGCCCAAATGCCAAAAAGTGAACTGATCTTTGGCCCGACTGAGCTCTTTGGGGTTTCGGGATGGGAATCAATTGAATTCTCTCACTATTTTCTTCTATACTAGACACGGTCTCTTTTATAGTTATTCTTGTGGCGGCTTTAAGATGCAGATTGCTAAATCATTGTAGACCCGAGAGGGTCTTATATTGGGAGTACCCATCGGCTTGGAGTTCGACCTCTTCGTACAAGAATGGATCGGGGCGATTGATCGGCACGGCTACTACTTAGCGCAAACAAATCTGCGAGGGGATTACGGTCGGCTTTCTTGCTCTTCGAGGCTCTCTGAAGGATCTGATTTTGACATAGAGGGATCCATTGTATTTGGATAAAGAGAGAAGAACTTTCGTGACCTCGAGATCTTGAATCTCGAGGATAGATGGTCGTTTCCTCTGAGACGGATCTTTGAATCTGCATTCTGGAATAAGTTTATTTGCTTGTTCCACATAACCCAATCCATATCTGGGAGTTCCAGGGGCTCTTTGATTCATAAAGATCTGAGTGAGTCTTGGATCTTCATCTTCCAGATGTGGTACTAAATGCATCATCAGAACATGTGGGTGGTCATCCTCATGTGGAAATGGAATGTCAGAACATTTGGGGTTCGGACATGGGTTGACTGAGGTACTAGGAGGAGCTTGACCTGTTCTGGGGTTATGATTGCTGTGTAGAACGGCATAAGCAAGACTTTGCAGATTAACAGTTTGTTTACATTGTGGACACTCAACATTGACTGAATTGAAATTGACTAACTGTGCAAACTCAAAAAGAGAAACATGACTACAATTTGATACAATAGAACTACAACCCGTATCTGTACAGTCGGGCGAAACATAACGAGAGGACTTTTTACATTCGGCTTCAAGTCTTCTGCGATCAATTGTGGATCTCTTGGGAAAGGACAGAGTAGTAGAAGAATGGTCTTCGGTGATGTTGGCACTGGTGATTTTTTGGACAGACAGTGGCTTTGGATTTGGAATAGTCCAGTGTAAAGGAAATTGCAGATCCTCCCACTTGATAGCTTGGTGTTCTATCTTTTGATTTTTGGGATACGGTATGACAACGACTGCTTGGTTTTTGACTCAGCTACTTTGGGTGCATAGATACTGGAAACATTGTGGATGTGTGGCGAAAACAACCACGGAACTGGATAGCGATATTTCTTCTTTTTCTTCTCATATCAAATCCCATTGTTTGGATTTGCAGCTGAAGAATATCGGCCAATGTTTCATCAAAAACAGACACTGAGAAATTTGGGTAACAGTCAAACCAGACTGGCCCATTGGATAGTGGAGCTACTATCCCGCCTATTAATGAATCAGTGTACTTATTATGCGTTAAGTCACGAATGGTGACCAATGCATAAGCTTCGACTCCTGGATGTACCAAAGCATTAATGCCAACTCTTAGACAGCCCAAATGCAAAAATTGTGTTCCCAACTTCTTAGCTTCTGCTTGGAGCTCTTTAGGATTCAAAATGGGAATCAACTGAATTTTCTCACTGTTTTCTTCTATACTAGACACAGTTTCCTTTATGGTAATTCTAGTGGCAGCTTTGAGGTGCCAGATTGCTAAATCATTATAGACTTCAGAGGGTTTTATATTGGGGAGTACCCATCTAGCTTGGGGTTCGACCTCTTCATACAAGTGATCAGACTGATTGATCACACGACTACTACTAGATGCAAACAAATTTCTGAGAGGATTCTGTTCGGCTTTTTCTTGCTCTTCGAGCTCTCTGAAGGATACAGATTTTGACATAGAGGGATCCATTGTATTTGGATAAAGAGAGAAAGAAAGAACTTTCGACTATTACTCAAGATCTTGAACCAGGCTACAACGTATACTTATTGGCTCTGATACCAATTTCTAGCAGAGGCTTTTCAAGCTTAGCAGAGGCTTCTCAAGCTTGCTTGCGGTCGTCAACCAACCGACTTGGCCTTGTCAAATGTCTCTGAACACTACTTGTTATGAACCCAACTGTGAACCCAGATGAACCTACTTTTTCCCTCACGCCTTTGCGGCCTAACACACGGCTTCCTCGCCTTCAAACAGCCTTATGCGATCCGTAGCACTTCGCGAACCTCCGGCGAACTTATGGCGAACTTTTATAGTAGTGCAAGTATTTTGACAGAACAATTTAAGCACACAGAGTAATAATGCGGAACTCAAGATGAAAGTCTTTTCTCTTTATTAGCAGAATGCTTCACAATCAGTTACAATGAATTCTACTGTTATCGGAGATGGTGTATCGGCATTTCTTGGACTTATGATCTTCACGAATGAAGGATCGATACCGGAGGCTTCTGGCAGAGATACGGACTCTGTCTGGAAAGTTATGACTATAACACACAAACATAAACATATAGAATCACTAAAGAGTAGCCACTTTAGGTTCTACTTTGTCACATGAACGCGGGCGCGCGGGCTTCTCACTTCAGCTTTAAAAACATGAGCAAAATCTTAGGTGTTGCGACGAGATGTTGTGATCATGTGAGGCAGAGCGAGGAAGAAACTACTCGGACTATGAGTAATGAACTCAAGTGATGCGGCGAGAGATCGCTAAGATAAACGCAGAGACGTAAAAACAG